>OW240918.1:279540-328450 GCA_933207985.1 Pelobates cultripes
TAAAACTAAACAAAAAAGAAGAATTATTAGCATTCGTAATTCTGAGGTCCCTTGTTAGCCATATCGATTAGATACAGATACATTTGGTTTATTTTTCATGTTGCACCAATTTGGAAATACAACTGCTTCCATAATTTGATTCGGCATAAAACGAAAATCTCACACGGACTAGGTTAGCTTTTACTGCACACAGTCAGGTAAGGCGATTTATACAAGTGGTTAATCAGGCATTAATATGTGCAAATTGCATTAGTTCGGCACCTCAACAATCTGAAGAGCTTTAGAAAAAAAATCCAAAGACCAGGCAGTTGGTATATTTGAACAAACTTTTCATCGAACCAAAAGAATTTTGGAAGAACATTCCCCCTAGCATGTAAACTCACTGAGCAGGGCCCTCAATCCCTCTGTTACTGTCACTATACCCCACTCCCTCTAACATGTAAGCTCACTGAGCAGGCCCTCAATCCCTCTGTTACTGTGTCACTATACCCCACTCCCTCTAGCATGTAAACTCACTGAGCAGGGCCCCCAATCCCTCTGTTACTGTCACTATACCCCACTCCCTCTAACATGTAAACTCACTGAGCAGAGCCCTCAATCCCTCTGTTACTGTGTCACTATACCCCACTCCCTCTAACATGTAAACTCACTGAGCGGGCCCTCAATCCCTCTGTTACTGTGTCATTATACCCCACTCCCTCTAACATGTAAACTCACTGAGCAGGGCCCTCAATCCCTCTGTTACTGTGTCACTATACCCCACTCCCTCTAACATGTAAACTCACTGAGCAGGCCCTCAATCCCTCTGTTACTGTCACTATACCCCACTCCCTCTAACATGTAAGCTCACTGAGCAGGCCCTCAATCCCTCTGTTACTGTGTCACTATACCCCACTCCCTCTAGCATGTAAACTCACTGAGCAGGGCCCTCAATCCCTCTGTTACTGTGTCACTATACCCCACTCCCTCTAACATGTAAACTCACTGAGCAGGGCCTCAATCCCTCTGTTACTGTGTCACTATACCCCACTCCCTCTAACATGTAAACTCACTGAGCAGGCCCTCAATCCCTCTGTTACTGTGTCACTATACCCCACTCCCTCTAACATGTAAACTCACTGAGCAGGGCCCTCAATCCCTCTGTTACTGTGTCACTATACCCCACTCCCTCTAACATGTAAACTCACTGAGCAGGGCCTCAATCCCTCTGTTACTGTGTCACTATACCCCACTCCCTCTAACATGTAAACTCACTGAGCAGGCCCTCAATCCCTCTGTTACTGTGTCACTATACCCCACTTCCTCTAGCATGTAAGCTCACTGAGCAGGGCCTCAATCCCTCTGTTACTGTGCCACTATACCCCACTCCCTCTAACATGTAAACTCACTGAGCAGGGCCCTCCATACCTCTGTTACTTTTTCACTATACCCCACTCCCTTTAACATGTAAACTCACTGAGCAGGGCCCTCAATCCCTCTGTTACTGTGTCACTATAACCCACTCCCTCTAACATGTAAGCTCACTGAGCAGTACCCTCAATCCCTCTGTTACTGTGTCACTATACCCCACTCCCTCTAACATGTAAGCTCACTGAGCAGGGCCTGAATCCCTCTGTTACTGTGTCACTATACCCCACCCCTCTAGCATGTAAACTCACTGAGCAGGCCCCTCAACTCCTCTGTTACTCACTATACCCCCACCTCCCCAACATGTAAACTCACTGAGCAGGGCCCCTCAATCCCTCCTGTTACCGTCACTATACCCCACTCTGCAACATGTAAACTCACCTGAGCAGGGCCCCTAATCCCTCTGTTACTGTGTCACTATACCCCCCTCCCTCAACATGTAAGCTCACTGAGCAGGGCCTCAATGTAAACTCACTGAGCAGGCCCTCAATCCGTCTGTTACTGTGTCACTATACCCCACTCACTCTAGCATGTACTCATTGAGCAGGGCCCTCAACCCCTCTGTTACTGTGTCACTATACCCCACTCCCTCTAACATGTAAACTCACTGAGCAGGCCTCCAATCCCTCTGTTACTGTCACTATACCCCACTCCCTCTAACATGTAAACTCACTGAGCAGGCCCTCAATCCCTCTGTTACTGTGTCACTATACCCCACTCCCTCTAACATGTAAACTCACTGAGCAGGGCCTCAATCACTCTGTTACTGTGTCACTATACCCACTCCCTCTAACATGTAAGCTCACTGAGCAGGCCCTCAATCCCTCTGTTACTGTCATTATACCCCACTCCCTCTAACATGTAAGCTCACTGAGCAGGGCCCTCAATCCCTCTGTTACTGTGTCACTATACCCCACTCCCTCTAACATGTAAACTCACTGAGCAGGGCCCTCAATCCCTCTGTTACTGTCACTTTACCCCACTCCCTATAGCATTATATTGTGAGAATCACAAGACCCAGACCTACATTTTGATGCATAGTATGTCTATAAAATATAAAAAATTAAGGCACAGTCGCAGTTTAAATATTGCCCTTCAAATTTTTGGTGGCTAGAGTGGAGTTTCAATGAATGTCAATGGACGGCGTTCATTGCAAACAAATGGTCATATTGTGAAAACTATCAGGACTACGGCTTAGCCGTTGACATGTTTAGTGGCAGGAGGGATAGCTGAACGTTTTGATATAAGATTTGTGTAAGTGGGCCTGAAAATAAGGGAGTGGTGGCAGTTTAGAAATCATGTCCTGATTTTTCAGCTTTTGCCAGCTCCCACTCTAGCTTTGCCATTCATTCCTATGGGACAAATTTCGTCACAAGAATGACGATATTCCGTGAACCATTCGGCGAAACGTTCCACAAAGTAATAGCAATCCGATCGGGAACAATCTGCACGTTTTGGTAAATTTTTGTCTATGTAGTGTAAAAACTGTGGGAGGAGTTAGGGTGGCAAATTTTGCTATAATAAGAATAATAATAACTAGAAAAGTTACAATTTCTGGGAAATTGTGTGAAGTGTTCTTGCCTCCACCTGTAGTCTACAACTGGAGTGGGCGGAGTAACTTATCATTTACATAGCACATTTAATTGCAACATTGTTGCACAGTTACATTAAACCATACATTTATAAAAACATTAGCAGGTGTTCAAAAGGCCCTGTCTATGACATCACTTGCTGCTGCAGCTTGACACAGGTCAGAGTATTTTGGTGGTTGCCATCTTCAAACGGTCGTATCTTAAAACTATAACTCCTACAGTGAAGAGCTTTATATTGTGAGAATCACAAGACCCAGACCTACATTTGATGCATAGTATGTCTCTGAAGTATTAAAATTGAAGGCACAGTCGCAGTTTAGAAATTGCACTTCAAATTTGAGCTTTGCAGAGTGAAGTTTCAATGAAAGTCAATGGACGGCGTTAGTTGCAAACAAATGATTATATTGTGAAAACTATCAGGACTATGGCTTAGCCATGGACATGTTTAGTGGCAGCAGGGATAGCTGAACGTTTTAATATAAGATTTGTGTAAGTGGGCCTGGAAATAAGGGAGTGGTGGCAGTTTAGAAATCATGTCCTGATTTTTCAGCTTTTGTCAGCTTTGTGGGAGGAGTTAGGGTGGCAAATTTTGCTATAATAATAAGAATAATAATAATAATAATAATATATATGTGAGATAACATTAAGTGGTCTTGCTATGCAAGAACACTTAATAATAATTTCAAGCACTTATATAGAGCCCTGTAATGCTTTGGCTCTAAGGTGTAAACACTTGGTGTCAAATTTTTTCCACCTTGCAACATCGACGTCATGCACGCGCATCGATATGCACTGCCTGCACAGGCCACCCATTATTGAAGAGTAAATGCTTCAATGATCAGAAGCCCGGTCAGGCAACATGGCCTAGAGAGGAGGGAGAGTAAGAGGCAGGACCTGAGGAAAGAGCCAGACTCCCATCACACTCAGCCAGATGCCACTTGACACCAGGGAAGCCACCCTCCGGAACCAAAAAGGTATGTAAGCAGGGGGGTGGTTAAAATATGTAATGTGATCTGTGTATGCATGTTATCTGTATGTATTAGTGTGTGTCTGTTTATCTGTATGTATGTTAGTGTGTATGTGTTAGTGGATGTCTGTGTATCTGCATGTATGTTAGTGTGTATGTTGGTGTGTGCGTATATCTGTATGTATGTTAATGTGTATGTGTAAATGTGTGTCTGTATCTGCATGTATGTTAGTGTGTGTCTGTGTATCTGTATGTTAGTGTGTGTATATCTGCATGTATGTTAGTGTGTATGTCTTAGTGTGTGTCTATGTATCTGCATGTATGTTAGTGTGTGTCTGTGTATCCGTATTAGTGTGTTTGTGTATCTGTATGCATGTTAGTGTGTGTGTGTGTGTGTGTGTATCATTATGCATGTTAGTGTGTGTCTGTGTATCTGTATATCTGTATGTGTGTTAGAGTGTGTCTGTAAATTTGTATGTCAATGTGTGTGTCTGTGTATCTGTATATGTGTTGGTGTGTGTATGTATCTGTGAGTCTGCACCTGTGTATCTGTATAAGCAAATACACCCCTGCATTCCAATATCAACACTACATACAAACACACCCCTACATTCAAAGGCAAACAGTACACACAAGTACACCCCTACATTCACACACACATACTCCATTCAAAATATGCTTACAGTCAAACATACAAACACTGCTCGGAGCTAAGTACAACTCTGCAAGGTTGGGAAAAGTATTATTGTAGTTGTACGAAAGATGGGGATCTACCTTTTTTCCATCCTTACGATAGGTGGACCTAAAAAAAAGCGTGCACCCACTCTAATTTAGGTCAAAAACATGAATATAATAACTATTTAACGGGAGGAAAGGGGAGCTGGGGACCTAAAAACTACCCCACTACAGCCCCTAGCCCCCCACAATCACCCAACACTACAGTCTCTATCTGCAATTAGAACCCCTATAACCACTCTACAGCGCCTATCCCCCCATTAGAGACCCTGTTGCCCATTAGAGCCCTTATCTTTCCACTACAGCCCCTCGGGTGTGCATTATTTTTTTTCTAATAATTCAATGGCCTGGAGTCAATTATTCCGCTTATACTACAGTTACCACACCTCAAAACATTGTTCAGATGACGTATTTCAAGACGTCTGTCAAGTTTTTGTCATTAAAATGCTCTTGTATGTATGACTAATTTCTTACGCAAATGTAATGCGGTCGAGACCTGTCTGGAACTAGCCGTGCGTCTCCCTGAAAATAATTCACACCTTAGAATGTTCGTCAACCAATCAGATTGACGCATTCAATGGCCCTGTAGTGTAAGCTCGTTTAAAGCTTAGTAATAACTGTTGAAGCAACATGTACAATACGTTGGAAATAAAACTCTTTGCATGTTGATTCTTGGGACCAGTCTGCTGATTTCTTTATATCTTCTAAACAGCCTCTGTAGAAAAAAACGTTGATGCCATGGCTCCACTTGCTGAATGTGCTCCATAAATTGCAATAATCACACCAGTTACATTTAATATCCATCAGAACCATTGTGCTAACAAGGTTCAGGATACAGGTTTGTGTGGTTTATGAAAAGAGATGTACAGAGGATCACCACCAGACTGGAAGAATGAAATGCAGAAGTCCTAGTTTCATATTCTTTAAGGCAATTTTCTGAACATAACTTGGGACAGAACTAAAAGCAGTTTTCCTTCTTTTTGAGATATTACATTCAATTCCATTAGGAGTAAAATCTAAAGCTCTAATATTACTGACTAAGAGATTAAGAGATTAAGCAAAAAAGACAAACCAGTTTAGCCGACAACTAGGGAAGGAACAATATATACCAGTGTATACAACTCCCCAGTGTGACTCTAATGAATCAAATAGTATTACTAATGATGAACTTGGTTGGAATGTTATCTAGAACATTAGAAAAATATAAAACAACATAGTGTGAACTGTATAATAACATGGAGTGATAAACAAAAGTTGAACTCCCACTCACATTCTCCAAAGCCGTACCAGGCTCTGTATATCAGGTTCACAGGTGCCAATACTGGCTAGAGATCCAACTGATGCAGGCAGAAGATGCAGATGAGACTCCAGTATAAGTGTAAAAAATATATATTTATTGTAAAAACTCTATATATTTTAAAACAAATCATATGTATAAACACTACAGGGTACTATGGGGGTGGAACCCAACATACAAACTGTTGTAGCAAAACAAAGTCAGAGTTCTACCTACCCCTTTGTGAAGTTACCCAGAGTGGATGAATACAATAAAATCAAATAAGACAAATATAATAAAAAAACAGACACGTTTTGGCTAGCACCCTTCTTCCAGTGCTTGTCTCTGAGTCCCAATAAATCCTATCCTTGCCAATCACCTGCTATCACAGGTCTCACCGAAACAACCAGACTGCCAGACTGCCAGACAAGGTCACCCCCCCTAAAAGTGCCCAATGAGGGGTTTGAACCTGGGTACTCTGCAGTGCTGGGGTTTACCTATGAGCCACCATACAGCTCAAGAAATATCCTGAAGTCTACTCTGGGGGCTGGATGTTACCTGAGACTGCTCCTGTCGCTCATGGTTCACCTGTGGCTGATCACTGATTAGCCAGGTATAAGACACTGCCTCTCCCAAAGGTCAGTGTCAGTTCCTTGACTCTGGTTCTGTATTGCTGTTTGTGTTCCAGTGTGCTCCTGTTGATTCCTGACCTTGGCTTGTTATTTCGTGTACCCTGACTTCTGGCATCCTCTGACCTCGGCTCTCTACTCGTTTATCCTGATTTCTGGCACCCACTGACCTTTGGCTTACCAACGATGATTCTCCTGTTTATGTCCGTATCTGCACTGTGACTTGGAGCATTAACCTGCACAGCCCCTGTGCACCGACTCACAGGCCAGGTGAATTCTTACCTGACCACCTTGGCCTGTGTTTACTTGAACGGGTGAGCACATATATCTGCACTACAGACTCCAACTCAGGTAAGCCCTGACACCTGCATTGAATTTCTTATCGGTGTCGCATCACTTCCAGTTTCCTGCGTGATGTCACTTCCGTTTTCAGCAAATTGGAACGCACTCTGGAACGCGGTGTTCTTAATGTGTTTTTTTTGTTAGTATAGGTGTTTGGTCCCCATGGCAACCATCCTCTCCATATTTGGAGAGAACCAAAGCATAATTGATAAGATACAAAAAAAAACAATGAACAAATCATGATTAATAAACTTTTTCAAAGAAAGTATATACATAATACATATCCAAATTAGAATATATTCAATTCACATAAATCAATGCTTAGAAAGGTAAAAAAGACTCTTAAAGGTATACATTCAAAAGTATGCATAATTGCAAAATGCAAACTATTAGCAGATATATCTATTTATTTATTCTTTTCACCCGTATAATATTTCTGCTACACACTAAATTGCCACAAATTCTAATGAAGCGCCTACACACTATCTTTCTTTATAGGGAAGGAACAAGTCTGAATTGACTGGCCATCAATCTAAAAAGTTAAGCAGGAGATGAATTTCCCATATGTCTAAATATTTTGGTTTTGGAGGTCTTGTATATTATACTCTTCATTAATTGACAAATTGAAGTATGTTTTCCTACTTGAAAAATATTGAATCCCAAGTGACCTGCTGAATTAACTGAATGGTAAGCATTAATACCTATCTTCCCTCATACACAAGTATGTCCCGGCGAGACCCCTGCACTCAGCCCAAGACCTACGCCTATCCTCTGCCCGGATCCCCACCTCTGATGCTCGCCTTCAAGACTTCTCCAGGGCTGCACCTATTCTGTGGAACTCCCTTCCCTCCTCAATCAGACTTTCACCCAGACTCCACTCCTTCAAAAAATCTTTGAAAACTCACTTCTTCATTAAAGCGTATCAATTAAACTGTCAGCAGGTTTCTCATCCCCCACCCCATGACTCCGTTCCTTCACCTGTCAAAAATGACCTACCAAGCACTCAATAAACCCTTCTGTAACAAACTATTTAATTCCCCTACTTTAACCCTTTGTGTCACTATACCCCACTCCCTCTAGCATGTAAGCTCATCGAGCAGGGTCCTCAACCCCCTCTGTTCCTGTACGTCAGTGGTCTGATCTCAATTATGTGTCTGTTAGTCCACCCATTGTACAGCGCTACGGAATTTGTTGGCGCTATATAAATAATAAAATAATAATAATAATAATAATAATTAATGGTTCTATAAGCTTTATCTTTTTCGAAAACTGTCATTATGAAAGAAAGGCATAATTTCAGAGGGACAGAAAAGGGATTCATTGATCTTTACAGGCACCAATTAGACCAAACATTCCAAGTATTTTTGTAAGCCCATTTTGTGACTGATGACCATGCTTGTTGTAAGAGTGATAAAGTTGTCTCTGCATTCTGAACCTGTGAATAAAAGATAAAACACTTACCATACTGATGTATTTATTCTAATCTCCCTCTGGAACCTCTTCTTCTCCAGGGACGTCTTTGTTGAGGGAAGAATGTCGAAGTGAACTTAGGATCCCAAGACTGTCCTCTCTGTGAAAAGGACCCTAAGAAATGAGTTAGAGAAAGATCAGTCAGGCAGATAGCTACTATTACTGTTCGCCCTGTTTAAAGTCTTAGGGTTAAAAATGTTTCGAGCTCTTTCTAAGGCAGTGAATGAGTTCACACAGTGGTGCCCTCCTAATGCCCAAAGTGAAAAAAATAGGGGTTGTATTGTGTGTATAATGAGCTGGTATGTTAAGTCAGTTACACTTAAAGGCTACAATGAGAGCTAGTATCTGTATTCATTGTTCAGAGGCTTGCATTGTCACGGCTCCCTGTGCCGCTGTGTTGTGAGCTCTCTGACTGCAGTTATGGTATAATTTGCAAACTAAATTAATTTGCAACAAAGAATTTAAATGGGCAGTTATGCTAATCGTTTATACACAAGTGAAGGGCATAGTTGCATAGCCTGGCAGTCGTGCATACAAGTGCTGGTGTGAAGGGGTTATTGGAAACAAAAATAAAAATTTTCGATGAGCAAAAAGGTGTTTAAGAATCTTTTACCAAATAATAAAGTAACAGAAAAGAAAACAGTGTCATAGACATTTTTCTGCATATTCTATAATCCCTTCACATATCTTATCCTCTATATATTTTCCTCACATTGCAGCCATATGCACAAACACACTAATACATGCACAAATATGATATATGCACAGTGGCGAAACTACCATGATCTGCCCTGTCCACCCCCTGTGACCGTTGGCCGCCCAAAGGTGGAGGGCCCCAAGAGGAGCCCTGTGATAGGGGGACCTGAAAAAAAGTGACGTCTATTCAGCAGAGTAGGCACCTGCTTACCCCATGTAGCGGACCCTGGGTAACCCGACTGGTTATCTCTGCTAATTCCTTCTCTCAGCCAGACTGGAACCGTTAAACATGCAGACATCCATGCCCCCAGTAACCAGACAAAACATAGTTCTTGGAGTCATGTGATTTTATTCCAGCCACACACATCTTTTATGCATAGACCCCTAACATGGGGTCTCCAACACGATAATACAGGGATTTCCTTCCCATGGTCCTTTGGGCATGAGAGCTAAAAAGTGCCGCTGGGTGCGGGCCCCTCTGTAACAGGGATAAAGCCGTGCGCGTCCACCGGGGGACAGAGCTGCAGACCATGCAGTAACTGTCAGTGAGCTCGGGCAATCACAGAGCGTTACCACGGGATAACGCAGTAACGCTATGAGTCTTCACGTGCCAGAGCTCGCGAGACTATGTCTGCATGGTCTGCAACCGGCAGAAGCAGAGCTGCAGACAGGACAGCAAGTGCCACCGGACCACAAGGGAGGAAGGAAGGAGAAGAGACCACTGGATCACCATGGACCTCTCAAAAAAATCTTAATGGCTTTTACCCTCACCTCCCACATGCTGTCACCCTCACCTCCCCCCCCACTGTCACCCTCACCTCCCCCCACTGTCACCATCCCCTCCCTCCCACTGTCACCATCACCTTTCACATACTGTCACCCTCCCCCCACACTGTCACCCTTACCTTCCCCACACTTTCACCCTAACCTCCCCCACACTGTCACCATCACATCCCCCCTACTGTCACCCTCACCTCCTCCCCGACACTGTCACCTTCACCTCCCCCACACTGTCACCCTAACATCCCCCACACTGTCACCGTCACCTCCCCCACACTGTCACCCTCTGTCACATAAACTAGGCAGCCACGCCGACAGAAAGGTTTCAAACTTACCTTGGTCGCGGCGGGCAGCTGCCAGGTCTCCCTCTGTTCCGGTCCCCAGCGGGTGCCATGTTCTTAGGAATGCCGGCCGCTGCGGTTCAAAATGTTATAATAGACTTACTTTCGCCCACATTAAAGATGGAGCCAACGTGCATGCGACGTCAAGTCATAGACATGCACGAACATTTTGGGGTCAGAGGTCAGAGATAGCCTTACAGCTTAAGAGCGTAATTTAAACACAAATTACCTTTTTGCCAGTGCCCTGTTGTGGTTTCCACTAGCTGGTTATCCAAGAGTGTGTTCCTGATCGTCTTTTTTCTGGTATTTGACTTTGGCTTTGTTTTGACTTCCCAGGAACAGCTTTTACAAGAGCTAGTGATTATCCAAGGGAGTATACTGAGTATAGCAATCCCTGGCAGTGATATAGCAGCTCCCTACATTGAGAGACAGAACTCAGTATTGAAGGTGAAGAGGTCTGTTTAATAGAAGCTACAGCTGGCCTTTTATACAGGTTTCCCAACAAGGGTGACGCCCAGGTGGACCTTGTTGGGCACAGGGACACAAAGTGTACAAACCAATGAAAACAATGTGACAATGAATGACACTGCCACATACAATACACAATCCCTCCCCTCTGCCTGTTATATAATTAAGGCAGATGATGCTTTAACTTAATTAACCCCAGGCAGAAAAAACACACACTTTTACAAAGTCTAATAAGTACCCCAAAATACAGTCACATCCCTGATAGCCCTGATCTGGGTGAACAACATATCCAAAAATCACCCAGATCGGTTCAGGAGTTCAGGAATTTCCTGGAAGTCAAAGTTTTGACCCACCGTGCACATGGTCCCATGCCCAAAACAGTTCCAGACAATTTAGGGCTAACTGTAGGTCTCTCTGTCTGAAATACAAAAGTACATACTTCACATGAACAGAGCCTTTTAAAGTGCATTGGGCAAGGTATATTGCAGGGCCCACAGTCCTAAGGCAAGTGGCTGGCCAGCAGGCCCCTCCAAAAGCCAGTGATGAGGTTACTTTCGTCACACTTCTGACTTTCCTCATCGTTGTGTTTCATTCTGTGTCCCTGACCTCGGCAAGTATTTTGATTATTCTTTGGTATGTTAAGTCCATTACATAGTTACATAGCTGAAAACAGACTTGCGTCCATCAAGTTCAGCCTTCCTCACATATGATCCAAAAGAAGGCAAAAAACCTAGTCTGTAGCGCTTCCAATTTTGCAACAAACTAGGAAAAAATTCCTTCTTGACCCCAAAATAGCAGTCAGATGTCTCCTTGTATCAAGCAGCTATTACCCCACTAATTAGGATTTATATCCCTGTATGTTATGTTTTTGCAAGTATTTATCCAATTTCAGTTTAAACATCTGTATGTTTAAGCAGGCAGAGTATTCCATATCCTTATTACTCTTACTGTAAAAAAACTTTTTGTTTGCCTTAGATGAAATCTCTTTTCTTCCAGCCTAAATGTGTGACCTCGTGTCCTATGTATAGCCCTGTTTATGAATAGATTTCCAGATAATGGTTTGTACTGGCCCAGAATATATTTGTATAATGTTATCATATCATATTTTGCTTTTGTTCGCTATCAATTTCTAATTTTCGAGTTTAGCCTTTTTGAAAGCATTATTTGCGCGGCCGCGTGGCAGAACTTGAGAATATTGAGTGTAGGTGTGACATCACAGTTGTTCTTAAAGTGACCACATAATCATTGCTATCCTAATCTATTTTGAATCGCAATGATGATGTGGACCAATCAGTACGCAGGTAAGCCTATTTAAGGCTCACTTTGGGCAATATTTTTTGCCATAACGTGGTTTCTGAATAGATCCTAGCTTTGTGGTACTAGTGATTCCCTCTTCCGTTTAGATGCAATCCATCACTGCTATACAGGTTGTACCCAAGCGCAAAATCAGCCCAGTGCTGACCTCTCTAATCTCTGCTGTAGTGCATGGCATAGGTAATATTTCTGAAAATACTACCTTGGAGGTAATGTTTGTGATGGGGTGTGATATTTGTGATGGGTGTGATTGCTTGTGATGGGGTGTGATTGTTTTTGATGGGGTGTGATGGGATGGGGTTTGGCTGTTTGTGGGGGGTATGATGGGATGTGATGGGTTGTGATGGATGTGATGGGGTGTGATGAAGTGTGATTGTTTGTGATGGGTGTAATGGGGTGTGATTGTTTGTGATGGGGTGTGATTGCTTGTGATGGGGTGCTATTGTTTGTGATGGGGTTTGAATGTTTGTGATTGGGTGTGATGGGATGTGATGGGGTGTGATTGTTTGTGATGGGGTCTGAATGTTTGTGATTGGGTGTGATGGGGTGTGATTGTTTGTGATGGGGTGTGATTGTTTGTGATGGGGTCTGAATGTTTGTGATTGGGTGTGATAGGATGTGATGGGATGTGATTGGGTGTTATGAAGCGTGAATGTTTGTGATGTGTGTGATGAGATGTTATTGTGATTAGTGTAATGGGGTGTGATTGTTTGTGATGCGTGTGATTGTTTGTGATGAGGTGTGATGGGATGTGATTGTGATTGGTTGGGATGGGGTGGTTTGTGATTGGGTGTGTTTGTATGTGATGGGGTGTGATTGTGATGAGGTGTGATGGGATATGATTGGGTGTTATGAAGCGTGAATGTTTGTGATGGTGTGTGATGAGATGTGATTGTTTCTGATTAGTGTAATGGGGTGTGATTGTTTGTGATGGGGTGTGATTGTTTGTGATGGGGTGTGATAGGGTGTGATTGTTTGTGATGGGGTGTGATTGTTTGTGATGGGGTGCGATTGTTTGTGATGGGGTCTGAATGTTTGTGATGGGGTCTGAATGTTTGTGATGGGGTGTGATTGTTTGTGATGGGGTCTGAATGTTTGTGATGGGGTGTGATGGGATGTGATGGGATGTGATTGGGTGTTATGAAGTGTGAATGTTTGTGATGGTGTGTGATGAGATGTGATTGTTTTTGATTAGTGTAATGAGGTGTGATTGTTTGTGATGGGGTGTGATTGTGATGCTATGGGGTTGTTTGTGATGGGGTGTGATTGTTTGTGATGGGGTGTGATTGTGATTGTTTGTGATGTGGTGTGATGGGGTGTGATTGTGATTGTTTGTGATGGGACTTGATTGTGATGGGGTGTTACATAGTTACATAGTTACATAGCTGAAAAGAGACTTGCGTCCATCAAGTTCAGCCTACCTCACATTTGTTTTTTGCTGTTGATCCAAAAGAAGGCAAAAAAACCCAGTTTGAAGCACAATTTTGCAACAAGCTAGGAAAAAAATTCCTTCTTGACCCCAGAATGGCAGTCAGATTTATCCTTGGATCAAGCAGTTATTACCCTACATTGAAAGATTATATCCTTGAATATTCTGTTCTTGCAAGTATGCATCTAGTAGCCGTTTGAACATCTGTATGGACTCTGATAAAACCACTTCTTCAGGCAGAGAATTCCACATCCTGATTGTTCTTACAGTAAAAAAACCTTTCCTTTGCCTTAGACGAAATCTTCTTTCTTCCAGTCTAAACGCATGGCCTCGTGTCCTATGTAAAGTCCGGTTTGTGAATAGATTTCCACACAATGGTTTGTATTGGCCCCGAATATATTTGTATAATGTTATCATATCCCCTCTCAGGCGACGTTTTTCTAAACTAAATAGGTTTAAATTTGTTAACCTTTCTTCATAGCTGATATGTTCCATTCCTTTTATTAATTTTGTAGCCCGCCTCTGCACTTTTTCTAGTGCCATAATATCCTTCTTTAGAACAGGTGCCCAAAATTGCACAGCATATTCAATATGGGGTCTTACCAGTGATTTATAAAGAGGCAAAATTATATTCTTGTCCCGAGAATGAATGCCCTTTTTCATGCATGACAATACCTTACTGGCCTTGGCCACTGCTGATTGACATTGCACATTGTTGCATAGTTTGTTGTCTATAACAATTCCCAAGTCCTTTTCATGTGTTGTTATCCCTAATTCGCTTCCATTAAGGGTATACGTTGCTTGTGTATTCTTTACGCCGAAGTGCATAACTTTGCATTTTTCAACATTAAATTTCATCTGCCATTTGAGTGCCCAGTCTCCCCAGTCTATCTAAATCCCTCTGCAGCAAAGTAATATCTTGCTCACATTGTATTGTTTTACAAAGTTTGGTGTCATCTGCAAACACTGAAACATGACTTTCAATGCGGTCTTCAAGATCATTTATAAACATGTTAAATAGAAGGGGTCCCAGAACAGACCCCTGAGGGACACCACTTGCCACCTCTGTCCAGCTTGAAAATTTACCATTAATGACAACTCTTTGTACTCTGTTTTTAAGCCAATGTTCTACCCAAGAACAAGCATTTTCATCTAGACCGATTTCCTTGAGTTTGAACACTAATCTATTGTGTGGAACTGTATCAAATGCCTTGGCAAAATCCAAATAGATCACATCCACGGCAACACCCTGATCTATACTTCTACTTACTTCTTCGTAGAACGCAATCAAGTTAGTTTGACATGACCTGTGCTTCATAAAACCATGCTGATTTTTGCTGATAACCATGTTCTTCTCAAGGAATTCTTGAATATTATCCCTTAATAACCTTTCAAATATTTTACCAGCCACAGAAGTTAAGCTCACAGGTCTATAATTTCCAGGCAAGGATTTTGAACCCTTTTTGAATATAGGAACCACATCTGCCTTCCTCCAATCCTCCGGAACACTTCCTGAAAGAAAAGAATCTTGAAAGATTAAAAACAGAGGTTCACTTATTTCTGCACTTAGTTCCTTAAGTACACGTGGATGGATACCGTCAGGCCCTGGAGCTTTGTTTATATTAACTTTCTTTAGTTGCTGCAGCACCTTGTCTTGAGTTAACCAATTACAATTATTCTGCAAGTTTTTAGTAGCAATCATTTGCACATCTATTGCCATGGGTTCTTCCTTAATATATACGGAGGAGAAATAGTTATTTAAAATTCCTGCCTTTTCCTGGTCTTCATTAATTAACACCCCCGTTTCAGTTTTTAGTGTACCTACACTTTCATTTTGTTTTTTTTTAGAATTTATGTACTTAAAAAATGCTTTGGGGTTGGTTTTGCTCTCTTCAGCTATCATTATTTCATTTTGAAGTTTAGCAAGTCTAATTGCCTTTTTGCACGCATTATTTGCATCCTTATATCTTTTATAAGATGCATCTGATTTGTCCGATTTAAATGCTTTAAATGCCCTTCTCTTAGTTGTAATATCTTGTTTTACTTCTCTACTAAGCCACGTTGGTTTTAATTTGTTTCTTTTATATTTATTTCCCAACGGTACATACTGAGAAATGTACCTTTGTAATATTTGTTGGAAGATGATCCATTTATCCTCAGTATTCTTTTCACTAAAGAGTTTATGCCAGTCAATATATTGTAAAGCTTCCCTTAACTTATTGAAATTGGCCTTTTTAAAATTATATGTTTTAGTATTCCCCATGTGCTTTTGTTTTTTGAGTTTATTTCAAAGGACACTATATTGTGATCACTATTTCCCAAGTGCTCACCTACTTGAATGTTGGTCAAAAGATCAACGTTGTTTGTTAAAACTAGGTCCAGACAAGCATCCATTCTAGTTGGTGCTTGTACAAGTTGTGACATGAAGGTGTCATTTAACAAGTTTAAAAACCTAATTCTCTTTGCTGAGCTACTAGTCCCTCTGTCCCAATTTACGTTGGGGTAATTAAAGTCTCCAATAATTAAAGTGTTACCCAGATTTGCAGCTTTCTCAATTTGCTCAAACAGCTGTTGTTCCTCGTCAATATTAACATTAGGTGGTTTATAACATATCCCAACCAATAGTTGGTTTCCCTTCTTTTCCCCCAAGCAGATATTTATCCATAAAGCTTCCACATTATCCTCCTCGCATTCCATTTGCTTAACATTTGGCTTTAAATCATGTTTGACATACAAACATACCCCACCACCCTTCTTGTTTTTCCTATCCTTCCTAAATAACATGTACCCATTTAAGTTAGCTGCCCAGTCATGTGTCTCATCCCACCATGTTTCAGTTATGCCTATTATATCATATTGTTTAGTGTATGCTAATGCCTCTAGTTCCCCCATTTTGTTATTTAGGCTCCTTGCATTAGTAAGCATACATTTAATATTATGCGTCACTTGTATATTTTGTGAATTTTCAACATTACACAGCTTCTCTGTTCTGAGCTTGCCCCTCCCCCCGTTTCCACCCCCCTTATACTGTGCTAAAGCCCATCTCCTTTCTGTCCTATCTCCATTTTGTAGATTGCTATGACCCTCCCCCCCTACTACTAGTTTAAAATCTCCTCCAACCTTCTAGCCATCCTATCCCCAGCACTGCAGACCCTCTCCCGTTTAGGTGCAATCCATCACCACTATAAAGGTTGTACCCAATCGCAAAGTCGGCCCAGTGCTCTAAAAACCCAAAACCCTCCTTCCTGCACCAAGACTTAAGGGTGTGATTGTGATGTGGTGTGATTGGGTGTGATTGTTTGTGATGGGGTGTGATGGGATATAATTGTTTGGAATTGTTTGTGATGGGGTGTGATAGGGTGTGACAGGGCATCGTCTGTTTCTGAACGGTCTGAATAAACAGCAAACTCTCAGTTCCTCTATTACTGACACCTAAGATGTCCCCACTAAATATTGAAACAGTTTGTATTGTAATGTAAATGCAATATTTTGTATTGAATGTAATCTCTCACTATCCACTTAGCGCTGATTGCACATGCTGCTATATGGCAGAGAAGAGACCAATTAATCGACTGTTAATTACCCAGCAACAGTAATACTGGAGTGAGAAATAATTAAGCATGCAGTCTTAACGAGTTTCGCCTTTTCAGCTAAAAGCAAGCTTTGCTAGTCACTAATGTGAGTTCAGTGTGGGAATTTCATAATATATAATTTGTTGTCCATTAAAAAGTTTTTTACATGCTTATACAGGTACCTACAACAGTAAAATAGGGAAAGAGAACTGTAAACTATGTACATATAGCTTATTCTAATGTTCCTCTATTATAAAGATCTAAAAAAAATTTTTATTGTGTACAAACAAAACATATAAAATCATTTTTCTTGAAACCACTGGTATAGCACATAATTCCAATGTGTTATGCACATAAAATATACCTTCAGTACATTTGAAACTATGCCAAGAAGACCTACCAACCTGGCTAAAATTCCCGTTTTGGATTGATATCAATCTTTTAATGTTCCACCGTCGTCTTAAAACTTGTGCTATCATTCTTGAGAAGTAGATGTATCAGGTTTATAATTTACGTAGATGATATTATTTCACGAAAATTGACAAACCTTTGACAGTATCACATGAATTTGAGATTCCTAATAAATTTCAGTAATACTGTGACTTAACACCATCACAGAGTGCCATGCCCACATGTGCTCACTTGCTTGCCCGCGTTGTTTTCAGGTCTTCTGCCTGCTCCTAAAGGAGCCATAATCACTGGCCAGAGAAGATCCAGGAGCCTGCTGCCTGCAACCGGACTACCTGACAGCTACAAGTCCAGGCTCGTAATTGCCCAAAGAGCACTCTCTCCGGTGCTACCTATGTGGAGATGTCCACAGAAGAGAGAGACGCGAGCTCCAGTAGGAACTGTGAGTCGGCTTCACAGCCGCAGAGTCCCGCTGGCCGCCTGGAAGTCCAAGCCGGACAATAAGAGAGGGGCTACCATTCAGATTGGTTTCGTGCCCTTTCTCCTGATAGGGCAGCGCAAGTTAAAGGGCTCAGATCGGAATGCATCCCCTCCCCAATCGCTGATTGCTCACTGCTTGGTTTAGGCGCAAAGTTTGAATTTACCGGCCTAAACCAATCAATTCCGTGGAACTGTTTTCGGGTATATACAGAGCCTCAAGCCCAGATTTTACACGATGATTTCTTGGACTCTGTACATCCGATAGCCCTGCTATTTGCAGGGATCCTAGCTGGGACCTGGGGCTATCCAGTGATGTATATTTTATGTGTGTGCCCCATTTCCTTCCCGGGGTGTGGAACCCCCTATGTTTTCCCCAATGTATGTGATGTGTCTTACTGTAATTGTTGTACTGTTGGTATCTAACAGAGCGGGAGATGGCTATCTGTAAACCATCCCCCCTCCAGCCTGATACTGAGGGACTTGTGCTGAGTAGAATGGAGAACCCCTGGGGGGAATGGAGGTCTGGTTAATGTGATGGTTCCAGAGTGGCTAAAGGAAGGAATTAGCGGAGGTAACCAGTCGGGTTACCCGTGGTCTGCTATATCTACTATTATAAATAGATAGATGGGTGGTGTTGACCTCCTGACAATTTTGCTGTAATATCAGGTGCCTTATCTCCTGCGACTGGTGGACTGGCACAGTAGGAGCTCTCACAAGCTTTAGATTGACCTTGAAAAGGTCCAGGTTTGGAGGAAGACTTCCAAATTTGGACACAAATCCTTTGAGTGACAAACATTTACGTCACACGTGCGACCGCAGAGATCTTTCTGATGTTGGAGGATTAGATTGGATCTACCTACAACAATGGTACTCTGCTGCAGACATGATGCTGCCCCAAGGACTGGTCCCTGATGGAGCTGTTGCTGGAATTTATAGATACCAATATCAACAAGTTTGAAGCTACTATTCCTCTTTACCAGGAAAAAACCTGATCCACAGGGAACTAACCTCATTTGAACGACTTTTCAAATACAGAGAATGTTTGTTGAAGGGCATATCGGTCCTCATATCAACACCTTGGATTCCAACAAGATACATGGCCGCTGTGAACAAAGTCATAATACTGTCTTCAAGGACCAATCCACATATCTTCAATTTCCACATCCTGGCCCACCATGACACAATCAGTATGAAACTACAGGAATTGAACTATAAACAGATCCCCTGCTGGTACAGGCCGTCTGCATATTTTCAGGTCCCTCATCCCAATCAATTGGCACACAATGGAAGTTCCAACCATGCAGCACTTGATGGCCAAAATTTAACTATTATATGATTTGGAGATGCTTACAGCATCACTTCGTGGAACAACCGAACGGACCACACAGTTATGGAGCCCCTGGCGTGATTTCTTGTTGCTTCATGCTGAGGGCACTAACAGCTCAGCCCCATTGACTAGGGGGGAGTATTACGAACGACGACCACCCGGCCGACTGTTCGGGAGTTGGAAGTGTCTGCGGTCAACCACAATGTTAATGAGGGAAGAAAGATTAACGAGCAGCACACTTCCCTGCTGGGTGGCCTGCCATTTGATAGTTTGTTCGTATTTGGGTGAATGCAAACAGAAAACACATGAACAACCGGCAATAACGGAACAAACAGACGAATCAGGTTTTAAATAATAAGCCAAAGGCAGAGAGGTCTGCCACATGGCTCCCTCCTTGTGGGACACTCCGGCAGACCCGGCTTGATCCTTCTCGGGTCAACTTGGGGATGTCCGGAACTAGGAAGCTGGAGTGATGTCTGTTTGTAGGGTCAACCACAGCTTGGTTGCTACTTCTAAGTGCTGTTTCTAAGTGTGTAGTTGGAGATATTCTGCAGAGTTTTACAGAAGCTTCAACTGTCTAAGAGTTGTGCTAAGAGTTTTCTTTTCTACTGTTACAGGTAAGATTCATCTGTAGGAAAAGGTTACTGATTGCACAAGGTTTGCATTCCTGTTGGTAATTATAAGGCATTTGATTAGATTACTTGCTATTGATTGCTGTTTAAATTAGCTATTGTTTGCAAATAAGCAGAGGCCTACCCAGGTGTTAAACATTTCTAGTGGGTGGTGATTTTAGGAGTTATATAAGGGCTGTTGGTTGCTTCACCTAAGTGTTGCTTCTAAGTGTGTAGTTGGAGATATTCTGGAGAGTGTTGCTTCTAAGTGTGTGGTTGGAGGTATTCTGGAGATAAACTGGAAGTAACCTGAGGTATTCTGGAGGATAAATAAAAAGTAAAGATTTGTTTGATTTAAATTATTCTCCTCATTGGAATGGCAGACTTAGTTCAGTGTAACAATTGCTATGCATTTAGAAACATAGAATGTGACGGCAGATAAGAACCATTCGGCCCATCTAGTCTGCGCAATTTTCTAAATACTTTCATTAGTCCCTAGCCTTATCTTATAGTTAGGATAGCCTTATGCCTATCCCACGCATGCTTAAACTCCTTTACTGTGTTAACCTCTACCACTTCAGCTGGAAGGCTATTCCATGCATCCACTACCCTCTCAGTAAAGTAATACTTCCTGATATTATTTTTAAACCTTTGTCCCTCTAATTTAAGACTATGTCCTCTTGTTGTGGTAGTTTTTCTTCTTTTAAATATAGTCTCCTCCTTTACTGTGTTGATTCCCTTTATATATTTAAATGTTTCTATCATATCCCCCCTGTCTCGTCTTTCCTCCAAGCTATACATGTTAAGATCCTTTAACCTTTCCTGGTAAGTTTTATCCCACAATCCATGAACCAGTTTAGTAGCCCTTCTCTGAACCCACTCTAAGGTATCAATATCTTTCTGAAGATACGGTCTCCAGTACTGTGTACAATACTCCAAGTGAGGTCTCACCAGTGTTCTGTACAATGGAATGAGCACTTCCCTCTTTCTACTGCTAATACCTCTCCCTATACAACCAAGCATTCTGCTAGCATTTCCTGCTGCTCTATTACATTGTCTGCCTATCTTTAAGTCATCAGAAATAATCACCCCTAAATCCCTTTCCTCATAGGTTGAGGTTAGGACTCTATCAAATATTCTGTACTCTGCCCTTGGGTTTTTATGTCCAAGATGCATTATCTTGCACTTATCCACATTAAATGTCAGTTGCCACAATTCTGACCATTTTTCTAGTTTACCTAAATCATTTGTCATTTGGCTTATCCCTCCTGGAACATCAACCCTGTTACATATCTTAGTATCATCAGCAAAAAGACATACCTTACCATCAAGACCTTCTGCAATATCACTAATAAAAATATTAAAGAGAATGGGTCCAAGTACAGATCCCTGAGGTACCCCACTGGTGACAAGTCCAAGCTTCGAATATATTCCATTAACTACAACCCTCTGTTGCCTGTCACTCAGCCACTGCCTTACCCATTCAACAATATTTGAATCCAAACTCAAAGATTGCAGTTTATTGATAAGCCTACTATGTGCAACGGTGTCAAAAGCCTTACTGAAATCTAGGTAAGCAATGTCTACTGCACCACCCTGATCTATAATTATAGTTACCCAATCAAAAAAATCAATAAGATTAGTTTGGCATGATCTCCCTGAAGTAAACCCATGTTGTCTCTGATCTTGAAATCCATGTGTTTTTAGATGTTCAACAATCCTATCCTTTAACATGGTTTCCATCACTTTCCCCACTACTGAAGTAAGGCTTACTGGCCTATAGTTGCCCGACTCCTCCCTATTACCTTTCTTGTAAATGGGCACAACATTCGCTAACTTCCAATCTTCTGGGACTACTCCTGTTAACAATGATTGGTTAAATAAATCTGTTAATGGTTTTGCTAGTACACCACTAAGCTCTTTTAATAGCTTTGGGTGTATTCCATCAGGTCCCATTGACTTATTTGTCCTTACTTTTGACAGTTGAAATAGAACCTCTTCCTCTGTAAACTCATGTGTAATAAATGACTCATTTATCCTTTTTCTCAACTGAGGTCCCTTTCCTTCATTTTCATCTGTAAATACAGAACAAAAATATTCATTGAGGCAGTCAGCTAGACCTTTATCCTCTTCTACATACCTTCCTTCTTTTGTTTTAATCTAACTAATCCTTGTTTTACTTTTCTTTTCTCATTTATGTATCTAAAAAATGTTTTATCCCCCTTTTTTACTGACTGTGCTATTTTCTCTTCTGTGTGTGATTTGGAAGCTCTTATAACTTGCTTAGCCTCTTTCTGCCTAATCTTATAGATCATTTTGTCTTCCTCACTCTGGGTTTTTTTATAATTCCTAAATGCTAACTTTTTGTTTTTAACTATTTTGCCACATCTGCGGAGTACCACAGTGGTTTCTTGAATTTTTTGCTTTTACTGACAAGCCTAATGCAATTTTCTGTTGCCTTCAATAGTGTAACTTTTAAATAATCACATTTCTCTTGGACTCCATTTAAATTGCTCCAGTCTGATAATGACTCATCTACCCATATTCTAATTTTAGAAAAGTCTGTTTTTCTAAAGTCTTAAACTTTTGTTTTTGTGTGGTGTGACTCAGTCACTGTTCTTATATTAAACCACACTGACTGATGATCACTGGATCCTAAGCTTTCACCTACAGTAATATCTGATACCAAATCTCCATTTGTTAACACTAAATCTAGTATGGCCTCTTTACGAGTTGGCTCCTCAACAACTTGTTTTAGAGACAATCCCAGTAGGGAGTTTAGAATATGTGTGCTCCTGGCACAAGTAGCTAATTTTGTTTTCCAATTTACATCAGGAAGATTAAAGTCACCCATGATGATAACTTCCCCTTCTCATTGTCATTTTAGCTATTTCCTCAACTAGTAGATTATCTAACTCTTCAATTTGTCCTGGGGGCCTATAAATCACACCTACACGAGTTACTGTGTGATTACCAAATTCTAACGTAGCCCAAATGGACTCTATGTTTGCCTCACTAACTTTTATTAGGCTAGATTTTATGCTATCCTTCACATACAAGGCCACCCCTCCCCCTTTCTTGCCTTCCCTATCTTTCCTATATAAAGAGTACCCTGGTATTGCTATGTCCCAGTCATTTTTCTCATTGTACCATGTCTCAGTAACAGCGACTAAATCTACACTATCAGTTGCCATTATTGCCACAAGTTCATGGATCTATTCCCTAAACTGCGAGCATTTGTAGACATGACTCTAAGCTTATCATTTTTAACACACTTGCTACAGGCACCTTCTGTCCTTGTTTTGGGGGACAATTGGATTGATGTTTTATCACCCTTTTGCCCCCCCCTCCTAGTTTAAATACATCCTAGCAAAACCTCTGAACTGCTCACTGAGAACATTTGTTCCCTTTTGAGAAAGATGCAAACCATCTTTTTTGTACAGCTTATCTCCATTCCAAACAGAGCTACCATGAGAAATAAAGCCAAATCCTTGCTCCCGACACCATTCACCAAGCCACAAATTAAAGTCCCTAATACGCATCCGCCTGTCGTTCTGAGTGTTATGCACAGGCAGAACTTCAGAGAATGACAGTGTGGAAGCAACCTGCCGTATATCATTGGCAAAAACACTAAAAACTTCCTTAACCTCTGAAACCTCATTGCAAGCCAAGTCATTTGTCCCTAGATGGACAAGTACATCCAATTCCCATTCCTGCTTTGCTTGCTTAACAATATTACAGATACGTCTCCTGTCTCTGTGAGCAGTAGCTCCGGGAAGACACCTCACAAGACCACCATTGTCCATCTCCACACCTCTTATAATGGAATCCCCAACAACAACTGCTTTCTGTTAGGCCTCACCATAGTCTCCAAGCTGGTCTCCACAACACCACTAGTCTCAGTGCCTCTCTCCACAACACCACTAGCCTCAGTGCCTCTCTCCACAACACCACTAGCCTCAGTGCCTCTCTCCACAACACCACTAGCCTCAGTGCCTCTCTCCACAATACCACTAGTCTTAGTGCCTCTCTCCACAACACCACTAACATCAGTGCCTCTCTCCACAACACCACTAGCCTCAGTGCCTCTCTCCACAACACCACTAGTCTTAGTGCCTCTCTCCACAACACCGCTAGCCTCAGTGCCTCTCTCCACAACACCATTACACTCTGAAAGTGCAGAAAATGAATTATGAAGAGCAACAGACTGTGCAAAATGCCTTTTATCCACAACTTTAAGTCTACCAGATCCTACAGTAATCCATCTGCCTTTCCTAGTTTGTCTCTGCGGCAGTGGCTTTGCAGCAGTTAGTCTGAGTTTGTTCACCAGATAATTTACAAATCTCAGACTTCAAAAATACAATCTAATGCCGCATGATAGAGAACTGTCTACAGATTAGACAACAACCAAACCTCCAAAAAGTGGAATGTGAAACAAATATAGCTTGGTGCTACTTCTAAGTGCTGTTTCTAAGAACAAACTCACACTGGAACTGCTGCAAAGCCACTGCCGCAGAGACATACTAGGAAAGGCAGATGGATTACTGTAGGATCTGGTAGACTTAGAGTTGTGGATAAAAGGCATTTTGTACAGTCTGTTGCTCTTCATAATTCATTTTCTGCACTTTCAGAGTGTAATGGTGTTGTGGAGAGAGGCACTGAGGCTAGTGGTGTTGTGGAGAGAGGCACTGAGGCTAGTGGTGTTGTGGAGACTGGCTTGGAGACTATGGTGAGGCCTAATAGAAAGCAGTTGTTGTTGGGGGATTTCATTATAAGAGGTGTGGAGATGGACAATGGTGGTCTTGTGAGATGTCTTCCCGGAGCTACTGCTCACAGAGGCAGGAGACGTATCTGTAATATTGTTAAGCAAGCAAAGCAGGAATGGGAATTGGATGTACTTGTCCATCTAGGGACAAATGACTTGGCTTGCAATGAGGTTTCAGAGGTTAAAGAAGTTTTTAGTGTTTTTGCCAATGATATACGGCAGGTTGCTTCCACACTGTCATTCTCTGACGTTCTGCCTGTGCATAACACTCAGAACGACAGGCGGATGCATATTAGGGACTTTAATTTGTGGCTTGGTGAATGGTGTCGGGAGCAAGGATTTAGCTTTATTTCTCATGGTAGCTCTGTTTGGAATGGAGATAAGCTGTACAAAAAAGATGGTTTGCATCTTTCTCAAAAGGGAACAAATGTTCTCAGTGAGCAGTTCAGAGGTTTTGCAAGGATGTATTTAAACTAGGAGGGGGGGCAAAAGGGTGATAAAACATCAATCCAATTGTCCCCCAAAACAAGGACAGAAGATGCCTGTAGCAAGTGTGTTAAAAAATGATAAGCTTAGAGTCATGTCTACAAATGCTCTCAGTTTAGGGAATAAGATCCGTGAACTTGTGGCAATAATGGCAACTGATAGTGTAGATTAAGTCACTGTTACTGAGACATGGTACAATGAGAAAAATGACTGGGACATAGCAATACCAGGGTACTCTTTATATAGGAAAGATAGGGAAGGCAAGAAAGGGGAGGGGTGGCCTTGTATGTGAAGGATAGCATAAAATCTAGCCTAATAAAAGTTAGTGAGGCAAACATAGAGTCCATTTGGGTTACGTTAGAATTTGGTAATCACACAGTAACTCGTGTAGGTGTGATTTATAGACCCCCAGGACAAATTGAAGAGTTAGATAATCTACAAGTTGAGGAAATAGCTAAAATGACAATGAAGGGGGAAGTTTTCATCATGGGTGACTTTAATCTTCCTGATGTAAATTGGAAAACAAAATTAGCTACTTGTGCCAGGAGCACACATATTTTAAACTCCTTACTGGGATTGTCTCTAAAACAAGTTGTTGAGGAGCCAACTCGTAAAGAGGCCATACTAGAGTTAGTGTTAACAAATAGAGATTTGTTATCAGATATTACTGTAGTTGAAAGTTTATGATCCAGTGATCATCAGTCAGTGTGGTTTAATATAAGAACAGTGACTGAGTCACACCACACAAAAACAAAAGTTTAAGACTTTAGAAAAACAGACTTTTCTAAAATTAGAATATGGGTAGAGGAGTCATTATCAGACTGGAGCAATTTAAATGGAGTCCAAGAGAAATGTGATTATTTAAAAGTTGCACTATTGAAGGCAACAGAAAATTGCATTAGGCTTGTCAGTAAAAGCAAAAAATTTAAGAAACCACTGTGGTACTCCACAGATGTGGCCAAAATAGTTAAAAACAAAAAGTTAGCATTTAGGAATTATAAAAAAACCCAGAGTGAGGAAGACAAAATGATCTATAAGATTAGGCAGAAGGAGGCTAAGCAAGTTATAAGAGCTTCCAAATCACACACAGAAGAGAAAATAGCACAGTCAGTAAAAAAGGGGGATAAAACATTTTTTAGATACATAAATGAGAAAAGAAAAGTAAAACAAGGATTAGTTAGATTAAAAACAAAAGAAGGAAGGTATGTAGAAGAGGATAAAGGTCTAGCTGACTGCCTCAATGAATATTTTTGTTCTGTATTTACAGATGAAAATGAAGGAAAGGGACCTCAGTTGAGAAAAAGGATAAATGAGTCATTTATTACACGTGAGTTTACAGAGGAAGAGGTTCTATTTCAACTGTCAAAAGTAAAGACAAATAAGTCAATGGGACCTGATGGAATACACCCAAAGCTATTAAAAGAGCTTAGTGGTGTACTAGCAAAACCATTAACAGATTTATTTAACCAATCATTGTTAACAGGAGTAGTCCCAGATGATTGGAAGTTAGCGAATGTTGTGCCCATTTACAAGAAAGGTAATAGGGAGGAGTCGGGCAACTATAGGCCAGTAAGCCTTACTTCAGTAGTGGGGAAAGTGATGGAAACCATGTTAAAGGATAGGATTGATGAACATCTAAAAACACATGGATTTCAAGATCAGACAACATGGGTTTACTTCAGGAGATCATGCCTTTAAGTTTGGATTCCAATATTGTTGAATGGGCTAAGGCAGTGACTGATGACAGGCAACAGAGGGTTGTAGTTAATGGAATATATTCAAAGCTTGGACTACCATTAGGGGTACCTCAGGGATCTGTACTTGGACCCATTCTCTTTAATATTTTTATTAGTGATATTGCAGAAGGTCTTGATGGTAAGGTATGTCTTTTGCTGATGATACTAAGATATGTAACAGGGTTGATGTTCCAGGAGGGATAAGCCAAATGACAAATGATTTAGGTAAACTAGAAAAATGGTCAGAATTGTGGCAACTGACATTTAATGTGGATAAGTGCAAGATAATACATTTTGGACGTAAAAACCCAAGGGCAGAGTACAGAATATTTGATAGAGTCCTAACCTCAACATCTGAGGAATTAGATTTAGGGGTGATTATTTCTTATGAGTTAAAGGTAGGCAGACAATGTAATAGAGCAGCAGGAAATGCTAGCAGAATGCTTGGTTGTATAGGGAAAGGTATTAGCAGTAGAAAGAGGGAGGTGCTCATACCATTGTACAGAACACTGGTGAGACCTCACTTGGAGTATTGTACACAGTACTGGAGAACATATCTTCAGAAGGATATTGATCTTCAGAAGGGCTACTAAACTGGTTCGTGGATTGTGGGATAAAACTTACCAGCAAAGGTTAAAGGATCTTAACATGTATAGCTTGGAGGAAAGACGAGACAGGGGGGATATGATAGAAACATTTAAATATATAAAGGGAATCAACACAGTAAAGGAGGAGACTATATTTAAAAGAAGAAAAACTACCACAACAAGAGGACATAGTCTTAAATTAGAGGGACAAAGGTTTAAAAATAATATCAGGAAGTATTACTTTACTGAGAGGGTAGTGGATGCATGGAATAGCCTTCCAGCTGAAGTGGTAGAGGTTAACACAGTAAAGGAGTTTAAGCATGCGTGGGATAGGCATAAGGCTATCCTAACTATAAGATAAGGCTAGGGACTAATGAAAGTATTTAGAAAATTGCGCAGACTAGATGGGCCGAATGGTTCTTATCTGCCGTCACATTCTATGTTTCTATGTTTCTATGTTCTACGTCATTAGTTGATAATTCCAATAGGAAACTGTAGGTGTGTCAGCGTTATCGAGTATTATATAGTTTTTGGTCAACAGAGGGCGCAATTGTCTCATTAAACCTTCCTATCCAAGAAAGAGTTAACTTTTCCTGATGACGATTTTGACGTCATTTGGCTTATCTAAAATGACTACCATAACTTAAATTTGCTGTCAGTTCAAAGCGTTTGGATTTTCAGACAGCACGTCGACAATTCTTGTTGTAATTTCTAAAATTGACAGTTCTAAACTCAATTTCACCCCTTACTTACAATGGGACCTTGTAAGATTTAGAAAGTAAAATTAATTACTGAGTCTTCTCTGTCACTAGTGTCTGTGTTTGAAATTATTTCTATTCCATTAACATTTAAACAGAGCATTCCATCCCCCTGCTTAATTGCTTATCATTTGGCTTGTTTACATAATGCATTCCTTAGCTCAGGCTAGTGGCTAGTTACAGAAAGGAAATAAATTTTGTGTCTGTCTTGCCTGAAATCCAAAAATGGAGTCCACTCTGTTCTGAGTGACTCTGGCAATATACACTTTTAATTTCTATCTTAGCACAAAATGTCTGCCGATATAAATATCCTGACATAACCTCCCTTAGTGATTCTCATAGCAATGATTAATTTAGTCTATGAATAAGCACTATAGAAGTTACAAGACATATTGTGCACTCACATCATTCCTACTGACCTAGGCCTGTGCATGGAATGAACATTTCTGTATATTGTTGTACCTGTGAGAGATTTGAACTTTACACTTAGTACAATCAACTATAATATTATTATTATCACTGTAAATTGTTTTCATTTGAAAAATGTTTTTGGGAGTTACATATTGTATGGCCAATAAAAAGCAAATCTCCATGCGTTCCGGATCAATTAAGAGAGGTATAGCGCTCCCCATCTCAAAGGCCAGATTTAATTGCATAGGTTCAATTGTCTCTCCATCCACACTGGCAAGCATCGCATGAACAATATCCTTGGATACAAAATACAGAGGTATGCGTCCCCCTGCCAATTCGATCATTTCAGGTTTGCACTTCGTCAAGAAAAGCAAGTGTGTGGAACAATATTGGGTCATGCAGAAATAGAAGTTCACGCTTAAATAAGTCATGATTTTGGTGCAACTCAGTGGATTTGGCAATTAACTCAGAATGCAACTGTGTCTTCCACAATAGTTAACACGTCTTGGAGAAGTGTTCTTTGATGGTTTATCACCTGATGAATATCGTTAATGTGTTGCTTTAGCGCACAGATTTCCATATCCAGCTTTTGGACAGTAATAGAGTTGGCTGCAGACATTCCAATTGCAACAACTGCACCGACAGTGGTACAAACTAATGCAACAGTTATGGCGCTGAGGAACCTTTTGGGTTGGTTGCTCATTGAAATAGTACTGGATACAAATGGTTTCTGGGCTTGCTCCAAGATGATTCGCACACGGTCCTGTGCTCTTTGTAGGTGCATCTGGTACCAAGTCTGTAACTCAGGAAGCTGCATCAATGAAATGTTGTATGCCTTCTCGATGGAAATCTTGGGGTCCAAGCTGACGAACACACGTCGGGTCAGGATCCTCTTCTCTGTCAAGATGAACCCTGGTGTCTCTTGAATCAGGATGCCGGAGGATGGTCCTATCTCTGCGATCGGGTTGGTCCGTATCTCTTGGCACAGGAGCAGTACGATCCAGAAACACGCCACATCCTTCTTGGACATCTTTCGACAGTCACGGATTAGGAACTCGTTTCAGACTTATCTACTAATGATTCAAGATTTGTTAAGCATACAAACTTATAACAGTGTGACATCACTTGGCCTAGGACAACGCATTATTA
Organism: Pelobates cultripes; assembly: GCA_933207985.1. Lineage (NCBI taxonomy): Eukaryota > Metazoa > Chordata > Amphibia > Anura > Pelobatidae > Pelobates > Pelobates cultripes. The sequence continues at coordinate 309,277 of OW240918.1, forward strand.
CGATTCATCAACATATGTATTCTGTCTAATTATATTTTTATAACTTCATCCCTCACTACATTTATTACTGACTCTTCAGTAATTTGCCTATAGCAGCTAAACAAGCTAGTAACCTGCTTAGAAAATGTAGTTATTGGATGGCTAGGAAATGGTTAATGACATGAACGTACATTTCACATCATACGATACCACGTGAATGAAGCATTCATCCAGGTTAGTCGTTCACCCTTCTGCATCCGAATCCACCACTATAATCCTTAATTGAGATTTAGGATGACAAGCATGCAACTGGTTAATGTGAACCCACTTTTCAATAAAACCACCATCCTTAGGAATTTTTATCTTATACGCTACTGGGGAAATTTTGTTAATGATGACATATGGCCCTTTCCAAGAAGGTAAAAATTTATTTTCCTTAACTTGATTTCGCGCAAAGTTTTACAGATAGACTTGATCTGTAATCTCATATTCCTTTTTCGTGGTTTTTAAATCGTAATAGGTCTTAACCCCTGTCGCTGCTTTTTCTAGATTCTTTTGGGCAAAAGCAAACGCATGCTGTAAATGCTTGCGCAAATCTTCGATATACTGATGTGTAGTGGCAGCATTGATCAAGTTATGATCCGAAGTATGATATAGTAAATGCTGTGGTAAAACCATCTTTCTTCCTGTCATCAATTCAAAAGGTGACAATTTGGTAGCAGTGCTAGGTGTAGCTCTAATCGCCATTAAAACTAGGGGCAATTTAATGTCCCAGTCTTTACCAGACTCCTTAACATACTTCTTCAGAATATTAACGATAGACTGGTTATATCGCTCTACCCCCCGCTACACGCAGCGCGGTATGCAATATGTAGCTTTTGTTTAACACCTAGAATTTTCCACATCTTAGCCACATCTTAGCCATTACTTCGCTGGTAAAATGACTACCTCTGTCTGACTCAATTCTTTGAGGCAGACCGAACCTGGAAAAGACATGGTTAATCAACAAAGTGGCGCACACGGTACTTGTGTTCTCTTTACAAGGCAAACACTCTATCCACTTTGTGTACATACATGTAACGGTTAACATGTATTTGTTACCTCTTGAAGATCTTGTTACAGAAATAAAGTCAATTTGAATATCAGACCAGGGTAATAACACCCCTCTTCTGAAGTGGTGCACGATGGGTTGGATCATGGGGTTGATATGGCGGACAAATCAAGCATCCCTGACAGTATGTCTTAACATCTCTTAACATGTGTGGCCAATATGCATAATCACGCAATATCTCATATGTAATCTTATCACCACGATGCCCAGATATAGGTGCATCATGTGCGTGTTGGAGCATTAACCCTCGGTATACAGTTGGGACTACCCATTGTTGTATACCATGTTTAGAAGTTCTGACCAGCAACCCATCAATGATACTAAATTGGACTTTATATCTCATCAAGATTCGTAAATCTTCATTATCTTTGCAATCCTCATCTGTGATGGGATTGGCAGTAGGTTCTTCTATATGTCTATAGAATATGCCTATGACGGGATCATTCTTTTGACTGGTAATCAGGTCCTCACTAGGAGCTTCTTGACTCCATTGCACGACATTTAAGTCGACATTATATCTAGCCTGTCGTCTAGTTATGGCTTCAACATGATTAGAACCCATACGATCATCAATGTTTAGGGTTTCACCATTGATGGCTGCTTGTTTTGCCAGTGAATCGGCTAAGTCATTACCGTCCTTGTCGATACCTTCTATTTTAGAATGGCCTTTGGTTTTCTTCCAATATATGCCTAAACCATTTTCCTTAACCAGTTCAACGATTTTACAAAACAATTTCCCATGTTTAACAGGTTTGTTATTGCTTTTCAGCATTTGGTTACGTTTCCAGCTAGGCAGATATTTGACGAAACTGTTGCGAACATAACTGGAATCAGTTATGATAACTAATTCTTTGATACCATATTCTATTGCCATTTGAATGGTCTTATATACTGCACAGAGTTCGGCTATCTGACTGCTTTTGGAACCAATATTGTATCCTATAGATACATTGGGATAATCACCTGTCCAGGTGATTGCGATACCTGCAACTAACTTTCGTTCAGCACCAGCGGCGTGGTGATATGAACAACCATCAATGTATACCCACGGTAGTGGTCGACAGTATTCCTCGTCATAAACTTTATAAGGGGATAGCAATTGCTCTTCTAGGAAGTCATCTCCGGTGTCATTATCAGTACAGTCATGTAATTCTGCTAAACCATGGGCAACTGGGCTTCTCTTATTATGTTTATAATGGACTTCTAACGGCCCTCCCTGTAAGGATAGAGTCCATGCAGTAATCCGACTGTTAGAGAGATTACAGTCTCTGACTCTTTCACTCTGCAGATACTGTTGAGGTTCGTGAGCTGTTTCTACAATTAGAAACCTTGGATATAGCTACGAAAATTTTGTAGTGCCCAGACAGTCGACAATAACGCCTTCTCACACGTGTTGAATTTAACTTCAACAGGTAACAAAGTCTTGCTAGCATATGCAATAACTTTGTTTAAACTGTCCTGCTTCTAATACAGAACAGCACTTATGCTTAAAGGACCATTGTAGTGCCAGCAAAACATACTCGTTTTCCTAGCACTATAGTGCCCTGAGGGTGCCCCCACCCTCAGGGTCCCCCTCCCGCCGGGCTCTGGGGAGAGGAAGGGGTTAAACGTACCTCTTTCTCCAGCGCCGGGCGGGGAGCTCTCCTCCTCCTCTCCGCCTCCTCTCCTCCTCTTCGGCTGAATGCGCATGTGCGGCAGGAGCTGCGCGCCCATTCAGCCAGTCCATAGGAAAGCATTCACAATGTTTTCCTATGGACGCAAGCGTCTTCTCACTGTGAAAATCACAGTGAGAAGCGCAGAAGCCCTCTAACGCCTGTCCACGAGACAGCCACTAGAGGCTGGATTAACCCATAGGTAAACATAGCAGTTTCTCTGAAACTTCTATGTTTACAGAAAAAAGGTCCTATCTGGACCTGGCACCCAGACCACTTCATTAAGCTGAAGTGGTCTGGGTGCCTTTAAATCGGTATATCCTGTCTCCAGATAGAAGTGTTTACCCCCCTCCAGTATGCTAAACAGGGTGCCTGAGTGAGCTTCCTCCTCAGTCCACTTACCAATTGGTCCTGAGGCTCCCCCCAGTTCCAGGTAGTTTCCTTTTTAAGCAGGTGTAAGAGTGGTTTAGTTATTTCTGCATAGTTATCTATAAACTTACGGGAGTAGTTAGTCATACCAAGGAACGATCTTAATTCCCTGATGTTTGAAGGTGTTTTAGCCTTAATTACAGCTTCAACCTTCTTCCTCTGGGGATTTAATCCTTCAGAAGTTACCTCATGTTTGAGAAAATTGACATGGGTGCGACACCATTGTACCTTTTGTAAAGATAGTTTAATCCCTGCCTCTCTTAACTGAGTGAGAACATGTCTAATCTCTATGATATGCTTATCAAAGGAAGTGCTTTTCAGCAAGACATCGTCGACATATGATAACGTTCCTCTCTCGAGTGCGTCAGGCATAGCTTTATGCATGAACACAGCGAATTCATGACCAGAGTTTATGTAACCGAAGGGCATACGGGTCCAGGTATACTGCTGCTTTCCAAATGTGAAGGCCAATTTGTATTGGTCTTCATCATGGACTGGTACAGTCCAATATCCCTGCGCACAGTCAATGGCAGTGAATATTTTGGATCCCTGCATTTGTACCAAACATTGGTCTATGTATGGCACTGGCCAACCAGACATATAGACGCGTTTATTTAGCTGCCGTAAGTCAGCGCATAAACGTCATTGTCCATTAGGTTTCAGAATCCCCAAGATCGGATTATTATACGAACTGTGCACCGGATGTATAATGCCCCTTTCCTTTAAATTCTGAATGATGTCTTGTAGACCATCATATGACGCTAAAGGGAGTCTATATTGTTTGATAAATACAGGTGGTAAATTTGGATCAGTTTGTATTCTGGCTATGTGGAGGTTAGTTAACTCACAGTCGTAGGAATCTTTGGCAAAAATATCTTGGAATTCCATTAGGATTTCCTTAGCTGTTACCGCTCAGCATCGTTGGAGCAACCGTCAGCTAAAGATATTTGCTCTTCTAGCCTTTCCTGAAATCCTGGAAAGATTTTAGGCTGGCCTATCTCATAAGCTTCTTCAAGCCTAGAAGTTAGGTCAGTTCGATGTTGACTTACCTTTTTGTCGTTGTGATACTCTTGTGATTTCTGCTCATTGAACGGATGATCGAAGGTGATTGATGCTTCTTCGATTATACACGAGCCTTCTTCGACGTTGAAGGGATATACAGATAGGATAGTGAATAATCCTTCTTGGGAGAAATGGAATATTTGATCAACAATTTCGTCCTCAGTTAAGTATTCTTCAGGGATGAGGCCTATAATTTGGTTTTGGAAACCAAATGTATAGTACTCAGCATCCAATGCTAGACCTAATAATGTTCCTTTTGGTAAAGTAACACTATTGGGTGTAACTGTCAGGATTACTGTTTGATCCAGCACGTAGAACTGTACAGCACGGATGACAAATAAGTAACGTATTACCGGTCCTTAGAATGGCCGGATTTAACGTACAAAGAATAGTCAAAAATACTAGCGAGGTCAGGGAACACAGAAAGGGACACAGCGATGAGGAAAGCCAGGAGTCAGGATACCAGAATATAGAGAAGTCAATAAACAAAGCCAAAGTCAAAAACCAGGTAGAAAACTATAAACAGGAACGCACTCTCGGACAACCACAAGGGAAACCACGACAGGGCACTGAGCAGGCTGAGAACTGGGCCTAAATACCCCTCCTTTAGTTCTGATAGGCTGTAACCGACCTTTGACCTCAAAGTCAGTTACCAGGTTTCATTTGCAGAATTGCTGCTCAGCATTAACCCTTCTGTGGATTAGGTTGCTGCTCAGCACAACTTTTCCTGTGTGGACAGTGAATGTCATTAACCACATTTCTATAAGCAGATGAATACGTGACAGCTAACACGATATCAGTACTATGTAATTATCTGACTCCGAGAATACAGAGAAAGGGCTGCGCTTAAAAAATACTTAAAAAGTGTTAAGAGTCCAGATAAAAATGGATGAATAAAAAAAAAGGGGAAGAAGATCTTATCTGGCAATGTCCGTAGTATTTGATCCGGAACAGTAATCTTGTTTTCTATCTTCCTTATGGGCCGTCTCGTATGTAAGAGATGAAAACAAATACAGAACCCAAATGGTGTAATATATCTTGATAAAACGGAAATTAAAATATAAAACTTGAATGTAAACTCACATTTCCAAGAGCTAGAACCTGCTCTGGTGTAACGGGCGTACAGCGGTTTAGATCCCCGCTTGTGGGATATAGAATGCTTGTCCTTCACGTACCTCCTCCTTCCGTGGTGTGGGAGATACTCAGATAAAAAGAGACAACTAATAGTGCTCTCTGCGTAAAACTTGGAATAAAATATAAAATTAAATAAAAGTGGATACTCACAAGACAGGAGCAGGTCAACTGCTCCTGATATATCACGCTGGTGGAATAATCCCCACCTAGGATTGCTTGGAGTCCAACGAATGGTGCCAGGTAATGAGAATAAATATATGTGTATAAAAGGATAGGTGGTACAATAAAAGGTTACCAAATATACTTTAATTATAATAATACACAATATAAAAAAACCATAAACGCGTTTCGCCAATCGGCGTTATCAATATGGGTAAAGAACCTGATACCTGGCAGTGGATCATTTAAATAGCATGTACAAACAATTCAAAAATGGCGCCAAAATTAGGACAGCCAATCAGATTGCAAGTTGAAAATACATATAATAAAACACAATTAAAACAATAAAAAAGAGGTACATACATATAGACATAGGAATAAATATTCTAGATATATGGTTGAACATTAAAAAAGATCCTTATTTGATAAAATATATTATGTAGTGCACGGTCACATGACCGGCATATAATAGGACAAAATTAAAATAATGAAATGGAAGTACATAAGTGTAGACTTAGGGATAAATATTCAAGATATGTGATTGAACATTAAAAACGATCCTTATTTGATAAAATGTATTATATGATGCTCGGTCACATGACCGGCATTAGAACCGAAGTGGGTGATGGGATATGTAGTATGACGCCGGCCGGCACTGCGCAGCCGCCGGCGTCATATAGGGGGACTGGCAACTGGCGTCTGTACGCATAGAAGGTGCGGCCAGACGCCAGTGGGCGAGGAAAATCGGCGTCAGCACGCACATGGTGCGGCTGACGTCGAATGGCGGGGCGGGCATCCTGATGACGGCGGCACGCACTCGGCAGTGGCCGCCGTCATCAGGAAGTAGGAAGACGACGGCTAGAACAATGCTGCAGCCGTCGTCATGGAAACACAGAAGTGGGCGGGCTATGACCGGCTGAAAAATAAATAAGTGAAAAGAAATAATAAAAAATAATAAAAAATAAATAAAAAGAAGAAAGAAAGGGAGAATAAAAAAGAGTGGAAACATAGGGATAATCAATAGAAATAAATATAATAAAAATCTATAGGATAAAAATTAGCACCATGCCTACCCCACTGAATAATGGGAGCAGGCAGGTAGCTAAAAAAAACAGAGCAATAGTAAAAGGATAAGTAAATGAATGTAGAATTCTGTTCATTCATTTACTTATCCTTTTACTATTGCTCTGTTTTTTTTAGCTACCTGCCTGCTCCCATTATTCAGTGGGGTAGGCATGGTGCTAATTTTTATCCTATAGATTTTTATTATATTTATTTCTATTGATTATCCCTATGTTTCCACTCTTTTTTATTCTCCCTTTCTTTCTTCTTTTTATTTATTTTTTATTATTTTTTATTATTTCTTTTCACTTATTTATTTTTCAGCCGGTCATAGCCCGCCCACTTCTGTGTTTCCATGACGACGGCTGCAGCATTGTGCTAGCCGTCGTCTTCCTACTTCCTGATGACGGCGGCCACTGCCGAGTGCGTGCCGCCGTCATCAGGATGCCCGCCCCGCCATTCGACGTCAGCCGCACCATGTGCGTGCTGACGCCGATTTTCCTCGCCCTCTTACATACGAGACGGCCCATAAGGAAGATAGAAAACAAGATTACTGTTCCGGATCAAATACTACGGACATTGCCAGATAAGATCTTCTTCCCCTTTTTTTTTATTCATCCATTTTTATCTGGACTCTTAACACTTTTTAAGTATTTTTTAAGCGCAGCCCTTTCTCTGTATTCTCTGTGTTTTATTCTAAGGGTTTTTGAGGGATTCCCTTATAGGGTTGCTGCTCAGTTGTGTTACTCAGCGCTTGCTCATTGTTTTGGTTTCAATTATCTGACTCCACCTGCAGAATGGAGTTTTATTACTACATATTCTTTAGTTAACTAAGATTTCTCAATTATTGAAATCTGACTGTGATTTATCCAGTCATATATCATGCTATTAGTAAATTTTTAATTAATTTAAATTAATTAAATAAAACCAGCATAATTACCAGTTATGTAGATGTTCTCATCAGATGAGTAGGTAGTCCCAGGGACTTGAATGCGAGTATGATTGGTTGTATGGAGGTGTGTAAGTAATAGAGAAAAGTGATGTTGGTTAGAAAGTAATAGTAAAATTCTAAGTGTCAAGGAGTGTTTCTTGAGTTGTGTCCAAGAGAATTTGAGAGTTGAGTGTTGAGTGTCCTGAATATCTGTCCTGGATCTCTCTGAATGTCCGAATCTGAATGCCCAAACTACCCTCTCTCTTCCCTTTGTCCTAACCTTTAAAGGGCCAGACTCTCTGTACGTCATTAGTTGATAAGGCCAATAGGAAACTGTAAGTGTGTCAACGTTATCTAGTATTATATAGTTTTTGGTCAATAGAGAGCGTAATTGTCTCATTAAACTTTCCTATCCAGGAAAGAGTTAACTTTTCCTGATGACGATTTTGACGTCATTTGGCTTATCTAAAATGACTACCATAACTTAAATTTGCTGTCAGTTCAAAGCGTTTCTTTGGATTTTCTCCAGACAGCGCGTCGACAATTCCTGTTGTAGGTGCTACGGCCAAGCAGGAAATTTCCCACTATCCCGGTGGGCCAGTCCAGCCCTGCTGCTGATGCACAAATTGAATATTCAAGGTGTGCTCAGACCCCAGCTATCTACCGAACGGTCATTCGGTAAAATGGGAGAAATGTCCGGTTGTTAACCCCTTAAGGACACATGACGGAAATATTCCGTCATGATTCCCTTTCATTCCAGAAGTTGTGTCCTTAAGGGGTTAAGTACCCCATGTAGTCCCCTACTGTACAACCCCTGTAATGTCAGTAGGGAAACCCCTTGCCTGGGGAATCCCATAAATACTGTGACCTGTGATTAAAAGCTCAGTTGACTCCCAGCCTATGTGTCGTCTAGTTCTTGGGAAGGAAGGATTTATACAACGCTTCCGGGATTATTGCATTCTGTACTTATTTTGCTTGAAGGATTTTATGCTGTTCCTGTTACCCAGCGTTCGGCAGTAACCACACGAATAAAGAAGAGAAGCAGCAGTTCGGTGGAACAACCCATTCGGATTAAAACCAGTGTTCGGTAGATATGTCAAAATAAACGAACAACTGGTGAATGGAGGTGAATAATGCAACATTGAAACAAACTAAACTAAAATAATTATTGGAAGCAAGGGGAAAAAGCACCAGCAATAAAACTAAGGCAACCCTTGTGGAAGAACTCATGGAGGGAGACAGAGAAACCACTGCAGCAGCTCCACAGGAAATAGACCAAAATTAATTTAACAAGGAGAAGAGGAGCAGGCTCGCCTTTTATCCAGAGACCCACCCTGTGGAGATACTATCCCGACTGATGGCGGACGTACAGGTGTACATAGTGGTCAGACTCCAAGCAAATCAGCGGGCCAGGGAAAGGGCCACAACGCCTGTCAGCAAGACTCCAGGGAAAGCCAAAATTCTCTACCAAGCGTTTAAGAGCTATACAGAAGCTGACGGTGATGTAGATGACTACCTGCAAGACTTCGAGAGGTTGTGCCAACTACACGACATCAGCAAGGCGGATCGCTACTAGCAGGGAAATTATCCGGTCGCGCAGCAGAGGCATACCGAGCTGTGCCGGATGAGGACAGTAGAGACTATGGTAAAGTAAAACAAGCCATTTTAGCCCGGTATGCGATTACTTCAGAGGCATACCGACTCAAATTTCGGGACATTAAGAAACCGAGTAAAGACACCCACGTAGAGTGGGCACACTGCCTGCAGCGAGCCGCAAAGGGGTGGTTAGAAGCCACCCAAGTTAACACGCTTGAGGGCCTGTTCCAGCTAATGGTCATGGAGCAGTTCTTCGACGGGATACCTTCACATCTACAAAATTGGGTACGGAACCGAAAACCACACACCCTGCAAGAGGCCTCCAAGCTGGCAGATGAGTTCCAAGATACCCGGAGGGACCAACGCACCCAAAACCGTCCAGCCTACACGCCTACCACACCATTACCAGCTGTGACCTCCACCATCCAGCCACGACCAGAGGTAAGCCAAAATACCTACACCCCCAGGTACCCCACTCGTCCTCCGATTCACTGCCACACCTGCAACCAGCAGGGGCATATCCAGCGAGACTGCCCCCGCAACCGACCCAGGCTAAGCTGGAACAATGCAACACCTAGCAACCGAGCAGCCGTGCACTGTGTACAAGCAGAACAGTACGGAGCTCCCGAGACTGTTACTCCCATGGAAGAACCTTTGGGGGCACTACATGAGGTGAACCCACACCCTAGACAAGGATGTCCTGGCAGAGCTACATATCTCAGCTACTAGCCACAGATCATCCCACGACCACAGCCATCTTGCAAAACCTGCTTGAACTGATGAAGAGAAACACTCAACAACAGATACTGAGTAACAAGACCTCCAAACGGAGCCACGGACAGAACACAAGTACAAGACAGTTCTCAGGCCCCCCAATATTAACAGACATGTTAAACACTGACCGTTTAAATCACGCAAAGGACCCCCCCCACACACAACTTACGGTCCCTAATGTGTTACAGCCCCCAACCCAAAAGCACTGAAATATGTGTAAAAATGTATGTATTACTTACAAACAGTGTCAGGATGCATAATTCCTTATTGTCCCCCTCCCTTTTTGCCTTCTGTACCCCATAATACTTGAAAATAATAAAGAACAAGTTATAAAAATTTTTTTCAAAAATTAGGGGAAGAAGGTGCAAGGGCTGTGTGACTCTGGGGCTACCTTAACGCTAGTCCGGAATCATCTGGTGCCTAAGAATAATCTGACTGGGGACTGGGGCATGGGAATGTGGAGGTGGAGATGATCCAGGATTTACCTGCTGATGTCATTTTGGGCAACGACCTGGGGGAGCTGACCTCAGCTTTTATTCCTCAACCCACCGTCCAGGAAGCATACCCGGTTGTGACCCGGCAGCAGGCCCGCACCACAGCCCCAGCGAAACACTCTGAGGCTCAGGTAAGCAATGAACCCCCCATCCCCGCTGTCATGCCCTGGGCGACCTCCCTAGAATTTGGTTCTGAAGTGGCCGTAGATCCCTCCCTACAGATATACAAGGATCGGATAGACAAAGACTGGGCAGGGCTAGAAGGGGAAAGGTACACCTGGGACAAGGGGCTGCTGTACCGCCACACAGATAAAGTCGTGGCCGGATCTATACCCCTACCAATTAAACAGTTAATTGTGCCTCGGAAATATAGACTGGAACTATTACGTATCGCCCATGATATCCCCCTGTCAGGGCACTTAGGAATCAGCCGCACTAAGCACAGGCTGACCCAGAATTTCTTTTGGCCAGGTATCTCACACGATGTTAGACGATATTGCCAGACTTGTGATAGCTGCCAGAGGGGAGGGAAGAGGGGAGACTAATACAAGCCCGGCTCTGTTCCCTACCCATAATTGAGGAACCCTTCAGCAGGGTGGCGGTAGATATCATAGGACCCCTAGCAAAACCCAGTCACTCCGGCAAGAAATATGTCTTGACCGTGGTGGATTATGCCACCAGATACCCCGAGGCAGTGGCCTTGACGAATGTGCACGCAGATGCCGTGATGCGAATCTTCTCCCACGTGGGATTTCCCTGGGAGATTATTTCAGATAGGGGCACTCAATTTACTGCCGAGGTCACATACCAGCTTTGGAAGATATGTGGGGTGCAACAGATCTTGAACTCTGCCTATCACCCACAGTCCAATGGGCTCTGTGAACGATTTAACGGAACACTCAAACAGATGATCCGCACATTCATGGACACCCAGAAAGACTGGGAGAGGTATCTACCCCACTTATTATTCACCTATAGGGAAGTACCCCAAGAATCCACCGGGTTCTCTCCTTTTGAACTACTGTTCGGGAGGAGGGTGAGGGGCCCCCTTGATTTAATCTGAGAACACTCGGGGGGTAAGGGACCATTAATGGTACACCCATCATGCCCTATGTGCTGGAGTTTAGGGAACCCCTGGAGGCTCTGACCCAGACCATACGCGACAACCTCCAGGCAGCTCAACAACGACAGCGCAGATGGTACGATAAGGGAGCCAGGGACCGCAGCTTTCAGGTGGGGCAAAAAGTACTAATCTTACGGCCCGTCCACAAGGACAAGCTGCAGGCTTCCTGGCAGGGCCCATACTAGGTGGTAGAACAGATATGTGATACCACCTATGTGATTGGCCCAGCGGCAGGCGCAGGAGGCAAATGCATGCTACATGTGAACATGCTCAAGTCCTACCATGAGCGTACCGAAGAGGTAACCGTGATCGGCGCGCCTGCTACCAAAGATTTTGATAATCTGCAGCTCCCAGACCTCCTAGACCAAGAGGGCCAGAACGGAGACCTGGGAGAAGTGCAGCTAGGAGAGCGCTTAAGCCCCCAGGAGCGAACCCAAGTCCAAAGTCTAATCAGGGAAAATGGAGCCACCTTTTCTAACCTACCGGGTACACCCCACTAGCCACCCACAAGGTGGAATCCCTAGAACAGACCCGCCTTCGCCAACCTCCTTACCGCATACCGGAATCCGTAAAAGAAAGTATGCGTAAGGAGATTGATGAGATGTTACAGTTAGGGGTGATAGAACACTCTGAGAGCCCTTGGGCCTCTCCGACAGTGCTAGTGCCGAAACGGGATGGGACGACTCGTTTCTGTGTAGACTACCGGAGGCTCAATGATAAAACGATCTCAGACGCTTAACCTATGCCCCGGATAGACGAGCTCCTAGACAAAATGGCCACCACGATAGATTTGTGTAATGGGTACTGGCAAATTCCGCTAGCCGAGGACACAATCCCCAAGTCTGCGTTTGTCACCCCGTTTGGCCTGTACCAGTTTAAGGTCATGCCATTCGGGATGAAAAACGCCCCGGCTACTTTTCAGAGGATGGTAGATCGGCTACTGGATGGGTTTCAGGAGTCCGAACCTGCTAAAATAGAAGCAGTCGCCAAATGGCCAACCCCACGCACCAAAACGTAAGTCCTCACGTTCCTAGGTGCTGCAGGGTATTATCGTAAATTCATGTCCAACTACAGTACCCTGGCCAAGCCTCTCACCGACTTAACCCGTAAAAACCTCCCTAAGATAGTGGTATGGGCCCCAGAGTGTGAACAGGCATTCTAACAGCTCAAGACAGCGCTTGTTAACTCACCTGTACTTTCTGCTCCTGATCCAACAAAACGCTTTCTCGTCCATACAGACGCTTCCATGTTTGGATTGGGAGCAGTACTGAGCCAAGTCGGAGCGGATGGCAGCGAGCACCCAGTGGCTTATCTCAGCAGAAAACTTCTACCCAGAGAGGTAAGCTACGCCACCATTGAAATAGAGTGCCTGGCTGTGGTGTGGGCCCTCAAAAAGCTGCAATCCTATTTGTATGGACAACCCTTTATGTTGCTCATAGATCACAACCCGTTGGTATGGCTGAACAGGGTGTCAGGAGACAATGTCCGGCTGCTGCGCTGGAGATTGGCGCTGCAGCCGTTTGACTTTACTATCCACTACTGCCCTGGGAAGCAAAATGGCAATGCCGACGGGTTGTCCAGACAAACAGACATTAAAAAGTGATCTGTGAGCCCTCCTCCAGACATCCCCAAGCCGATCCGTTGGGATCAGACTGTGTATGCCGGCTTGGTTCTGGGGGAGCATTGTGGCAGAACTAGCCACCTAAGACTGTATGTGTATTAATGCGTTGCTGTGACTTGAAGAATGTTAGAACCAAGCGTCTACCTATTTCTTAATTTTATGCTAACGGGAGCATTCGTATGCTGGCGGCAGGAAAGCCACCAGCATTCATACAGTAGTTTCACGAACAGTGAATTTCAACACTGTTCGTGAAACGAACAAACTAACGAATGGGAGACCACACACAGGAGGTCGTGTGGCTCCCATTAAGTATTGCAACAATGTATCCTTTGGTGATTACTGAGATTCAGGGTGGCCGCCGTTCGGCTACCGACCACGCGGCGGTTGGCCATCTTGGATTCTTTTTTAGCCCAGCGGTATTTGGTCATCGACCACCTGGAACTAAAATCAGCTACTCGACGGCACAAATACTGTTGGACTTCCAGGCCATTCGGGAGTACCGGTCATTCGGTAGTTTGTTCCCCTATATGCATTCGGTACTTTAAGGTGAATGTGAAATAATATGTGTTTTCGTGCAGCATTCGGTTATTTATGCTGGGATCTGAGTGGTACTTTCACGAAAGGTGTGCTCAGACCCCAGCTATCTACTGAACAGTCATTCGGTAAAATAACCTGAATAATGTGAAAGTTATGTATTTTTGCGTGAAATGTCAGTTCTGCTGCACGGAGGGATAATCCACTTAACTGGATATTCCAGTGGGAGTATCCCTCTCGTGCAGCAGTGCATGATGGGAGAAATGTCCGGGTTGTTAAATTCCCCATGTAGTCCCCTACTGTACAACCCCTGTAATATCAGTAGGTAAACCCCTTGCATGTGGAATCCCATAAATACTGTGACCTGTGATTAAAAGCTCAGTTGACTCCCAGCCTATGTGTCGTCTTGTTCTTGGGAAAGAAGGATTTATACAACGCTACCGGGATTATTACCTTGGGTTGTCTACTATTGCAAATGGTATGCCATTATGGCTGTAAATTTCATTCCTGGGCTACTATACAGTCAACGTAACCAATATGGCGAATTTCAATTTCAAATGTAACGTGCTATATTTGACCTGTAACTTCCCAAAACACCATAAAACCTGTACATAGGGGGTACGGTTTTATACATGAAACTTTGCTTACTACAAATACATGTATTTTATTACAGTAAATGCAAACAGTATTATGACATTGACAGTTAAAATGTCACGTAGAAATAAAAATTTTTTAAAAAATCTTATTTTCTCCCATTTTTTTGATATTAAATTACGTGTCATAGAGGGGCGAGGCCTGGAGCGCAACTGCGACGGTTGCATGTTAGAGTAGCTCTGGCTACATGGGCCGAATCAGCGAAACTATCATCCAGAGAGCAAAAAACTCACCACACAACATGTCCCAGCAAAAAAGCAGACGACAGGCGGACAGAGGGGACAAAAGCAGCTTCTTCAGCACCCGCAGCACCTACACGAAAGCCGCGGATGCGGCAGAGGAGGCCCAAGATGGCGCCCAGGACAACATCATCACCACACACAGAGAGGCCACGGACGATGGCCCAGTGACACAGGGCGTTCTGCAGAGGATGCTGGAGAATATGCAGACACAAATAAAACACACTATCCAGACCTCCCTAAAAGAAATAAGGTCAGAGATCTCAGATTTAGGCGGGCAGACCTCCACACGGAGGACAAAATGGCCGACCAGGCCGAAGACCTCAAGGAACTGAGAGCCGCTATGGACGACATGTCAGACACCATGTCAGGCTTTGAAACAAAAATGGCGGACATGGAAGACTGCTCCCGCCGCAACAACCTCAGGCTGAGCGGTATAGTGGAAACGGTCGGCGTGGCGGAGCTGCACGCACACCTGCAAGGCCTGTTTAAAACTCTGGTCCCAGATATGCATCAAGACATGCTACTACTAGACAGGTACCACAGGGTCCCAAAACCCAGATTCCTCACCACGGAGGCACCAAGAGACGTATTGGTGAGGCTACACTACTTCCATGTGAAGGAAAACATAATGAGGGCAAGCAGACAACGCCCCAACCTACCACCTCCATATCAGGGGACCGTGATTTATGCGGACATTTCAGCGGCCATGCTACAAAAGAGGAAAACCTTCTCTGACGTTACAGAGCAGCTCAGAATCCACAAGAAACCGTACAGATGGGGCTTCCCGGTCAAGCTGCTAATCACCCACGACAGCAAGACCATCCCAGTCATGACCCAGGCAGGAGCAAAGATCCTCAGCGAATAGGGCCTACCGCCGCCGCAACAGAAACCCACTACGGCAAACCATGACCGACCTATCCCATTGTGGAAGAGGGTCCCCAAGTACGGACAGAACCACACATAATCCCCCGAGCGCGGCAAGTATCATTAGAGAGACTCTGGAATTGATAACACAATGGGAGGGTGCTGACAACAAAGAGATGGGGGGGCGTGAGAATGCCCAACATGCCAAAGTGAGAGAAAAAAAAAAAAAGAGAAAAAACCCACTGGGGACACTTAAGGGAACACAGCACACAAATGGCTAACAAAAAAAACCAATAGGACAGCTAGAGAGGGGAGAAAGAATAAGGGAACGAAATAGCCAAGGCCTAGACCGAGAAGCACAGGCATGGAAGCAAGTAGCTTTGTACCCCGATGCGCCTATCACTGGCGCCAGGCCACACACGTGGCAAAATGTTTCGTTAAATGTTGGATTGTTTATTTTATTATGTAAAATTTATGTGAATCACCTTGTACATACACGATGGCTACACTAACTCCCGCCTGGGAGCCCTAACCAAATACCCACCCCCAATAGGGAGATGCCACCCGGGTCGATGATGCTGGGAAGGGAGGCACCCCCGAATGATAGAGAAATAGCGACACTATCAAGCACACCTATGAAGCATGACCCCCCATGTAAATATACACACACAACACAAAGGGGCTTAACCACCCATCAAAACGGAGCCTACTTCGTAGAGACCTGATCAAACACAAATCAGACGTAATTTGCCTCCAGGAAACCCACTTTAAGACCAACGCACACTCGCCCCTGCTGCCACGGGACTATCCGCACCAATATCACGCCACCAACACAAGCAAATCCAAAGGCGCTTCCATACTCATTAGCAAAGACATAGCGTTTAGTCTCTCACATCTGGAAATAGACAAGGAAGGGAGATATGTCATAGTAACGACCTAGAATACACTATAAAAAATGTATACGCCCCCAATACGGAACAAAGGAACTTCCTACACCAAGTACTTAAGAAAATAGAACCCGTAAAAAGGGGAATGGGAATTATATGTGGAGATTTTAACCACGTACTAGACCCTACGATAGATACCAGTGCACACTGCAGCTAGGATGAGGCCACTAAAGAGACAGTCAAAAGCGATAAACAAACTACTTCCTGAACACCATTACTACGATGTGTGGAGGGCAACGCATGTGGGGGAGAGAGGATATACTTTCTTCTCCACAGCGCATAACTCATACTCTAGGATAGATGGGATACTAATAACTGGCCAACATGTGGACCAGGTTAAAGCATGCACCATAGAACAGATTACCTGGTCAGACCATGCCCCAGTAGTGACAGCTCTAGCTGACCTATATGAATCCACACATAGGAGCCCGTGGAGACTAACTGACTCCTTGCTCACAGACCAGCAATTCACAAAAAACAGTAGAAACAGAACTGGAGCACTACTTCACTAAAAATGCTGCAGACCACATGTCACACAACACCATATGTCAAGTGCACAAAACAGTAATGAGGGGAATGCTGATACAGAGAGCAGCTCATCTAAAAAAGCAAGCACAGGCACAAACGAGGGCTTGGCAAAACGAACTCCAGGGCTTAACGGCTCAAAATCAACGGGCCCCAACACAGGAATTGAAAAACCGCATACTACAAATCACCCAAGATATACATAAACAGGCACTAGAAAAAACAGGACACCAATTACATAGACTCAAAGCGACACAATACTCCCAAGGCAACAGGACGGGCAAATTGGTGGCCCAACACCTAAAAACCAACCAAAAGATTGCATATCTTCACACAGAGGCGGGGCACAAAGTCACAGCATCCAAAGATATCAGCAATATATTTGCAAAATACTATACAACCTAGCTAACGACACACAAACACACCAACCATGCTCCCAAGAAATACAAGACTATTTAAATACAATACCTCTACCCACCCTCAAACAACTGCAACAGCAGGGACTCACTACCCCCATAACACATAAAGAAGTAAAAGATGCCATCCAGAACCTACCAACAGGTAAATCCCCGGGCCCTGATGGCTTTGCAAATAGCTACTATAAAAAGTTCCACGACATACTAACACCACATCTGGCAAGGGCGTTCAATGAAGCCACACACATGCCATAACTACCCACAGAGAATCTAACAACCCACATCATAACTCTCCCAAAACAAGGGAAAACCCCCACCTGCCCACAAAACTTCCGCCCCATATCTCTATTGAATACAGATGCCAAATTATATGCAAAAATACACGCAACGCGTCTAGGCAAGATACTACCCCACATAATCCACACAGACCAAGTTGGGTTTATAAAAAATAGACAGGGAGGGGACAACACTAGGAAAGTGCTAGATATAATCCAGAGTGCCCAGCGCATGAAAGTGCTGGTATCACTGGACGCAGAAAAAGGCCTTCAATCGCCTGAGCTGGGAATTCCTGGAAAAGGTCCTCCTTAGATTTGAGGTGCCAGAGGGATTCCTCTCGGTGGTCAGGGCACTATAAAACTTACCCACAGCAAGAGTCCTAAACGCAGGATTCATCTCAGACCCACTTAAGATCACAAACGGATCAAGACAGGGGTGCCCCCTCTCACCATTACTCTATGTGATGGCCCTTGAACCACTGGCAGAGGCCATAAGACAAAACACATCAATACATGGAGTGACAATAGGAAACAGAGAATATAAAGTGAACCTGTTCGCAAACGACGTACTATTGACCCTAACGCAGCCACACATCTCATTACCAAACCTAATGGCAACCATTGCTGAATATGGGAAACACTCATATTACAAACTAATTGTCACTAAGACACAAGCTATGGGAATGGGGATCCAACCAAACAAGCTAGAGAGACTCAAAGCAGCATTCCCCCTAGACTGGAGGACTGACCACTTAACATACTTAGGTATAAAAAGCCCACCCTACTTAAACAACCTACTGGAAAAAAACTACACTACACTCACAAAAACCATGGCCGCCACACTAAAATCATGGGAAGGGAAATACCTGTCTTGGGTGGGGAGGATAGCAGCAGTAAAAATGATGCTACTCCCAAAATTCCAATATCTGCTGGGCACCCTACCCATACCACTGCCAAACACACACCTGGCCACAACACAAAGATTAATCACTTGATTCATATGGGCCAACAAAAAACCGAGGGTGGCATCCGGCATACTGCAACAACCCACCACGCGGGGGGGACTGAGCCTGCCAAGCATAAGAGACTATTACAAAGCAGCACAGCTAGCGGCAGTCAAAGCAGCAACAGCAGAAGGGGAAACACCACAATGGACCCAAATAGAGGCACATTGGGTAAACAAACTAAACTTGAGGGACCTCTTTTGGCTCCCGAAATCCATGCACTCACAACATATACACCCTCTACCAACCACCACCCTGAAACTTAAGCACTGGGACAAAGAAAGGGGGAGAGGGAAAGAACCAGGGAAAATACGGCCAGACAGTGATGTACTAAGGGGGGGGCGGTTTGCCCCGGGTGCCACCAGGGTGGGGGGTGCTATGATCAGGGGCGCCGCCCCCCCCATGCTGCAGCCGCCCAAGCGCTCTGTAGAGAGCCTCAGGCGGCTGCAGCATTGCCCGGGCGGTGCGTCCATGAGGGTGGACCGCACCGCCCGGGCGCAGCATGGGGAGAGGGGCTGACAGGAGGGAAGCGCTCAGCGATCCCTCCTGTCACTCCCTCTGTAGTAGCGTGGCCGAGCTCTCTATA
>OW240918.1:328550-386598 GCA_933207985.1 Pelobates cultripes
GGGGGGAGAGAAATTGAAATTAGGAGGGGGGAAGAGAAATTAGGGGGGAAAGAGAAATTAGGGGGGGAGAGAAATTAGGAGGGGGGGTGAGAAAGATAAATTGGGAGGAGGAGAAGGAAATTGGAGCGGGAGGAGAGATTGACATTCATCACATACACACAATGCACCCCTTGCACACAGAAAAACACACAGACACACATACACAAGCAATGCAACCGCTACACACAATGCATCCCTTACACACACAGAAACACACAATGCATTCATTACACACACTCAATGCACCCCTTACACACATTCAATGCATCCCATACATACACAGAAACACACCTTGCAGTCCTTACACATACAAACACAATTTCACACAATGCATTCCTTACACACATATCAGGACATCCCCTACACACTCCACCCCCTGTGAACAAACTCATTGGTGGAACATGAAGGTGGACCCTGGGACCCAGACCTTGAGCTGTGTAAAGGACCCCCAAAAAATGGAGCTGCTTCCCGTTCTCCCAGAACATTGATTTTTGTGACCACAGTTACAAACCGCCTCCAGAGAGCCTGTTCTGCACCAGACCAGTGGAGCCAGACTGCAGCTAGAGCCCATCATCATCCTCATCTGGTTGTAAGTAGGCAATCTAGTATATTATTCGTGGCACTAAGCTCTAATTTACCTCACATTAAAGAAACACTATAGTCCCCAGAACCACTTCAGCTTAATGTAGTGGTTCTGGTGTCTATAGCCTGTCCCTGCAGGCCTTTTAATGTAAACACGGCGGCACTGCAGCACTGGCGTTAGTTAACATGGCAAATCATATGGGTGGGGCATTGTGATGTCACATGGGGGGGCGGCAAACTTTACTTTTGCCTAGGGCGGCAAAAATCCTTGCACCGGCCCTGGCTGGAGGGGGCTGTGGGAGCTGTGGCCGCACAGTGCCCCATGGTAGTTAGGGTGCCGTGCGGCCAGTACAGCTCACACAAGCAAACAGCTGATAAACTGGCCGCACGGAGGAAATGTGTATGTGTGACAGTCTGCCTGTGACTGTGTGTGACTGTCTGGATGTAACTGAGTGTGTGACTGTCTGCCTGTAAATGTGTGTGTGGGGCTGCAGGGATTTTGTAGAAGGGGGCGGGGGTTTTGTATTGGGACAGGAGTCTTTATAAGGGGGGATAAGCAGGGGATTTGTGGAAGGGGGTTGCGGGGGTTTTGTAGACGGGGCAGTACAGGATTTGTAGAAGGGGCAGGACAGAGGTTTTGTGGGAGGGGCGGGGCAGGACAAGGGTTTTGTAGGAGGGGCTGACAGTGGTTTTGCAAAGTTTACAAATTGTAAAAAAAAAAAAGAAAGAAAACCTTTAACATTTTTCACAGGTTTTTTTTTTTTTGGGTGGGGGGGGGTTGCCAAGCACAGGATCCGCCCCGGGTGCCAAATGCTTTAGGTACGCCCCTGCGGCCAGATGCACCAATTACATGCCTCACAGTGGGCATCCCGATTGAGGCGGAAACATGGCAACGGGCATTCACAATACACAAGGGGAACACACTATGTACATCACATCTAGAGACCATCCGAAAGCTATAGTATAGATGGTACATGGTACCGGAGAAATTAGCCGCGATACACAAAGGCATGCCGATCGAATGCTGGAGATGTAAGGGGAAGGAAGGTTCGATGAGCCACATATGGTGGTCATGCAAAAACATTAAACCGTTCTGGAAAGAGGTGGAGAGGGTGGCTGTGACGAGACCATAGCTATGCCATGGAGCACATTTGTATAATGAAAGACTATGGGAAAGACTTTGGCTCCATGGCAATTGAACTGTGTGCTCTGAGCGCCATTCAGTAATAATGTGCGCTCAGATCTGAGCTATCTGGGGATATGTTGAATGTACATGTTTTGTGCAATGGCTGCACAGTTATATATTTTTATGTGTTTTATTGTCTTTTGCTGCCATGTGTTCAATGGAGTTTTGCCTCTGTCCTTGGAGATAATTGGATTACCTCCTGTGACAGATTCATCTGCATTGTTGGTTCGTCTGTTTCCCTTTGTTCGCGGAATTGCCTGTTCGTATACCCCCGTTCGTGTAATTTGCAAAACTACCGATTGAAACTACCGAACGAACGACCACCCAGGAGAGGAGTGTGCTGCTGGTTAACCTATTGGCCCCAATTAGAACGTTGTGGTTAACCGCAGACACCTCTCCATTCCATTCGTACGGGTGGTCGTCGTTCGCATGTCGACCACGAGGCAGCGGCCATTTTGGGACATACGAACACCGAGCGGTGTTCGGTACAAACTGTATGGAACTAAAAGCGGACACTTAAACTACCGAACACCGCTGAAAAGCTGCTGCCTACCTTCCTTTTCGACAAGGCATGCGAACGTCGGTCGTTCGGGAGTTTTGTTCATTCGTATGGACTTTCGCCCCGACAGCCATCCCATGGAGTCATTCGTATACCGAGGGACTGGTGAAAGACTTTGACTCCATGGCGATTCGACTAGATACATCGGATCTGAGCGCTATTCGGTGAAAACATGCCCTCAGATCCAGGCTGTCAGGGGATACGTTGCACGAACCATATGCATTCGGTAATTCTGTCGTTATGTATTTTAATGTAAATTTGTTACTGTATTCCAAGATGGCGATTGTCTCTACCTTGAGAGATAATTGGGTTTCTTCCTAATTATCTCCGAGGTAGAGGAGAAGGAATTATGGGCAAGATGGGAAGGGCTATTATTGAAGCCACTGCGATTGGCTACTGTACAATATGTTTTACAGTCTTCCACAAGGTCCCCTCGGGGAGTGTCCACCTTGTGGAGACCTGCATAAATACCGGGCAGGTAGCCCCCATTAAACAGATCTTCATTTGACCCTCAAGACGGAGCTTGGTCTCGTTTGTGGGGGGAATTATTACTGGGACAGCGCTTTCGTTATTTCTAGCTGTGGAAGGCGTTCGACTGTTTGGCTGATCGGGAGTTGCCGTGTTCGCGGACTTCGTTCGGGAGTTTGGCGGTCGGCTGAATTTAACCTGCATTTCTGGAGAAGGGGATTATTGCCTAAACGGCGGCTTCATCTACCCGACGGTACGTGTCGTAACACCTCCCAATTATCTCCAGGATAGAAGACTCTGTGGAACTGGTTTTGGGCAGAAAAGCCATGCTTCATTTGGTCACAAAGGACTTCGATCTATCTTTTGAACCAATGGACCAATTTGGATGATTTTAACATATGTGTATGTGTGTTGGTATTGGTTGTTTTCCAAAACCCTGTGGGTGGTACTAATGTGTATATAAGAACAATAAACCCACAGCTCTGTCTGTTCCTGCTTGACCCACAAAACGGAGCCTTGTCTCGTTCTTGGGGGGGATTTATTGTATACTGTTCCAGTTTGACTGCTAGTAGTGTAAACCTATTCGTATGGTTTTTCCTATTCGGCTGTTTACAGCATTTGTATGGTTCCGGTTCGGCTGTTTACGGCATTCAATGCTTTTCCTGTTCGGCAAATTGGTGTTCTGCAGTAGCTGTGCCTGTGTCTCTGGAAGGGAAGATCTTCTAAACGGCGGTTTAACCCTTTAATGCTGAGGGTGCCGTTACAGTGGCGACAGAGATGCTGGGTAGAACTTGGCCCATAAACATAGAACAAGGCATACTATTCATGATACCAACAACACTAGGGAAAACTGAAGAGAGATTGATAATTCCACCTTTTAATATCAGCAGTGACCATTATAGCAAGAGCATGGGAGTCAACACAGACACCCACCAGAGAAGCCCTAATAACCCAAACATCTCTCAACTGGAAATATGAGCAAATGGCAGATAAACAAATAGGGCAGAGGAAACACACGAGTCAAGCGAGGGAGAGATGGAGATCGTACCTTAGCGCACAACCAGGTCAACACGGGGGAGGGTAGGAGACCAGGGGCTAGGAAGGAGGGTGGAAGGGGGTACGGAATAATGAATAGAGGGGATCGCACAACAAGTACGAAATTCACAACCATAACGAAAACACAAACACTGACAGGAAGGGAATTGGAGAATTCCCAAGATAACCTATAGAAAGACCAGAATTGCAAACTAGAAAAAAAAAAAAAGGAAAGTGTTGGGTATTGGCGATAAAGTGTAACACTGGAATTGTATTTAACCCCAATGATGTAACTAAATGTCCTGCATAATTCCCACTCTTCCTTTTCTGTACCCTGGCGGGCAAGCGCCACAAATTAAACAATGTGAATTATTAATAAAACCAAAAGTTTAAATTGAAAAAAAAAATTATGTTTCATAGCTAAATATTTGATATTAAATGAAAGCCCTGTTTCCCCTGAATAAAATGATATATAATAAGTGTGGGTGCATTTAATATGAAAGAGGTGTATTACGGTTGGGCAGACATATAGCGCAAATGGCAGGTTTTGTTTACGTTTTGTTTTGTTCACAACGTGTACATTTGGTTCAGTCCTTTATACCGTAAGTTTTTCTCAAATTTTGAATTTTTACTCTGTGTCCATGTCCCATTTTAGAGTATTTTACAAGGCTATATAAACCAATTACACCATAAAGGCATACCATTTCTTAAAGAAGACATCCCAGGGTAATTCAAAAGGCATATTTTGAACCTTAGCGTGGGATCATTTTTCCGCTAGCTTGTACCAAGTGTAGTGGTAATGAGCATTTTTTAATGTATTTTTTTACTTTGTAAAACTTTTTTTACTTTGTAAAACCCGTTTTTAAACGTTTTTTTTACTTATTAAATGTTTTACACTTTCTTAACTTTTTTTACACTTTTACATTTTTTTCTAAACTTTTCTTTTACCTTTAACCCCTAACTAGCAGTAAGCAGCACTAATAGTAAATTCCCCCCTTTCCCATAACTCCCACCCACTCCAGCTAGCAAAATATATATAACTATAAAATATTTAAATTAATTAATTAAATAAATTGAACTCCTGAGGGTTCACCTTGATAAATAAAAGTTAATCCTCAGGGGTTAAAATAAATTAGATCACAGTATTTAATTTTGATACTGTATTTTGATCACTGTAGGCAGTGATCAACTGGCAGGGAAGGGGTTAATTTTTATTTAGACTGGGTAAAGGGGGTTGGTATATTTTTTTTTTACTTAAACGTTACTAAAACATGTTTTTTAAAACTTTTTTTTACCTTTTTAAAGCTTATTTTAAAACTTTTTTTTACCTTTTTAAAGC
Source organism: Pelobates cultripes (assembly GCA_933207985.1). Classification (NCBI taxonomy): domain Eukaryota; kingdom Metazoa; phylum Chordata; class Amphibia; order Anura; family Pelobatidae; genus Pelobates; species Pelobates cultripes. The sequence continues at coordinate 333,759 of OW240918.1, forward strand.
TTATTTTAAAACTTTTTTAACATTAACCCCTAGTTAGCCTTACACCAAATTCCCCAATTCCCCACTAACTTCCACCCATCCCAGCTAGCTAAATATATAATTTGTAAATATTTAAATTAATTAATAAAATAAATTTAACCCCTGAGGGTTAAAAAAAAAATAACCTTCAGGGGTTAAAAAAAAAAAAAAATCAGATGACATTAAAATGTATACCCTGCCAATTGATCACTGTAGTCAGGTTAATTTTTAAAGCAGGGGTAAGGGGGGGGTGAGATTTAACTTTATTTTATTTTTTTTACACAGGGAGAAGATCAGCAGCACTAAACCCGGAAGTGCAGGGAGGCGGAAGGTGAGTATACTGAGCACATGTGCTCGCTCTGACAGCCTGTCAGAGCGAGAACCGGTGCTGGGGCAGCCCGATCGGGTCCTCCCGGTCTGCCTCTAATACAGAGGCAGACCGGAGCACCGTTAACCCCGTGATCGAAGAAAATAAACAGGCCAGAGGCCTTTTCGAAACCGGACTTTGTCTTGACCTGGCTTCCTTACCCTAGAGGGCTGTGCAGTTGCCAAAAGATCCTGGACAAACACACACAGGGAAGTAAGTTTGTCACAATATATATGTGTGTATGTGTAAATATATATATATATATATATATATATATATATTTTATTATTATTATATATATATTTTTTTGTATTCCTGTCACTATAGTCTTCATTTAAAGGTACCACATTAGGTGGTTCTCTGCTAAACAACTTGTTATCATTTGGAGTAATGGGAAAAATAACCTCTAAATTGAATTTGCTTCTAAATTATTTAAAAAATTGTATTTTGTTCCAAAATAATAATTACTGTATTTTGGACATCCAAAAATTCAAAAAGTAACAAAGTGAAACGAAACAAAATATATATTTTGTTTGTGTATATCTCTATGGGCCTTGTTTTGTGCATTCATGGGTCAGTGAGGTCGTCAGCCCAGAGAATCCTACTGATATGGGGAGACTACTCAGTCTGCACTTGGGAGAGGTATAGACTTATAATTTCTTCAGCAAGCTCCAGCCATTCAGAGGTTTGCAGCGAGTTACGACGGCAAGGCTGCCACAATCCACAGTGCCGGAGCATGCAAGGGGGAATATGCTCAGTCTGCACCTGACAGAAGTCTAGACTAGACTAGAGTATAGCAGGGCCAGACTGGGGATACAATGCAGCCCTGGAAAAAAATCTATGCCAGCCCCGCAGCACGGCATGGAAAAAAAAAAAAGTAAAAACATTATTTCTAAACACATACAGACACACACATACACCATGACAGACACACACATACACAATGACAGATGACACACACACATACCATGACAGACACACACACACCATGACAGACACACACACACCATGACAGACACCCACACCCACACCATGACACAGACAAAAAAACACACACACACCATGACACAGACAGACCATGACATAGACAGACCATGACACAGACACACACAGAAACACATCATGACAGACAAACACACACCTTGATAGACACACACACACACACACACGCCTTAATAGACACACACACACACACACACACACCATGACACACACACACATACATCATGACAGACACACACACATCATGACAGACACACACACCATGACAGACACACACACCATGACAGACACACACACACAGACAGACCATGACACACATCATGACAGACACACACACATCATGACAGACACACACACACCATGACACAGACACACACACACCATGACACTGACACACCTTGATAGACACACACACACCTTGACAGACACACACACATCATGACATACACATACACCATGACACAGACAGACACACACACCATGACAGACAGACACACACACACAGACCATGACAGACAGACACACACAGACCATGACAGACAGACAGACACACACACACACCTTGATAGACAGACACACACACACACACACCTTGATAGACACACACATCATGACAGACACACACCATGACAGACACACATACACACACACACACACACACACACCATGACACAGACAGACCATGACAGACACACACACACAGACCATGACACAGACAGACCATGACACAGACACACATAGAAACACATCATGACAGACAAACAGACACACACCATGACACAGACACACACAGATCATGACAGACACACACACCATGACACAGACAGACACACACACACCAGCACTACCGTGGCAGGAAAACATGTTTGAATTCCTAACACTATAGCTTTCCTTCAAATAATCATTTATATTTGAAGTATATTAAACAGCTATTATAAAAAGCAGACAAGTTTTTTTGTTAAGATGATAAAAACTAGGTAACATTCTATACACCTTATTGATATATTTATAATCTTGATATAAATAAATCTCTAGTTGCAATAACCATTAACTCTGTAAAGATGTAGACTCTAAATGAAGTAGACACAGCTGGATGTGTAATATTCTTTTTAAATGCTTTGTGCTCTGGCTTTGAATATTGCTGCAGACTGGTATCTCCCTAACACAGCAGGATATGGACCTCTCATTAGTTACCTTCAGAGTCTGATAGGCAGCTCTGAGAAGGTCACTCTGTGCTACAGCCAAATAATCATGGGATTTCTGTGCAAGCAGAAAAAAGAATAATGAATCATTATTTCAAAAATGATTTTACCTTCCGTGTACAAAATAGATGAGGCTTCTGTCAGTACAGCAGAGGACGAGGCGTCGTGAATTTCTAGAGGTTACCCTTTAAAGAAAGGCTGTAACATTACATTTTTAGCTCTGGTGTTTGTACTTCCATCCTTCACCTTTGTACTTAACAAAAATGAAGACAATATTCTCTTAGAAAATCCTCCATTTCTCTTTACATTCTTATACATTTGGGAAATGAAATTTAGAAACTGCTTTCTCCTGTCTGCTGAAAACAACATGTATCCTGACTCATAAAGTCCTTCCCGACATGCTTTTCTACAACTTACACAGTTTGTCCGAGTTTATTCATTTTATTTATTTATTACTGGCATTTATAAAGCACCAACATATTCCACAGCGCTGTACAATTAGGGTAGAACATACAATATGTACTTGTGAAAGAAAACACCTTGACCCAAGGCTCAAGCTACAGATGACCGGATGGCCAGGGTTTCTTTTATTTTTTTTTATTAAATTCGCTAACTTAGATCATGATATACTTTGAGCTCTACCCTAGTTTCAGAGCCTGGCAAAAATCTTTTTTTCTTGTAACATTCTGTGGTTTCTGAGGAGACGATTGCAGCTTTACCCTCAGCCCCCCTTCTTATTTCCTAAAGTTATTTTATGGTACAAAGCGCCTTCAAGCATCCTGTTGTTGTCGCGCAAGTCACAAAGCTATATTATCTGGCTCTCGATGTTAAAAAAAGGAAAAGCTTTCTTTGATACACAAATGCTGGTGTCTGATGTCTGATTGCTTCCCAGAGCGCGCTCGAACTAACAATTTGGTTTCCCCTAAACATATCGTTAGGTTATTTTTATCCCTGTCACACAGACCAATACAGTAGGTAATGAAGGCCCTGCCCATGAGCTAAGATCCATCCATTGAAGCTTTTTTATACATATTTTAAGTGCTTAGATAGACAGCCTGTGAGCTTACAATCTAAAGGACATAATGGGGATTTGAGTTAAAAGGTAGCAGGTGGAGTTTGGAAGTGATGTCCTGAGGAAATTAACAGAGGATTGAAGCTACTGGTAAGATGTAAAGGGAATAAAGGTGTTATTGAGTAACAGTAACATTGATTACAGACAGTTGAAGGAACATGCTATAAATTTAGAAGGAAGTGGGGTGGGAAGTGCTTAGAGCAAATGGAGAGAGTCAGTATTGCATGTTTCTGGGTTTGTGGATTGAGGCCTGAAAATTGCATTAGATGAAAATAAAGAGAGTCAGTATGGACTGGGTGCCTCCACCAATCGATGCTTCCTAGTATTCCCTAGTACTTCCAAGCACTTCACCAGACACCATAACCACCGTCAATCCCACAGCCAGCGTTACAGCTTGCTATCCTCCACCCACCCTGGACCCAAGACTGGGATCCAGTTTCCAGTGGGTAGACCTCTTCTACTCCATAGAGTATAGCAGGATAGCTCTTACAAGAGCTAGTGATTATAATCCAAGGGAGTAATAGTGATTATAGCAATACCCAGAGTGAATATAGCTGTTCCCTCTAAGCATGAGATGAAGCTCTATGTTGAGGGTGAAGAGGAACTGGTTTAATGGTAGCCACACTTGCCTTTTATGACAATCCCCATGCAAGGGGTACTCCCAAATTGACCTTTTTGGGGACTCCAACACAAAGACACAGACCAATAAGAACAGTGATTAAATGCACAACACTCCCATAACTAACATACAACCCCTCCTCTCTGCCTGGGAGATAATTGAGTCACATACTGTATCAATTCAATTATATCCAGGCCGAAAAAAACACATATTTCTAAAAAGTCTCAAAAGTACCCCAAAACACATAATATCCCCACAAATGTTACATCCCCCCATAGCCCTGATCTGGGTGACCCACATATCCAAAAATCACCCAGATCAGTTCAGGGTTTCAGAAATTTTATGGAAGTCATAGTTTTTACCGACCGCAGGCATGGTCCCGAAGCCCAAAATAGTTCCATAGAATCGCGGCTAAGTGCCGCTGGAGGACCGACCGACGACCGCAAAGTTTTCATGCCGAAAATAGTTCCAGGGCATTCGCGGCTAAGTTCCCCTGAAGGCTATTCGTGGTTAGATGGCCACGTGGTTGTCCATAGGAATTGCGGCTAGCCAGATGAACACTTCGGTGGAAATTGCAACAATGTGTCAACTAAGCTTAACAAGCTCCAGGGTGTTCTCCAGTTCATGCAGCTGTTCAGTTACCGAAACATATAATTCAAATAGACAAACAGAGACTTTTATATCACAATTTACAGGGTCCATTATCTGTGGGCAGGAGGCTGGCAAGCAGACCCCTCCAAGGACTCGTGGCAAACTCACAGCTCCCTTGAATATACCAAATAATCACATTGGATCTATATCAATTTTTTTTTTTTTTTTATTATATTTTTATTTAGGTTTTCTTTTTTTTTCAGGTCACAGACATTGAATAATGAGGTTATACAATTTACAGTTGTCCGTGTATAATAACAATAGCATTGCGTTTTTATGAGAAGAGCATAAGTCCCTTCGGCCTAACTTGTGTAATGACAGGGGGGGATTTACTGACCTTCCATTAACTGTGAATGTGTGGACCAAGACATTGTGTACTTTCTAGAGCGGCTATAGTCGTTCTGGACTTTAAGTCTGACTGTGTGTGTGCGACTTTCTGTCACTAAGTCACGATTTGCGTAGGTATCACCTTTATGTAGTCGCCAGTTGGGCGTACTTCCTACCCTGTGTGAATAACACCCATGGGTGCCACAACGAGTGGAACAGATGGTATTTGCCTAAGTTCGACATTCTCAGTTCCTCCATCTTATGTACATTATCTATTTTGAGGAACCATTCTCTCCTTGAGGGTCTGATCTGGGATTTCCAATTTCCCGCTACTACTGCCTTTGCCGTCATCAGAAGAAAGTATAAGAGGGAGCATTTAAATTTGTTTTGAGAGATTGGAATGTGAAAGAACAGTATTGTCTCGGGATCAAAAGCTAGGGGCACCTTGCTAAGTTGTTCAGTTATTCGTGCCACTTCCCTCCAGAAACCCACTATCCTTCTGCAGATCCACCATATGTGCTCATATGTTCCCTGTTCTGTCCCACACCTCCAGCATAAAGGTGAGTGTTGGGTACCGTATTTACTGGCATCTACTGGCGTGACATACCATTTCGTGAGAAATTTGTAGTTAGTTTCCTGTAAAGGGATGTTCGGGTGAGTTTTCAACATTTTCCTGAATATGTGGGACCAGTTGTTCTCATCTACTGTAGTAGAGAACCAACTCTGTGAGGCTTTAGTGTACCATGGGAGGTTTGTATCCTCTGATGTTTGTAACAGTTGATAACATTTAGATATTATCTTCTTTGGTATGGGTTTTGAGCAAAGTTTTTCAAAGGTCGTTTCTTCCCTGGGGGACCATTTTAGTAACTTTTCTTTACCTAGAAAATGTTTGAGTTGATAGTATTGGAATGTTTGTAACAGTGTTTGGTTTCTGGGGTCTGAAAGGTCTTTTAAAGGTTTTAACCCTTCTGAGGTCATTACGTCTTTTAGTTCTATATTTCTCTCTTTGGCCGGTTTGACCCCTGAGGGATGCGTAATGCCCCGTAGGTCTGCCTGGAATAACGGGTTGTGGGTGATTGGGTATTTAGGTGAGGTGGTTGGTGTAAATTCCGAGCCTCGATATATTGATTTCCAAACTTTGAGTGTCGTAGTGATCGTGGGTAAATTGTTTGGAATCGTGCTATGTGGGGAATGAATTGTCCAGGGTAGGGCTTGAGCGGGGTTCCTATTTGAGCTTGTTCTAGTTCAACCCAAATCTTTCTTCCCTCTGTCCTAGACCATTCCATGATCCTACCTAGATGAGTTGCCCTATGGTATTGAAGGATATTGGGGCATCCCAGGCCCCCCCTCTCCTTGATTTTAGTCAAGGTATGATATGCTACTCGTGGTCTTTTCTTAGCCCAAATGAATGCTGTGAGTATGGACTGGATTCTTCGGAAAAATTCCGAGGGTATGTGGATTGGTATAGTATTGAGTAAATATAAGATACGTGGGAGAACATTCATCGTAATGATATTTATACGTCCCATCCACCTAAAGTGTGGTTTGTCCCATGATTCTAAGTCCCTTCTTATTGAGGAAATCAGGTTTGGGAAGTTGACTGTGTATAGTGTTTGGGGTGAGTTAGTTATCTGCACTCCCAGATATTTAATGGAGTTTTTAGCCCACATGAATGGATAAGAGCTCTGTAATCTTTTGACTTGGTTTGATGTGATATTTACATTTAAGATTTCGCATTTCTCCGCATTGATTTTAAAGTTGGAGAGGTCACTGTATTTGTGTAGAGCTTCCATTAAAGGAGGCAGGCTTGTTAAGGGATTTTCAATAGTGAATAGTAAATCATCGGCGAATGCCGAGACTTTATATTCCTTATCCTGCACTTTAATGCCTCGTATTTCAGATCTCCTGCGTACTTCCTGCAGAAGGGGCTCTAGAGTCAAAATGAATAAGAGGGGTGATAATGGGCAACCCTGGCGGGTGCCATTTCTGATCTTGAAAGGCCTAGATAGTTGCCCATTTACCTTTAGTCGTGCCATTGGGACTGAGTAGATTGCCTTGATCCATGTGAGCCATCTCTTGCCAAATCCTAGGGCTTCTAATGTATGTGTAAGGAATGACCAGTCCACCCTGTCAAAGGCCTTTTCCGCGTCTATTGCTAACATTATAGTGGGAGTCGGGGATTTTGATGCTAGATGTAACAGATTAATAATTTTGGTGGTGTCTTTTGCTTCTCTTGTTGGTACGAAGACAGCCTGGTCAGGGTGGACTAGATCTGTCAGGAAGGGCCTCAACCTAGATGCCAACATTTTGGTGAAGATCTTGACATCTACATTTATGAGCGATATAGGTCTATAGCTCGGGCATCTCTCTAGATCCTTCCCTGGTTTAGGTAGGAGGGTTATTGTTGCTTCTAGTGTTTGTTGGGGTATTGAGTGTCCTGATGGGATGGAATTTATTGCCTCTAGGAAGTGATCCATTAGTTCTTTTTGGAAAGTCTTATAGTAAACGGCTGAGAACCCGTCTGGGCCTGGGCTTTTGTTAAGAGGGGCTTGTTTAATGGCCATCTGCATTTCTGTTAAGGAGAATGGTTCTTCCAGAGATCTGGTGGCCGCTGCTGGGAGAGTGGTGTCAAACTTGTCTACTAGGTACGATTTGATGTCCTCGGTTTTGGGGGCCCTGGATCTATATAAATTTGGTGCCGTGCCCGGGATCAGACGAATCCAGTCCATCCGGACCCAGAAAGAGAATCACGGAGCAGGAGACTGTGAATCAGAGCTGCAGTGGGCGAGGAAAAGCTTTTATTTTTCTACCTATAATTATAGATTATGCTAGCTTTAGTGTACCTATAATCTTAATTTTATTAATAACAGGAGGCGAGTATTCTTAAGCCTCTCTTTACTAGAACTCCACAGCAGCACAGAAAAACAACCAATCAGAAAAAAGTTAGGTACTATAAAACTCCCCTTCCCATGTATCATTACCTCTTTCAAGCTGTGACAAAACAGAACTAAAGGCAGAAAATATAATGGGGAAGAAACAAAGTCCTAGATATAATGAATACGACAATGTCCACCATCCGAGAAGAACTGCTGAACCAGATAGTGTTGATGGACTGTAAACTGAAACAAGAGAAAAAACAGAATCGAACAGGTTGGTTAGCCAATGAAATGTACCCTGAACAAACATGTAGGTACCCAATGTAGCAACCAAAATTACCGTAACCTGCATAGATCCCAACCTGAGTTATGAAAAACAGACATAAGAACAAGTGACAGGCAGCAGAGACAACAAGCAGAGTTGCATATGTACCTGATTAACTCAAACTATAAAATTAAACAAGGGAGGGATAAGAATGGGCGGGAAATACTCGCCTCCTGTTGTGACGAAATGCCTTTTGTCACCGGATTTTCCCCTGTCTGTTGGAGGAGCCTGATTGCCAGCCTGTTGCCTCATGACTATGGCCCTGGGTTATTTGGCCCTTCAAGTACAATATTTGGGCATATTGGATTTGTATGGTGCTGCTGCTGGCCCTTTAAAAACCATCCCTGGACAGATTATGACTTTTAAGAACAATGTCCCTTTAAGACTGTGTAGCAGATTGCATTCAGGCGGTCTGCAATATTATATATGCTATTATGTGTTCGGTAAATTGTAAATGTGTAGGTTCTATGTGATAAATGTAACAGTATGTATTTTTATGTCTTTTGTTGTCCTTTGTCTGCCATGTGGCTAATGGAGTTTTGCCTCTGTCCTTGGAGATAATTGCATTACTTCTCAATTATCTCCAGGATAGAAGACTCTGAAACCAGTTTGGGCCAGATAGCCATGCTGCCAGCCAGGCCCCAAAAGATACTTGTGCTAACTTCTGAACCCCTGGTCTGCCATTTTTTAATATGTTGTTCCCCTGAATGGATTGATTGTGAATATGTAATTTTATGTGAATGTGATGTATAGTTTTAGAGTTATGAAAGTTGGGTAAAAAGTATGTTTTAACTGTATGTGTAATTGAGTTTCCTCTCAGGATAAGGGGAGGGAATATGTTATTATATGCTGTTCCAGTTTGACTGCTAGGAGAGTAAACCTATTCATATGGTTCCTATTCAACTGTCTACAGCATTCATATGCTTGGGAGAATTTATTTGTTTCTCCGGTTCGGTGATTGTAGTGTCTGCCAGAGTGCTTGGAGTCCTCAGGAAGCACTAGGAGCATCCTTCAACGGAGGTACCCAGTCGGGGTGCCAGGCGATCCGTTACACCTGTAATTAATAAAATTAAGATAATAGGTACACTAAAGCTAGCATAATCTACAATTTTATAACATGACAGGAGGCTTCGTATTTGCTGTTTTAACGCTCAGCCAACAAATCCAACGCTGATTTCACTGGTACCTATTCCGTGAGATATTAGAGCAATCCTAAATGGACCTTCCAACTTCGAAAAGTGACAGTAGACGGATCGATGAAGATGCCAGCTGACGAAGCATTCCAAATACGGAATAACACCATCCGCTGATAGATCCATTGAACGTGGGGTTGCGACCTGTTTCCTAGCAGCCGGTCCATGAGCTGCCAAGCTCACATATTAGCCATTTTCCTGTAGGTGTAAAATGCTGAAGGTCATTTGTGGACTTAGGGCAGCGAGAAGAAACTGCCACCATGTCTCGACTCTTAATGTGGAAGGTGGCTCCTCCTATCGTTCCAGGGTCACCAGGTGATGTGGTCTTGCAGGCAAATCTCCAACCTCAAGGAATGCGCCTAAGTCCACCACCAATTCCGTAAGAGAACCAAGTAGGGTCTTTTCATTCCCTCATGACCTACCCAGTGAGTTGTCTCATCCGAGAATAAATGTATTATGCAGGCAAGAGTGTGGTCAAAACTAGCCGTATCCTAAGTGGTTCCAGTATTCCAAATGGTCTGCGGCTGCGGCTGTGGTAGAGAAAAGACTCCCAAAAGATGTCCAATCAAGGTCCCAAACTGAACTTGTGTGGTGAAACGGTGGTCGACTATTCTGGGGATTGTGAATCCCGGAAATATTCAAAAGGATGGGAACTTAAACCCGGGTTGAGATTTCCACCCAGATATATCATCGTCTAAGAGTGATAATATGTCCGGATCCAATGGTGATTGGGACCTGTATAACAAAGAAGAGCCCTCACATGCTGTAGTGAGAGAGTGAAATAATCCGATTACCCGTTTGTACGATTCTGTTCCATGCCCGACCTGTCAAAATTCGTGTAGGGGTTCCTGGTCTACACGCCACCTACAAGATAGGGTATAATATAGTGAGACCCCTAGGTCCCTGTACCCCTGACTGTCCAGGCACGTAACTCCCAGAGTAGGCCCTAGGTCAAGGGACCCAGGAATGTGAATTTGAGAACCAAAGTCAAGGCCTCCCTATAGAGGGATACCTCCCTTCTTAGCTTGGAGTCCCATGAACACATAGCGTTCTCGCATACGCAGACAAGATGTAAAGTCACAACAGGTGACTCCAGAGAGCAGATATAACGAAAAAACAAGGGCCTAGCTTCAACCGTCTGAAGCAGGTGTTGTCCGGTTTGAGAACGTCGGCAGCCATATCCAAGCCTGCTACACATCCTGAGCAGTACTCCAGCGGTATGTTGCGTCCCAACTTGTGACGTCCGTGTAGGAGCCGGGGACACACAGGGATCCTCCATAGAGTCCACAGGAGGTCTCCTTGATGGTAGTTGAATAGGTGGGTTAGCGAGAACCCAAACCAAGACTGTTCCCGTGAGGGATATCGAGTATAGAAGGAGGGCCCTCCATATCCGAACCCTATTCTCCAGGTATGTGCTCAGAGGAGTAGGGGCAGTCCTGTCATCTCATCCCAAGATTGTAATGACCAGAGAACCCAAGTCGACCGAGGATTCCGGTCTTTTCCATGTGATCCATGCGCATGGTGTATCTGCAGACTGGATTGTGGGCCTTCCCTAGTCTTGTTACCCGAGCAAGGCAGTGCCCGTTTGCTCCATGAAGGTCTCAGGATCTCATGTCACCTTGACATGAGAAAAACTGTCTGCGCAGTTTGTTCGCAATGGTCTGAATATCTTAAACAGAGTGCAATTGCCTGTTTGATATAGCGCAGATTATACCAAAACCTGCACTCGTGTGACAACTGGGGCTCATACGTTAGCCGTACCATCTCCAGGAGTGTGTGTAAATAAGCGGGGAATCTCCCCCAGTAATACCTCTGTGAGTATTTCTCACGTGGGATAGAGTGGTCCGGATCCAGTAGATCCATTATAGGAGATGAAATAGAGAGATCCAGTCTAAACATGTATACCCTGCATGATCATGCAGCCCTCTATAACGAAATAGGTAGCACGGTCGTTAGATCTAATTGAATGCAGGAGGGACGCCCCTCTATGCAGTCATCGTTGTCCTGTACAGGTACAAGCCTGTGTGATGAACAAGTGGACGGCACCGTAGTGCGTTGAGTGTATGAGAGAGCCGCACTCTCTAATAATGTGACCGAAGTCCGTGTCAGTGTCTGGCTGATAGCATGAGCGGGCCGCACCCGTTAATAACCAAACATTAGAGTCTACATCCGTGTCCAGTTCCCTCTATGAGAATGTGTCACTCAAGACATGTCCTCTGTATCCAGCTCAGTAACGGGCTGAGGTTGAGGGAGGGCCACACCCTCTAATAATGAATCAGTGTCTGGTTCAGTCTATGAGAGGGGTTCACTCTCTACTCGTGAAAATAAAAATATCAGTCTCAGGCCAAGGCAATGGAGGGCCGCACCCTCTTGTAATCCAAACTAGAGTCCATTAGAGACTCAGGGTGGCCAGCTGCGGGGTACACCATTTACTAATATCAGCATAAGACTGAGATCCTGATGTGGGTCTCTCTGACCACAAGACCTCTCTCTGAATCTCTCACTTGAGAGATGGAATCAACTGGTAATAAACCAGACCGATGGTAGATGGAAAGGTATACAACCTCGTGTCGTGTCCTTGCTTAATAACAGAAAGCGATGATGAGAAAATGCAACCTTCGGAAACCATGATAGAAACTACCAACGGACCGCCCGGATTCCGCGCACGCGCGCAGGATCCAGGATGACCGTCGGTAGCCTGAGGAAAGCTGGAGATGTTCTCTGCAATCCTCGAGAGCCAGGGAGGTCGGAGAAGGTCAAGTCAGGCCTCTCGACGACCCGAGCGATAGGACAATAGGAAGACACGAAAACAAAGAAATGACCAAAAATTTAGATAAAGGGAAATACATAACTTGGAGAGAAGGTAAATAGCAGATCGGAAAAATAAATCAAGTAAACCCAACTGAAAGGGTCAGGAGCTAAAAGGTTAGTTGCTAAAGGCAAGAAAACCATGCTCCCCTGTTGGTGTCTGAGCACTGGTCACTGCTTGTGCTAGATTCCCCTTGGAGATGTTCTGCCGCCGGGCTGGTGTAAACCATGGTTGCTTTGCCCCTCAGGGCATGAGCTGTAGGGCCTCCATCCTTCCAATCATATTTAGGTGCCTGTATCCTGGTGTCCTCTTGGATAGTATGGCAGCAGTGCTTGCCTGGACACCCACCTATTTCCATGTCAAAAGTGGGTACTGAGCTTTCCTCTGTGATATTCCCCCAGGCCTGCGGCCAAAAGGAGTTCGGACACAGATAGATCGGCCAACTATGGGCACAAGTAGAGCAGGCCAGGCAGAAGGGCACAGACATAGTAGGCCAATCAAATGGGCGCAGAACTAGCAGGCCCTACCCCCACACACACAGTATCCCTACCCCCACACTGCACAGCACCCCTACCTCCCCACACAGCACAGCACCCCTCACAAACACACACACAGCACCCTTCACACACACACACACACAGCACCCCACACACACAGCACCCTTCACACACACACACACACACACACAGCACCCCACACACACAGCACCCCACACACAAATACACATACACTACACCCCTCAATGCAGTATGTGTGTATAACGGATCACCTGGCACCCCGACTGGGTACCTTCGTTGAAGAATGCTCCTAGCGCTTACAGAGGGCTCCAAGCGCTCCGCCAGACACCACAACCACCTTAGACCCCACGAACCGCCGCAGCTTGGTTTTGGTCCCGCCGTCTCCTACCCACCCTGGACCTATGACAAGGCTCCAGGTTCCCGTGGGTCAGGGGCGGGCTGGGCCGGGGGGCAGGGAGGCAATTGCCCCCCAGGCCGCCCTTAATAATAAAAAAACCGGCCGCTGCAGGGCCGGTCCCTGGCGACAGGAGGAGGGGGGTGCCGCGCGGAGCAGGGCCACCTAGGGCACCCGGTAGCCAGGCAGAGTAGGCACCTGCTTGTCCCAGATGGCAGGTGCCTACCCTGCAGGACTATACCAGCCGCTGTTCATGAGGAAGGAGGCAGGCGGCGGCGAGGGAGCACTGCCTCTGCTGATCTTCCTGCTCCCTCGCGCGCCCTCTCTGGTGATGCCGGGAGCCGGAATATGACGTCATTCCGGCCCCGCATCACTAAACTGCGCGAGGGAGCAGAGAGGAGCAGGAAGTCACTGGACCCCAGGGAAGGACCCAGAGGACTCCTAAAGGTAGGAGCAACAAGGAATTTGTGTGTGTGTGTGTCTGGAAGTGAGTGTGTGTGTGTCTGGATGTGAGTGTGTGTCTGGATGTGTGTGTGTGTCTGGAAGTGAGTGAGTGTGTGTGTGTCCAGAAGTGAGTGTGTGTCTGGAAGTGAGTGAGTGTGTGTGTGTGTCTGGAAGTGAGTGTGTGTCTGGAAGTGAGTGTGAGTGTGTGTCTAGAAGTGAGTGTGTGTCTGGAAGTTAGTGAGTGTGTGTGTGTGTGTGTCTGGAAGTGAGTGTGTGTCTGGAAGTGAGTGTGAGTGTGTGTCTAGAAGTGAGTGTGTGTCTGGAAGTGAGTGTGTATGTGTGTGTGTGTGCGAGTGTGTGTGTGTGTGTGTATGTGTCTGCCTGTCAGTGAGTGTTTGTCTGTCAGGGTTTGTGTGTGTGTGTGTGCTATTGAGAGTGAGTGCCAGTGTGTCTGTCAGCAGAGCCAGCCTTTGAGGTGTGCAAGCTGTAGTGTCACGTAGGGTGCCATGACAACAGAGGCGCCCGGTGGCCAACACAGCTCACAAGTTTGGGACACCAGCACATTAAAGGGACACTCCAGGCACCCAGACCACTTCTGCCCAATGCAGTGGTCTGGGTGCCAAATCCCACTACCCTTAACCCTGCAACTGTAAATATTGCAGTTTTCATAAACTGCAATAATTACATTGCAAGGTTAACTTCTCCTCTAGTGGCTGTCTACTAGACAGCCACTAGAGGGCACTTCCTGGTTTATAGCACAGGTTTTCTGTAGTATAGTGTCGCTGGACGTCCTCATGCTATGTGAGGACCTCCAGTGTTACTAAAACCCCCATAGGAAAGCATTGAAAGCATTTTCAATGCTTTCCTATGGAGAGATCTAATGCACGTGCGCAGCATGTGCATTAGGTCTCCCCGCCGGCGGCCGCGCATGCGCAATCGGTCTCCCCCGCCGGATGACGTCAACGGGGGAGGAGCGTGGGCGGAGGTCTCAGGTATGTCACTGAAGGGGTTCTAACGCCTTCAGCAACATGGGATGGGGGGTGGGAGGGAGAGGTGATCTGCTGTGCCAGGAAAATAATTTGTTTTCCTGGCACTGGAGTGTCCCTTTAATTTAAATGATTCCCTAGTGGTCTACTGGTGCACACCAGCAGTAGGTGCCTTAGATCATATCCTCTCCCTTGTGGTTAGTTAGTGAGTCAGAGCACAGGCTCAGAGATTCTCAGCCTGCGCTCTGAAAACATTGAAAGTCAGAGCCGTGAACGAGCGGGTATGGCAAAAAACTACTGGTTAGCATAACATCAATATCCGTTATAAAACCAGGAAAAGGTGGGCATGGATGGTGAGCTGATTCGGGGGTGCAATGTGCCACTTGACTGGATTTGCCCCCCAGGTCTGAGGCTGCCAGCCCTCCCCTGCCGTGGGTGAACCTCTCCTCCAAGAGAGTGAAGCAAGAACAAGCTCTTACAAGAGCTCAGTGATTATAGCAAGGGAATATGCAGAGCATAGCAATCCCTTGTAGCAGATTCCCCCAATAAGAGACAGGACTCAGATTGAGGGTGAAGTAGAATTGACTGTACTGGCACATACAGCTTTTATTCACAATCCACAAACATAGCAGCGCCCACAGGGCTTTGAAATATAACCAATCAATCGGTACAATACACACAGACACTCCCACACAAAATCCTCCCCTCTGCCTGTGATATGATTACTGAATACAATGGTTAATCTAATTATCACAGGCAGAGAAATACAGTATCATAAAACACATTCCAGGCACCCCAAAACATGCAATAACCCCATAAAGTATATACCGTATTTTTCGCTCCATAAGACGCACCTCACCATAAGACGCACCTAGTTTTTAGAGGAGGAAACCCAGAAAAAAAAATATTCTGAACAAACTGTTCCATAGTGTTTCTTACCATGGGACAGTTTGTTCAGAATATTTTTTTTTCTCCCCTGTCCCATAATGATCTTTAACCCCCCTTTCCTCTGTCCCATAGTGATTGTTAACCCCTCCTACCCTGTCCCATAGTGATTGTTAACCCCTCCTACCCTGTCCCATAGTGTTCTTTAACCCCTCCTCCCCTTGTCCATTAGTGTTCTGATCCCATAGTGTGTCCCCCTCCCATTGTCCCATAGTGCACTTTCCCTCCCATAGTGTCCCCCCCTGCCCTTGTCCCATAGTGTCTCCCCCTCCCCTTGTCCCATAGTGTCCCCCCTCCCCTTGTCCCATAGTGTCTCCCCTCCCTTTCTCCCATAGTGTCCCCCTCCCCTTGTCCCATAGTGTCTCCTCCCCTCCCCTTGTCCCATAGTGTCTCCTCCCCTCCCCTTGTCCCATAGTGTCTCCCCTCCCTTTCTCCCATAGTGTCTCCTCCCCTCCCTTTCTCCCATAGTGTCCTCCTCCCCTTATCCCATAGTGTCTCCTCCCCTCCCCTTGTCCCATAATTACTTACCTGTCTTGGAGCGTGGGCCGGCTTCACAGCGCGCTCCGCGGTCCAGGAACTTCTATTTCAGGTTCCGGTTTCCGGCGGGACTGAAAGGAAGTGTGCACACTGAGTGTGCACTTCCTTTCAGTCCCGCCGGAAACCGGAACCTGAAATAGAAGTTCCTGGACCGCGGAGCGCGCTGTGAAGCCGGCCCACGCTCCAAGACAGGTAAGTAATTCTTCACATTCGCTCCATAAGACGCACAGACATTTCCCCTCACTTTTGAGGGGGGAAAAAGTGCGTCTTATGGAGCGAAAAATACGGTAATCAGAACCGGGTGATCAGGGTGAACCACATATTCAAAATTCACCCAGATCCGTTCAGTAGTTTGGAAGATACAGTTTAATGCAGATTCCACAGAACATATACAGGCTATATGAAAAACAATCACTGTATAATGTGTCCCCTGTTGTATAGTCCAAAACCACTGCACGATGTCTCTGTGCACCAAATACCGGCGAGATGGTACCGTGTAGAAAAGTCCACACAGTGTCTGTGAGTTAAAATGGCCGCCATCCATTGTTCTCACCATGTGCTTCATCCATTGTTCTCACCATGTGCCTCTGATACATGAAATGGTGTCCACCCAGTAACTCCACAGTATGTCCCCAGATGGTTCTTAAAGGGCCAGCAGCAGCACAACACAAATCCATTATGCCCAAATCATGTCTTTAAAGGGCAATACATCCCAGGGCCATAGTAACATGGCAGGAGGCTGGTAATCAGTCTTCTCCAATGCCCAGTGGCAAGGTCGGTTTTGCCACAGTGTGTGTGTGTATTCAGCAGTCTGTGTGTGTGTGTGTGTGTGTATATTCAGCAGTCTGTGTGTGTGTGTATATTCAGTGGACTGTGTGTGTGTGTGTGTATTCAGCGGACTGTGTGTGTGTATTCAGCGGACTGTGTGTGTGTATTCAGCAGACTGTGTGTGTGTATGTATTCAGCGGACTGTGTGTGTGTATTCAGCAGTCTGTCTGTGTATGTGTATTCATCAGACTGTGTGTATTTATCAGTCTCTGTATTCAGCAGTCTTGTGTGTGTGTATTCAGCAGACTGTGTGTATGTATTCAGCAATTCAGTTATTTTAAAACAAAAGTTGTTAATCAGTTTGGAAAACTGTACGAGTTGTTTTTTCTAAACTTCAACCTCAGTATTCAGGTTTAATTGGCACGTTGAGGGGAAAAAAAAGTTGGCATGTATTGCTGTTTGGGCACTTGGGCTCAAAAAGGTTCGCCATCACTGTCCTAGTGCTTCCCAAGGGCTCCAAGCACTCCACTTGACACCATAATAACCGCCGCAGACCCCACGAACTGCCGCAGCTTGGTTGGGGTCTCACCGTCTCCTACCCACCCTGGACCTACGACAAGGCTCCAGGTTCCAGTGGGTGAACCTCTCTTTCCCCAGAGAGTGAAGCAGGAACAAGCTCTTAAAAGAGCTTAGTGGTTATCCAAGGGAGTATGAAGAGCATAGCAATCCCTTGTAGCTGTTTCCCCCAATAAGAGACAGGACTCTAAATTGAGGGTGAAGTAGAACTGGTTTAATGAGCACAAAGGCATTTCTTATATACAGTTTTCCCCACAAGGTTACCACCCACGTGGACCTTGTGGAGCACAGGACACAAAGTCAAAACTGCCAATCAACACAGTATTGTACAGTTAGACACTCCCAGCTGATGTACACAAACCCTCCCATCTGCCTGTGATACAATTACCAAACATAATGGATACAATTACCAAAGGCAGAAAATATCTAGTTTTACCCAAAGTCCAGAAACACCCCAAAACAACAACATATCCCCTACATCCCTGGATACCTCTGATCTGGGTGAACAACATATCTTAAAATCACCCAGATCTGAGCAGGGGTTCAAAAGTTTTATGGAAGTCACATTTGACCGACCGCAAACATGGCTTTCATGCCCAAAATAGTTCCACCGATTTAAGCTGTGCGGCCAGTCTATCTTCTCCTCTATCCTGGAGATAATTGGCTTAAATGGCTGTGGTAAGCCAGTTATCTCCAGGTAAAGGGAATATCTCTAAGTCAAAAACTATTACAAAAACCACATAAAAATACATAACTCTTATAATACAATGTTTAACCTATATGTCCGACACTCCCACATACAGCATACAAGCCCTCCCCTATGTCTAATGTTAAAAGTGCCCTATAGTACAAGGAAGGGTGAGGTCAGAAAATAGCAAGGGCTGATGGGAGATTGAGGAAGGACAAGGAAGCCAGTTTAAACTGGTCTGCCAGTGTCCCTGGGACAATGCCCTGCTGGAGAAACAATTGGACAGGAAAAAGGGGGTGGGTCTGTGGCACATTTTCCAATGGATTTAAAGGGGCAGAAAGAGTGTTTTAAAATCCAAGTTTGCTTGAAAATAGGCAATTTAAAGTAGTCTCTTTTAAGTAGTCATTAAAACAACAGGCGTTTGTTGATGAACTGGTGGACTGTGGTTGGTATTAGTTATTACCAAGTGAAAAAAAGCAGGTTTAAATTTTTGTATTTTGTATTTTTTTTAAACGTTGTTCCTTTTTTCATTTATTTTCCTCCTTGCTGTTTTAATTTATTTAAATTTGTTATAACTTTTCTCCCTTTTCTTATTTTTTTTCTTCTTTGCTGTATTTATTTAAACTTTGTCCCTTTTTTTTTTCTTTATTTTCTCCTTGCAGGTTTTATTCAAAACGTTTTCCCTATTTTTAGTTTTTTTCCTCTTTTGTTGTTTCTATTCCCCTCCCCTGCTGCTGACCTAATTAGGGGGAGTGCCCCTTAATTTCCACCTGTGTGGGATTTGTATTGCCAATATAAACCCACTACTGACTCACAGAGCTTGCTCACTGGAGTTTGCTTGAAAGTAGGCTATTTACAGTAGTCTCTTTTAAGTAGGAGTTAAAACAACAGGAGTTAAAACTACAAGGGAGTTTAAACCAAGAGGGTAAATATTTTTTTTTCCTCACTTGTGTTTTTTGTAACTGGGAATGAGTTCTAGCAAGATTGCAAGTTTTACTCAGTGTACATCGTGCTGCATGTATGCATGCCTGGATAAATCTGTCCAGGGTCCATACCTCTGTGGTGGGTGTGAGCGAGTGGCTTTTCTGGAAGCTCACATTCGAGATCTGGAGAGGCAAATTGTGACACTGAGGGAGAATGACAATCTTGAGAGGAGTCTGCTGCTCACTGAGCAGAGTTTAGTGGGTGCAGGTAGTGGAGTGGGAGGAGATGAGACAATTGGAGAACAGGCACATAACTGGATAACAGTGGGGTGAGGAAGCAGGGGGGAGGGAAGAGGAAAGGTTTAGATAGTCCTGATCTCATGCAGCCTAACAGATTTAACAAATATATTAAGAAAGTGGAGCGCTGAATAAATAGATATGGTTTAGAGGAGGGTATAAAATAGGAAACCTAACGACCTATTAAGATAAGATATGCACAAATAGAAAAACTATACCCTTAAACCTCTGATAGCATTATCATTGCTGTAATCATATGAAATAAAACTGTCAAACAATAATGCCTTGTAATAACAATAAACAGAAATCTCATATAATGAATATAGAAGACTGAATATTAAAGTCCAATATTAGTCCATTCAAATCCCTCCCGTGTATTTTCTTCAGTGTGATGGCTCCAATACCAAAATAGATATATGAAAAATGCAGAGAAAAAAGTGAGTTAGTAACTTCTATTTAAGAAAAAAAAAAAAAACAATCCAAATATATCGGAAATAAAAACTGGCTTTATTAAGATCCTAGCTCTAAGCTAGACTTCGGTATTTCCTTAAAAGATTCAGAATAAAACAATTTCCAAATAAATTCGGAGTAGTAATAATCAGACTACATTAGTGTATGTCTGCAAACTGGTACATAAAGTGCATATGGGGTGCAGACCTTGTGTTGCACGCGGCGTCCCGGATCAGCAACTTAGGTATTGCTCTGATGTATAAAGTGCAGATGAATATCTCCCAAATGCCACCTTTCAGTAGTCAGTGGTCAGTCCCTCCAAACGCGTTTCTCCGTCAGCACGGCTTTATCAATGGATGCAGACTGTTAGACAATACCCGCTTATATAGCGGTTTGTTCCTCTCGTTTCACACATATCGAAAAACAACACAATGTATCTAACTCTTACATAGTGTTCACTTTTACAATGTTTCAATTTCTAACATATATTAAAACTATCATTTATAAGAAAGTTTTTATATAATGTTACATTCTGTGTTCACAAATGTAACCATAGTTACTCCCGCTGGATTTAAATTTGAACGTAACTGTCATTCAATTGGGTTATTATCTTTTAATTGTATTCCATAAATGAATTTGTTAGAATAATTACCTTATTTCATAATATAAATCCTTCTCCCAGCGGATAGTTGACCTAACCAAATACAGATATCTAAAAATAGTACTAGTATCCTAATGATTAGTACCCCTTAAAAATGACAGAAAACAATAATCTGTCTTATGTTATGTCCCAATTAAAGGTACATACATATTGACGGTACGAATATAAAAATACAGAATAAACTATATAAAAAGAAAATTCTTACAATAAAATCATGGGGAAAAGTGCACATAAGTTTGCTGTAAGTCTAAACAATTTAAAATATTAATAGAAGTAAAAAAAAAAAATAAAAAAAAAAGGAGAAAGAATATTCAATCATGAAATTGTATATTTATGTATCCCCTAAAAGACACCGATATCATTAATAAATACTTAAATGCTATTGTATAAGGAGGAGTGAATTCGTATCCATAATTATTCATCCCAAAAAATGGCACAATTCGAATTCTGCATTTAAGCCATTTGGTTGTAATGTGTTTAAATTGTATATCCATTTCATTTCTTGTATACCCAGCTGTTTGGTATGATCTCCACCTCTCCAATGTTTCCTTACTTTACATATGGCTTTAAATTTCAAGAGACTCATATCTGCTCCATGATATTGTGCAAAATGAGCCGATACCGTATGTTGCATGAATTTCTTTTTAATATTTAACATATGTTCTCTAATTCTTATATATAACTGTCTTTTGGTTCTACCTACATACTGGAGTCCACATGGGCATTCCAGCACGTAGATTATATTGACACTTTGACACGTAATGAAATCCCGAATTTTAAATATTTCATTACTATTATTTAGTTTTCTGCTTGAAATCTCATGTATTCCTTTTGTTGAGGTGTCCTTACTGGTTTTACAAGCAATACACTCATTACAATAGAAGAAGCCTTTCTTTTTCATTCTCGGTTCTTCCTTCTTGTTCATTTTTAGATGATTGTTTGTTAATTTATTTTTTATATTCCTAACTCCCCTAAAAATAATCCTAGGTTTCTCCGGTATCGTACTGGCTAATAATTTATCCTTCTTAAGCAAGTGCCAATGCTTTCTCAGAATTCTTCTTAGTTGTACATTTTCTTTGCTGTAATCCAGAATAATGGGTGGGAATAGATTTTGTTGTGATGTGCTTATTTCAGTTTTTTCTTTTTCTTTTAAAAGGTTATTACGCTCTAGGTCTTTTACTTTCAATAAGGCATGTTCCACCTCCTTGGGGTCATAATTCTTCGTTAGAAAATTTCCTTTTACTTTCTCCGCCTGTTCTGTATATACCTTTTGGTCTGTACAGTTACGCCTCAATCTTCTAAACTCATTATACGGTACATTTTTCAGCCATGCCGGAAGATGGCAACTTTCTTTTAAAATGAAACTATTGACATCGATGTCTTTAAAGTGTGTCTTTGTCTTCAAAATGCCCGAGTCAATGTAGATGGTGAGGTCTAAGAAATCCACGGATGTAATACTATGGACTGTATTGAGTTTTACTCCCCAAGTGTTATTATTGATGTACACAAGAAATTTATGTAGTTCTTCTGTATTTCCTTCCCATATAAAGAAGATATCATCAATGTATCTCTTGTAACTACGAATGTTCTTATTCCATAAATGGGTATTCCAGATATGCTTATCTTCCCATTCCCCCATGAATATATTGGCGAAACTGGGAGCAAATTTGGTCCCCATTGCATTCCCTCTTATCTGTAGGTAAAATTGATCTTCAAAAAGAAAATAGTTGTTCTTTAGTATAAATTCTATGCCTTCAATAATAAACGCAATTTGTGACTCTTCTAGATCTCCCGTCTTTCTCAGAGTATTCCTTACTGAATTGCACCCTAATTCATGTTCGATTATGGTGTATAAGGAGGTTACATCCATAGATACCAATATGCAGTTGTCTCTCCACACCACAGAGGCCAATTCACGAATCATTTGTGTTGTGTCTTTCAGATGTGATTTAACTCCAAACACATATGGCTGTAAAAAATAATCAATGTATTCAGACAGATTTGAAGTAATCGAGTTAATGCCTGAAATTATAGGTCTACCTGGTGGTGTACTCAAGTTTTTGTGGATCTTTGGTAGAAAATAGAATGTTGGTATTCTTGGAAAATTTATGTCCAGGAATTTGTACTCTGAGTCTTTAAGAATTCCCGTCTCTTTGGCTATCATCAGCATGTGTTTCAATGTTTTTTGTATCTTCTCCAATGGATCCTTTGGCAACTTATCATAGGTCTCCCCGTCACCCAATAATCTATTTGCTTCATTCAAATAGTATTCTTTAGTCATGATTACAATTCCTCCTCCTTTGTCCTCTGGTTTAATACATATCTCTGTGTTATTTGCTAAATTCTCTAGCGCTTCTATTTCTTTTTTTGTGAGATTGTCTCTTTGGTAGTTATTTTTCTTCATTTTTCTTATATCCTCTGTAACCAGTTCTTCAAACATTTCCATCCCAGCTGAGACTTGATTGCAGGGATAGAAAGTTGAAGTGGGTTTCAATTTACTATGTTGAAATGTGCCCATAGGTTCTTCATTTCTAGGTATATCCTGAATTTGCGCAAAATGTTTCTTAATACTAACCTTTCTAATAAATCTTTTTATATCAATAGTGGTATTAAATTTGTCCATATGTACTGTTGGAGCGAATTTCAAGCCTTTATTTAGGGCTGTGATATACGGGGGAGGTAGTGCAATTCCTGCAAGATTGAAGATGCCTACTGACTGTTCTTCTTGTTTCTTTTTCTGTTTGTTTCTTGTTCTTC
Organism: Pelobates cultripes; assembly: GCA_933207985.1. NCBI lineage: Eukaryota > Metazoa > Chordata > Amphibia > Anura > Pelobatidae > Pelobates > Pelobates cultripes. Next base: position 357,164 of record OW240918.1, read on the forward strand.
TGCCTCCTCTATCTCCTCTGAGTTTGAACTTTTTCTTTTCTTCCTTTTTGGTGTCACTGGATGAAACCATGTTGTGATTTCTCTTGTGTTCTTGCCTAAAAAAACCTCCTCTCTAGAGGGATTATGGATCTCTGCTTGTATTGTCACAGTGTTGCTAGTTCTCGGCACAATACTGCTTTCTTCCCGTCTTCTGATCTCACCCATATTTTCTTGTCTTGGTTCTTTCGCTTTCTCTCTATTTGGGTATGTCATTTTATTGGATTTGTATCCTCCCATCTTACTTGCTGTTCTGGGGTTTTCATTTCCTTTGCTCTGCCTATCTGGTCTTTCCATTCCTCTGTATTCTGTAGATTGTGTTTTGCTTCTCGCTATTTGATCTTCTTTCATATTCACATGAGGATTTTTCCAATTCTCATTCGTCCTTCTATTCCTATTGAGTGGTATCAGGTTAGGGTTTCTCTCTCTATATTGTCCTTGCAGTGGTCTTCTATCATTGAAATTGCGGCTATTACCTTGTTTCCAATTCCATTTAGGAGCTTGATAGTTGTCCTTCGATTGATCGTATATACTTTTTTCTTCCTGATAGTGGGTGTTATACTTCTTGTGAAAATTTCTTACTCTATTGTTCTTATAATCTTCCATATCCCGTATAAACTTTTTCTTTTTAATTTTCTTAATGTCTTCTTCTAATCTGTCCACACTGTCCGATATTTTCGTAATTTTTTCTTGTGAATTGTCATCCTCCAATAGTGGTTCCAAAATGTTTTGTATTCCCTTTATTTCTTGATCTAGTTCTTTAAGTTGCCTTTTTCTGCATTCTATGATAATGTCTATGAAGACAAAGGAGCAATCCTCCATTGCTTCATACCATCTTTCTTTTAATTCAGGATCTTCAATTGAAAATGCAGGGTCTTTAAATAATCTTAACCCTCTGGGGGTAATATTATCGATAATATACTGTTGTAATGTAGCTACTTCCCATTTGACTTTTAGTTCTTGTTTCAATAGTCTTTCTAATTTTAGAAAAAGGAACATTGTAAAAGTGAACACTATGTAAGAGTTAGATACATTGTGTTGTTTTTCGATATGTGTGAAACGAGAGGAACAAACCGCTATATAAGCGGGTATTGTCTAACAGTCTGCATCCATTGATAAAGCCGTGCTGACGGAGAAACGCGTTTGGAGGGACTGACCATTGACTACTGAAAGGTGGCATTTGGGAGATATTCATCTGCACTTTATACATCAGAGCAATACCTAAGTTGCTGATCCGGGACGCCGCGTGCAACACAAGGTCTGCACCCCATATGCACTTTATGTACCAGTTTGCAGACATACACTAATGTAGTCTGATTATTACTACTCCGAATTTATTTGGAAATTGTTTTATTCTGAATCTTTTAAGGAAATACCGAAGTCTAGCTTACAGCTAGGATCTTAATAAAGCCAGTTTTTATTTCCGATATATTTGGATTGTTTGTTTTTTTTCTTAAATAGAAGTTACTAACTCACTTTTTTCTCTGCATTTTTCATATATCTATTTTGGTATTGGAGCCATCACACTGAAGAAAATACCCGGAAGGGATTTGAATGGACTAATATTGGACTTTAATATTCAGTCTTCTATATTCATTATATGAGATTTCTGTTTATTGTTATTACAAGGCATTATTGTTTGACAGTTTTATTTCATATGATTACAGCAATGATAATGCTATCAGAGGTTTAAGGGTATAGTTTTTCTATTTGTGCATATCTTATCTTAATAGGTCGTTAGGTTTCCTATTTTATACCCTCCTCTAAACCATATCTATTTATTCAGCGCTCCACTTTCTTAATATATTTGTTATACTTGTCTAAACCTAACTAGTGTTGAGCAGCTGTACCATAACTACTATGTGAGAGGCTTGGTTATTACTAGGCTTTCTTTGATTAGACAAATTAATTTTGGTCTTCTCTTTTCTTTTTCATATTTATATATAATCTATATTTGGGGTCTGTCAGCCCTCTATATTGCCTCCCCCCCCTTTTTTTTTTTTTTTTCTCTCTTTTGCTGTCTCTTTAAAAGTAGGATGGCTATCAATGCACTCAGGCAAAGAGTGGCCAGTAATGCAACCTAATGTTTTGGAACAGATATCCTGAGGGATTATACAACTAAATACAATAAGAACTTCCTTTTTCTAAAATTAGAAAGACTATTGAAACAAGAACTAAAAGTCAAATGGGAAGTAGCTACATTACAACAGTATATTATCGATAATATTACCCCCAGAGGGTTAAGATTATTTAAAGACCCTGCATTTTCAATTGAAGATCCTGAATTAAAAGAAAGATGGTATGAAGCAATGGAGGATTGCTCCTTTGTCTTCATAGACATTATCATAGAATGCAGAAAAAGGCAACTTAAAGAACTAGATCAAGAAATAAAGGGAATACAAAACATTTTGGAACCACTATTGGAGGATGACAATTCACAAGAAAAAATTACGAAAATATCGGACAGTGTGGACAGATTAGAAGAAGACATTAAGAAAATTAAAAAGAAAAAGTTTATACGGGATATGGAAGATTATAAGAACGATAGAGTAAGAAATTTTCACAAGAAGTATAACACCCACTATCAGGAAGAAAAAAGTATATACGATCAATCGAAGGACAACTATCAAGCTCCTAAATGGAATTGGAAACAAGGTAATAGCCGCAATTCCAATGATAGAAGACCACTGCAAGGACAATATAGAGAGAGAAACCCTAACCTGATACCACTCAATAGGAATAGAAGGACGAATGAGAATTGGAAAAATCCTCATGTGAATATGAAAGAAGATCAAATAGCGAGAAGCAAAACACAATCTACAGAATACAGAGGAATGGAAAGACCAGATAGGCAGAGCAAAGGAAATGAAAACCCCAGAACAGCAAGTAAGATGGGAGGATACAAATCCAATAAAATGACATACCCAAATAGAGAGAAAGCGAAAGAACCAAGACAAGAAAATATGGGTGAGATAAGAAGACGGGAAGAAAGCAGTATTGTGCCGAGAACTAGCAACACTGTGACAATACAAGCAGAGATCCATAATCCCTCTAGAGAGGAGGTTTTTTTAGGCAAGAACACAAGAGAAATCACAACATGGTTTCATCCAGTGACACCAAAAAGGAAGAAAAGAAAAAGTTCAAACTCAGAGGAGATAGAGGAGGCAGAAGAACAAGAAACAAACAGAAAAAGAAACAAGAAGAACAGTCAGTAGGCATCTTCAATCTTGCAGGAATTGCACTACCTCCCCCGTATATCACAGCCCTAAATAAAGGCTTGAAATTCGCTCCAACAGTACATATGGACAAATTTAATACCACTATTGATATAAAAAGATTTATTAGAAAGGTTAGTATTAAGAAACATTTTGCGCAAATTCAGGATATACCTAGAAATGAAGAACCTATGGGCACATTTCAACATAGTAAATTGAAACCCACTTCAACTTTCTATCCCTGCAATCAAGTCTCAGCTGGGATGGAAATGTTTGAAGAACTGGTTACAGAGGATATAAGAAAAATGAAGAAAAATAACTACCAAAGAGACAATCTCACAAAAAAAGAAATAGAAGCGCTAGAGAATTTAGCAAATAACACAGAGATATGTATTAAACCAGCGGACAAAGGAGGAGGAATTGTAATCATGACTAAAGAATACTATTTGAATGAAGCAAATAGATTATTGGGTGACGGGGAGACCTATGATAAGTTGCCAAAGGATCCATTGGAGAAGATACAAAAAACATTGAAACACATGCTGATGATAGCCAAAGAGACGGGAATTCTTAAAGACTCAGAGTACAAATTCCTGGACATAAATTTTCCAAGAATACCAACATTCTATTTTCTACCAAAGATCCACAAAAACTTGAGTACACCACCAGGTAGACCTATAATTTCAGGCATTAACTCGATTACTTCAAATCTGTCTGAATATATTGATTATTTTTTACAGCCATATGTGTTTGGAGTTAAATCACATCTGAAAGACACAACACAAATGATTCGTGAATTGGCCTCTGTGGTGTGGAGAGACAACTGCATATTGGTATCTATGGATGTAACCTCCTTATACACCATAATCGAACATGAATTAGGGTGCAATTCAGTAAGGAATACTCTGAGAAAGACGGGAGATCTAGAAGAGTCACAAATTGCGTTTATTATTGAAGGCATAGAATTTATACTAAAGAACAACTATTTTCTTTTTGAAGATCAATTTTACCTACAGATAAGAGGGACTGCAATGGGGACCAAATTTGCTCCCAGTTTCGCCAATATATTCATGGGGGAATGGGAAGATAAGCATATCTGGAATACCCATTTATGGAATAAGAACATTCGTAGTTACAAGAGATACATTGATGATATCTTCTTTATATGGGAAGGAAATACAGAAGAACTACATAAATTTCTTGTGTACATCAATAATAACACTTGGGGAGTAAAACTCAATACAGTCCATAGTATTACATCCGTGGATTTCTTAGACCTCACCATCTACATTGACTCGGGCATTTTGAAGACAAAGACACACTTTAAAGACGTCGATGTCAATAGTTTCATTTTAAAAGAAAGTTGCCATCTTCCGGCATGGCTGAAAAATGTACCGTATAATGAGTTTAGAAGATTGAGGCGTAACTGTACAGACCAAAAGGTATATACAGAACAGGCGGAGAAAGTAAAAGGAAATTTTCTAACGAAGAATTATGACCCCAAGGAGGTGGAACATGCCTTATTGAAAGTAAAAGACCTAGAGCGTAATAACCTTTTAAAAGAAAAAGAAAAAACTGAAATAAGCACATCACAACAAAATCTATTCCCACCCATTATTCTGGATTACAGCAAAGAAAATGTACAACTAAGAAGAATTCTGAGAAAGCATTGGCACTTACTTAAGAAGGATAAATTATTAGCCAGTACGATACCGGAGAAACCTAGGATTATTTTTAGGGGAGTTAGGAATATAAAAAATAAATTAACAAACAATCATCTAAAAATGAACAAGAAGGAAGAACCGAGAATGAAAAAGAAAGGTTTCTTCTATTGTAATGAGTGTATTGCTTGTAAAACCAGTAAGGACACCTCAACAAAAGGAATACATGAGATTTCAAGCAGAAAACTAAATAATAGTAATGAAGTATTTAAAATTCGGGATTTCATTACGTGTCAAAGTGTCAATATAATCTACGTGCTGGAATGCCCATGTGGACTCCAGTATGTAGGTAGAACCAAAAGACAGTTATATATAAGAATTAGAGAACATATGTTAAATATTAAAAAGAAATTCATGCAACATACGGTATCGGCTCATTTTGCACAATATCATGGAGCAGATATGAGTCTCTTGAAATTTAAAGCCATATGTAAAGTAAGGAAACATTGGAGAGGTGGAGATCATACCAAACAGCTGGGTATACAAGAAATGAAATGGATATACAATTTAAACACATTACAACCAAATGGCTTAAATGCAGAATTCGAATTGTGCCATTTTTTGGGATGAATAATTATGGATACGAATTCACTCCTCCTTATACAATAGCATTTAAGTATTTATTAATGATATCGGTGTCTTTTAGGGGATACATAAATATACAATTTCATGATTGAATATTCTTTCTCCTTTTTTTTTTATTTTTTTTTTTTACTTCTATTAATATTTTAAATTGTTTAGACTTACAGCAAACTTATGTGCACTTTTCCCCATGATTTTATTGTAAGAATTTTCTTTTTATATAGTTTATTCTGTATTTTTATATTTGTACAGTCAATATGTATGTACCTTTAATTGGGACATAACATAAGACAGATTATTGTTTTCTGTCATTTTTCAGGGGTACTAATCATTAGGATACTAGTACTATTTTTAGATATCTGTATTTGGTTAGGTCAACTATCCGCTGGGAGAAGGATTTATATTATGAAATAAGGTAATTATTCTAACAAATTCATTTATGGAATACAATTAAAAGATAATAACCCAATTGAATGACAGTTACGTTCAAATTTAAATCCAGCGGGAGTAACTATGGTTACATTTGTGAACACAGAATGTAACATTATATAAAAACTTTCTTATAAATGATAGTTTTAATATATGTTAGAAATTGAAACATTGTAAAAGTGAACACTATGTAAGAGTTAGATACATTGTGTTGTTTTTCGATATGTGTGAAACGAGAGGAACAAACCGCTATATAAGCGGTGTGGCAAACCTAGCCACTTGGACAATAACCAGAGACTGTGCCTTTAAGGGTTGCCAATAGGTTGGACGAGATATGCGCTTTATACTTATGTATATGTTAATGTATTTTCTGCGTTACCTGTACTGCTGTTTCCGCCGAATACAAATGGCGGTTTTGTATGGGGATTTTCCTTCGTTTCACGAACGGCACTTTAGAAAGCCGTTCGTGAACCGAACGCGATACCCTCTAATAGCCCACCCACTTAGAGGCGTGTGGCGCTAGTTAACCGATTGCAACATTGTTGCAATCGGTTATTAGAGGCTCTCCTGGGTGGCCGTCGTTCGACTACCGACCATGCGGCGGTCGGCCATCTTGGATCCCTTGTTCGTCAGCGGGTCCGTGTCGTCGAACGCATACCATTACCAATAGTTATTCGACGGCACGAACACCGCTGAGCCTCCCAGACGTTAGGGAGTTTCAGGACCAGGTTCACCAAAAGCAATCGGTCCTTTTTGTGGGTTTTGAAAGAAATGTGTTTTCTGTGCGGCGTTCGGTTATTTTGGCTGGGATCTGAGCGGCAATCTCACGAATGATGCGCCCAGACCCCAGCTAACTACCGAACGTCCATTCGTGTAAATCCACCGTATATTTTAAAAGTTATGTATTTTTATATGAATTGCCGGTTCTGCTGCACGAGGGGATAATCCCCTTTACGGTGCATTCTGGGAGGATAATCCCTCTCGTGCAGCAGTGCCTGATGGGAGAAATATGTCATACTGTAAGTCCCCCATGTAGTCCCCCCTGGGAGTGCCCCTGGGAAGGGACTCAGGAAACCCCTTGCATGGGGACTTGTATAAATTGTCGTGCCGATTAAAGGATTGTCAGTTGACTCCCAAAACTGTGTCTCGTCCGGTTATTGGGAGGTTGGGGATATTGCCTTGGTGTTTTCAGCGCTTGACTGTGGATTCGTTTCTGGACCAGCGGAATTCGTGGATTTTATATTGGCGTTCCGCTACAATTGGTGGCAAGCGACGGGATCCAACTCTACAGCCGAATACAGCGCATTCGAATGAAAGGAACTACCGAACGGAAAGGCAATTCGTATGAAACAAGCAGACGAAAGCGATCAGTGAATGGGGACTGACTACACGGCGTTAAAGAGACAGACGCTAAAGGAACTGCTGGAGGCTAGAGGGAGAAGCGCTAGCAACAAATCGAAGGCAGTACTGATTGCAGAACTAATGGAGGGCGACCAGGCACACAGCAGTCCACCCCCACCTGCCAGAGAGGAAACACCATACCAGAGGGAACTGAGAACCCGGCTGGAATTTGTACCACAGCCAGTAACCCTGGACATTTTAACCGTACTAATGGCCGACGTCCAGGACTACATTATGGCACAGCAACCCCAGAGGTCACCATCCAGGGCGGAATCCATCGTCAACTCATTCTGCCCTCCAACCAAGCAGAAAATACCGTACCAGGCATTTAAAACATTCTGCGAGGAGAAGGATGAGATAGACGGATATCTGCAGGATTTCGAGAGGCTATGCGACCTGCACGACCTGGAACCGACCATGTGGGTACCTTTACTGGCAGGCAAGTTGGCAGGACGAGCAGCAGAGGCTTACCGCGCTGTGCCCAGAGAGGACAGCAAAGACTACTTTAAAGTAAAAAGAGCAATCCTAGAAAGATATGCCATAACCCCAGAGGCATACCGACGGAAATTTCGGGGATTGAAAAAGCCTGACCGAGATTCCCACGCAGAATGGGCGCATAAGCTGGACCAAGCTTCCCAAGGGTGGATTCAGGCAAGTCAAGCCACCACCATGGAGGAACTGCGCCAACTCATCTTGCTGGAGCAATTCTTCAACGGTCTGTCACCAGAGGCACAGGAGTGGGTAAGGGACCGAAAACCTCTCAACCTCACAGCAGCCGCCCGATTGGCAGACGAACACTTTGACGCCCGGAGACACCACGGGCTCACCAACAGGGGTCCCCTAAGACCGCCAATACAACAGCACCCCGCCAGCTCCACACCCGCCAACTCTACCCCCTTCAGGCCACCACCAGGAAACCCCCCACCGCCAGCCCGCTACAATGGCAGGGCCAACATACAATGCCATACCTGCCGGCAGTGGGGGCATATGTCTCGGGAGTGCACCCAGAATCGTAGCAGGCAGGCGTGGAACCAGGTACGGCAGAATTCCGTTCCCAGGGCGGCGGCCCATTTCTACCACGCAGAACCTGACTATTCGGAGCTGACAAGTGTACCAACCGAGGAACCATTGGGGGTTCTGTACGAGGTAATGTCTGTGCAAGCCACGGACAACCGGCAGCATCACCGCCAAGTTGTATTTGTGGGAGGGAAGGAAGTGCAGGGGCTGCGGGACTCGGGAGCCACCTTAACCTTAGTGGCCCCCCATCTAATTCCGGATACGGCCCACACTGGCGGATCAGTGGCAGTCCGGGTAGCAGGGGGAGCCATGTACCGGTTACCCACGGCCAAGGTACATTTGAATTGGGGTGCTGGGGAGGGGGTTGTGGAAGTGGCCATAATGAAAAAACTACCGGCCGACGTTGTTTTGGGGAATGACTTGGGCCAGATGACTTCTGCTTTTCTACCCCAGGCCCCGTCACAAGAGGCGCATCCGGTAACCACCCGGCAACAAGCTCGCACCACGGCATTCCCCGCACACTCTGAGGCTCAGGTAAGAAATCATGACCCCCCCTTGACAGGCATGACTTGGGACACCCCGTCCACGTTCGAAGTAGAGGTACAGACCGACCCCACACTGCAGGTATACCGGGATAGGGTAGATACGGACCAGGTGGGGCGGGAGGGAGAACAGTACAGGTGGGAGAAGAAGTTACTATACCGGGTGGCGGAAAGGGCAATAGGCAACTCTGTGACGCTCCAAACTAAGCAGTTAGTAGTGCCCCAGAAGTATAGGCAGGAGTTACTAAGAATCGCCCATGATATCCCTCTGTCCGGCCATCTAGGGATGACCCGGACCCGGTATCGCTTAACGCACGCATTCTTTTGGCCCGGGATTTCTAAAGACGTGAGGCAATACTGTACCTCCTGTGATGTGTGCCAGAGGGTAGGCAAGAGGGGGGACCGCCACAAGGCAAAACTGTGTCCCCTACCTATCATTGAGGAACCATTCAGCCGTGTGGCAGTGGATATAGTAGGGCCACTACCAAAACCCAGCCCTTCTGGGAAACGGTATATCCTGACTGTGGTAGATTACGCCACCCGGTACCCCGAGGCGATTGCCCTAACTAATATACACGCCGAGACCGTAGCTGAAGCCTTGATGAAAATATTCTCCCGAGTAGGGTTCCCACAGGAAATGGTCTCCGATAGGGGGACGCAATTCACAGCTGAGGTTACTCAGCAATTATGGAGGATATGTGGCATTAAGCCGATCATTAACTCCGCCTACCACCCACAATCCAATGGATTATGTGAGAGATTCAACGGCACCCTAAAACAGATGCTCCGGACATTCGGAGAGACCCATAAGGACTGGGAACGATTCCTTCCCCATCTGTTGTTTGCATACAGAGAGGTACCCCAAGAGTCCACAGGTTTCTCCCCATTTGAGCTATTGTTTGGGAGAAGGGTCCGGGGGCCGTTGGATCTCATTAGATAGCATTGGGAGGGGGAGAGTAGCGCAGATGGGACCCCAATTGTACCCTACGTGCTGGCGTTCCGGGATCGCCTGGAGGAATTGACTCAGGCAGTGCGCACCAACCTCCAGGCCGCCCAACAACGCCAGCGTCGTTGGTATGACAAGGGGGCCAGAGACCGTAGTTTTCAAGTGGGACAGAAGGTGCTAATCCTTAAACCGGTCCGCACCGATAAACTACAGGCCGTCTGGCAGGGCCCATACCAGGTGGTAGAGCAGAGATGCGATACCACCTATGTGATCGGCCCATGCTCCGGAGTAGGGAAGAGACGCATGCTCCATGTGAACATGCTCAAACCCTACCACGAGCGGACGGAGGACGTGGCAGCTATTTGCACGCCCGCCTCCGAAGATCAGGAGAACCTGCCCCTTCCAGATCTGTTAGAGCAGGAGGAGCAGAAGGAACCCTCCCAGGGGGTTCAACTGGGGGAGCGGCTAAGTCCTCAAGAGCGTATCCAGGTACAAGAACTGATAGCAGCCAAGGGCGCCGCCTTTTCTAACCTACCTGGGTACACTCCACTAGCCACCCACCGAGTGGAAACCCCGGGACAGCTTCCCATGCGACAGACTCCCTATCGGATTCCCGAATCCGTGCGGGAACATATGAGGAAAGAAATTGACGAGATGTTGCAGTTGGGGGTTATTGAGCACTCCGATAGCCCCTGGGCATCGCCGGTAGTCCTGGTTCCCAAGAAAGATGGTACCACCCGGTTCTGCGTGGACTACCGGAGGTTGAACGACAAAACTGTGTCGGACGCCTACCCGATGCCTCGGATAGACGAACTGCTTGATAAAATGGCCAGGGGTCAGTATCTCACTACCATAGATTTGTGTAAGGGATACTGGCAAATTCCACTAGCCGAGGACGCCATCCCTAAGTCGGCGTTTGTCACCCCGTTTGGCTTGTACCAATTTCGAGTCATGCCATTCGGGATGAAGAACGCCCCCGCGACCTTCCAGCGGATGGTGGATCGGCTACTGGACGGGTTCCAGGACTATGCGTGTGCATATCTGGACGATATTGCCATATATAGTCCGACCTGGTCGGAGCACCTACAACACATAGGGGCCGTAATAGATAGGATTCAGGAGGCAGGGCTTACCTTGAAACCCAGCAAATGCCACATAGGGATGGCAGAGGTCCAGTACTTAGGACACCGGGTTGGTAGCGGGCAGCAGAAGCCTGAGCCCGCAAAGATTGAAGCCGTAGCCCAGTGGCCTACTCCTAGGACCAAAACCCAAGTCCTGGCTTTCTTAGGTACCGCAGGGTACTACAGAAAATTTGTACCCAACTACAGTGCCCTGGCCAAACCCCTGACAGATTTGACGAAGAAAAACCTGCCCCGGCAGGTCGTCTGGGCCCCAGAGTGTGAACAGGCATTCAAGCAGCTGAAGACGGCTCTGACCAATGCCCCTGTACTGGCAGCTCCCGATCCAACTAAACGTTTTCTTGTTCACACAGACGCCTCAATGTTTGGATTGGGAGCAGTACTGAGCCAGGTCGGAGCCGATGGCGGAGAACACCCCGTAGCGTACTTGAGTCGGAAATTGTTACCCCGAGAGGTGAGCTACGCCGCCATAGAAAAAGAATGCCTGGCCGTGGTGTGGGCCCTGAAAAAGTTACAGCCATATCTCTATGGGCAACCCTTTTCTTTGCTCACAGATCACAACCCGTTGGTGTGGCTAAACCGTGTGGCTGGAGACAATGCCAGGCTGCTGCGCTGGAGTTTAGCGCTGCAGCCCTTTGACTTTACAATTCACTACCGCCCAGGGAAACAAAACGGTAATGCCGACGGGTTGTCCCGACAAACAGACCTTGAGAAATGATCTGTGAGCACTCCTCCGGACATCCCCAAGCCGATCCGTTGGGATCAGACTGTGTATGCCGGCTTGGTTCTGGGGGAGCATTGTGGCAAACCTAGCCACTTGGACAATAACCGGAGACTGTGCCTTTAAGGGTTGCCAATAGGTTGGACGAGATATGCGCTTTATACTTATGTATATGTTAATGTATTTTCTGCGTTACCTGTACTGCTGTTTCCGCCGAATACAAATGGCGGTTTTGTATGGGGATTTTCCTTCGTTTCACGAACGGCACTTTAGAAAGCCGTTCGTGAACCGAACGCGATACCCTCTAATAGCCCACACACTTAGAGGCGTGTGGCGCTAGTTAACCGATTGCAACATTGTTGCAATCGGTTATTAGAGGCTCTCCTGGGTGGCCGTCGTTCGACTACCGACCATGCGGCGGTCGGCCATCTTGGATCCCTTGTTCGTCAGCGGGTCCGTGTCGTCGAACGCATACCATTACCAATAGTTATTCGACGGCACGAACACCGCTGAGCCTCCCAGACGTTCGGGAGTTTCAGGACCAGGTTCACCAAAAGCAATCGGTCCTTTTTGTGGGTTTTGAAAGAAATGTGTTTTCTGTGCGGCGTTCGGTTATTTTGGCTGGGATCTGAGCGGCAATCTCACGAATGATGCGCCCAGACCCCAGCTAACTACCGAACGTCCATTCGTGTAAATCCACCGTATATTTTAAAAGTTATGTATTTTTATATGAATTGCCAGTTCTGCTGCACGAGGGGATAATCCCCTTTACGGTGCATTCTGGGAGGATAATCCCTCTCGTGCAGCAGTGCCTGATGGGAGAAATATGTCATACTGTAAGTCCCCCATGTAGTCCCCCCTGGGAGTGCCCCTGGGAAGGGACTCAGGAAACCCCTTGCATGGGGACTTGTATAAATTGTCGTGCCGATTAAAGGATTGTCAGTTGACTCCCAAAACTGTGTCTCGTCCGGTTATTGGGAGGTTGGGGATATTGCCTTGGTGTTTTCAGCGCTTGACTGTGGATTCGTTTCTGGACCAGCGGAATTCGTGGATTTTATATTGGCGTTCTGCTACAAGCGGGTATTGTCTAACAGTCTGCATCCATTGATAAAGCCGTGCTGACGGAGAAACGCGTTTGGAGGGACTGACCACTGACTACTGAAAGGTGGCATTTGGGAGATATTCATCTGCACTTTATACATCAGAGCAATACCTAAGTTGCTGATCCGGGACGCCGCGTGCAACACAAGGTCTGCACCCCATATGCACTTTATGTACCAGTTTGCAGACATACACTAATGTAGTCTGATTATTACTACTCCGAATTTCATTTGGAAATTGTTTTATTCTGAATCTTTTAAGGAAATACCGAAGTCTAGCTTACAGCTAGGATCTTAATAAAGCCAGTTTTTATTTCCGATATATTTGGATTGTTTTTTTTTTTTTTCTGAAATAGAAGTTACTAACTCACTTTTTTCTCTGCATTTTTCATATATCTATTTTGGTATTGGAGCCATCACACTGAAGAAAATACCCGGAAGGGATTTGAATGGACTAATATTGGACTTTAATATTCAGTCTTCTATATTCATTATATGAGATTTCTGTTTATTGTTATTACAAGGCATTATTGTTTGACAGTTTTATTTCATATGATTACAGCAATGATAATGCTATCAGAGGTTTAAGGGTATAGTTTTTCTATTTGTGCATAGCCTAACAGATTTGCCAGTTTGAGTGAAGATGTTGGGAGCATCAGCTCAGGAGTAGCTGTACTGCAGGAAGTTGTTCCTTCTAACCAGCCATGGGAACAGCCCCTCTAGTGTGGGTGAGGTTGAGAGGGTAAGGAAGTCTAGACAGGTTGTGGTGGTAGGGGACTCTATTATTAGGAGAGTAGATAGGGTAATCTGGCGATCTGATCGACTCAACCGGACAGTCTGCTGTCTCCCAGGTGCTCGGGTCCGGCATGTTGCCGACAGAGTGGAGGGATTATTGGGAGGGGCTGGGAAAGACCCAGCTGTCATGGTCCATATTGGTACCAATGACAAAGTCAGAGGAAAATGGAAGGTCCTAAAGAATGAGTTCAGGGAACTAGGAAGTAAGCTATTCAGAAATATTACCTGTGCCGAAAGGCAGCGGGAGATTAGAGAGGTCAATGCATGGCTGAAGTCTTGGTGCAGGAAAGAGGGTTTGAGGTTTTAGAGCACTGGGCCGATTTTGCGCTTGGGTACAACCTGTATAGTCGTGATGGATTGCACCTAAACGGAAGAGGGTCTGCTGTGCTGGGGGATAGGATGGCTAGAAGGTTGGAGGAGATTTTAAACTAGTAGTAGGGGGGAGGGTCAAAGCAATCTAGAAAATGGAGATAGGATAGAAATGAGATGGGCTTTAGCTCAGAATGAAGGGGGTGGAGATGGGGGGGAGGGGAAAGCTCAGAACAGAGGAGGTATGTAATATTGATGAAAATTCACAAAAGTACAAATGACTCATGATAATATTAAATGTATGCTTACTAATGCAAGGAGCCCATATAACAAAATGGGGGAACTAGAGGCAATAGCATACATTAAACAATATGATATAATAGGCATAACAGAAACATGGTGGGATGAGACACATTACTGGGCAGTTAATTTAAAGGGGTACATGTTATTTAGGAAGGATAGGAAAACAAAAAGGGTGGTGGGGTATGTTTCTATGTCAACCACGAGCATGTGGAGTGTGACGAGCAAGATGTGGAAGCTTTATGGGTAAATATCTGTTTGGGGAAAACAAAGACAACTTTATTGCTTCCAAGACAATGCTTATTTTATATTGTATTCTCAATTATTTATATATTTTAAAAAGAGGATCTCTTACTAACTATATAAAATTATGGCTAAGATATCTGTATGGTTAGCCCTGCTAAGTTATATGCTTTAAGACGTTATAGTGGCAAATAAGGGAACCAGCTGCGGTTACATAATAAATCTTCAAATATTTTGGAGTTACAAGCAGTCTTCCAATCCCTTCTCCATTTTCCTTCACTGAAGCAAAGCTGGGTATGAGTAAGGATAGACAATACTTTTGCGGTGGCCTACATCAACCACCAGGGGAGTACAAAGAGCAAACTTTTAATGAAGGTTTTGACTCCCTTAATGTCCTGGGCAGAAAAGATTTTGAAAGGAATCAAGGCAGTGTACCTCCCGGGCAAGAACAATCAGTTGCATATTTCGTAAGCAGAGTAGCTCTGGACCCCACAGAATGGGCACTATCTCCTCGGGCGTTCAAACGCATAGTCCAGATGTGGGGCCTTCCTCAAGTAGACCTGATGGCCACAGCAAGGATTCCCAAAGTGGAAAGGTTCTTCTCACGTTACTTTAACCCTTTGGCGGAGGACCAGGATGCTCTTGCATGTTGCGAGTGGAAATTCCATCTGGGGTATGTTTTTTCCCCCAACTCCCTTGATATTCCCCCTTTTGAGGAGGATCCTTCAAGATCAAGTGACAATTCTGGCAGTAATCCCTTGTTGGCCCAGACGCCCTTGGTTGCTGAAGAAGCTTTCTCAGGACCTCCCTCTGAACCTCCCTCTGAATCTCTCAGACCAGCATCTTCTTCTGCAGCAAGGACCAGTCTTTCACCCATATCCTCAGTCTTTCAATTTGATGGCATGGAAATTGAAAGGCAACGCCTCTCTGTTAAAGGTTTCTCTACTTCGGTAATCAGTACCCTGCTTAACGCTAGAACGAAATCTACTTTGTCAGCTTATTATAGGATATGGGATATCTTCTATAGCTGGTGGATGGTCCATGAAATTTCTCTGCTGTCATCCAGTATCAGTGATGTTCTGCAATTATTGCAAGATGGATTTTAGGTCTAAACCTCAGTTCTTTGAACCTCGGATTTCAGCTCTTTCTGCTCTGTTGGATCGGAAATTGGCTTCTTCAAGCCATCCTCAAGCTTTGCCCTCCTGTGAGGTCTTGCTCCCCTCCTTGGGACTTACCTCTGGTTTTGCAGGCCTTGTCTGGTACTACATTCGAACCCTTAGATAATATTTTCCTGCTGACACTAACGTTAAACTGTTCTTCTGGTTGCACTGACTTCAGGTAGAATAATTCCAGAGCTTGGAGCATTTTCCTGTGAATTCCCCTTTCTAATCATTCGGTCCTAAAGTAGCATCCACATTCCATATGAATCAGGACATCATCTTGTCAGCATTTTTCCTCATCCCTCATCTGAAGAAGAAGAGAAATGGCATTGTCTGAATCTGGTTAGTTGTTTGTCTGCTTACCTGAACCGTACTTCTGAAATAAGGAAATCCTTTAATTTGTTCATCATTCCTTCAGGATACAAGAGGGTTCAAGCTGCCTCTTCTACTTCTATTGGCCGATGGATATACTCAGCCATTAGTTGGGCTTCCTCAGCTTCCGGTGTTCCAGTTCCACCAGGTCTTCAAGCTCATTCCACCAGATCATTGCCCTCTTTATAAGCAGCTGCAGCCAACATTTCTCTGGACCGTGTTTGTTCAGCAGCAACATGGTCCTCATTTAACACATTTATTCATCACTATCAGCTGGACGTAGTCCCATCCTCTACCATGGAATTTGGTAGAAGTGTCATTTCTACTGCCTTATAGTTAATTTGTAAATAAAGAGTTTTGGTTTGCATTGACTTGCATTTTTTGGTTGTTTTTTATTTCCCCCTCCCTTGTATCTTTCGGCTTGGGTATAACCCATACGTAGTGCTGCCATGGATATATCCGAGAAAAACAGAAGATTGACACCATGTTCACCAATATTTTCTTTTCCTGGATATAGGCCATCGCAGCACTACGGTCCCACCCTTTAAAAAAAATGTATTTTTTGTTCGTGGCTTTGAACTTAGACTTAAGGAACAGGGGGGGAAGTATCTTTTATTAATTAATTAGGAGGTGGTTCCTGTTCAATTGAGAAGGGGAGGAGCTATACTCATACAAAGTGCTGCCATGGCCTTTATCTGGGAAAATAAAATATCGGTGAGTATTGTGTAAATTATCTGTTATCCCCCGATAGCATCGATCTGGCGGACCAACATATCCAAAGATCCCCTAGATTGGTTCAGTTGTTCGAGATTTCCATGGAAGTCACATTTTGACCGACCGCACATGAGGCTCCTGCCAAAAAGAGTTCCATGAAATCAGGCTGTGTGGTTGGTCTCTTTCGGGAATACGTAGTTGTCACAGGTGGCGGTCCAAAGGATCCCTGTGTGCCTGATGAGGAGTCTCAGCGTGGAAATGGACAACCAGGGTCTGGTGCAGGGTAACCACACCCCCCTTGGTGTTGAGCACCAGGGTTTGTGTGGCCACATACCAGGGCCCTGATGCAACTTAGGGGAAGCCAGGAGCTAGATGAAATGCTGATATGTATCTGTAACGGCACCCCTAGGCATAAAAGGGTTAAACCGCCATTTGGTAGATCTTCCCCTTCCAGAGACACAGGCACAGCTACTGCAGAACCCCAAACTCCCAAACAGGATACCAAGTAGCACTCCAAACTCCCAAACTCCCGAATAGCTGCTAGCAGCTGAACAGGAAAAGCACCCAAGCGGCTTACACTCCTGGCAATCAGTCTCTAACAGCATACAGTAAATCCCCCCAAGAACGAGACAAAGCTCCGTGTTGAGGGTCAAGCAGTGAACAGACAGAGCTGTGGGTGTATTGTTCTTATGTACACATTCTTACACATTAGTACCACCCACAGGGTTTTGGAAAACAACCAATAAACATGTACAATACACTCAGACACTCCCACACAAATTCCTCCCCTCTGCCTGTGATACAATTACCTTACACAATGGGTAATGTAATTATCACAGCCAGAAAAATACAGTTTTTCCACATTATTCCTAACTTGAAAAGTATGCATCACATTCACATAAACTTTCATTTTCAGAATCAGCATACTCCAAATACAAACATATGTCAAAATCATTCAAATTGGTTTATTGGTTCAAAAGATAGATCGTAGTCCTTTGTGACCAAATGAAGCATGGCTTTTCTGCGCAAAACCAGTTCCACAGAGTCTTCTATCCTGGAGATAATTGGGAAGTAATCCAATTATTTCCAAGGACAGAGGCAAAACTCCATTAAGCACATGGCAGTAAAAAGACAGTAAAATACAATAAAATACACAAGGTTACATTTATGACATAAAATACAGACATGCAACATATGCCCAGATAGCTTAGGTCTGAGCGCTCATTAATACTGAATGGCGCTCAGACCACACACACATACAGTTCAATCGCCATGGAGCCAAAGTCTTTTATTACACCAATAGACTCCATGGCATAGCTATCTGGGTTAAATTAGTTAATTCAGTAAATCCGAGAATCTACTGAACGCCAGGGCAGAAATACAGGAATAGACCTTTCTGCATAGGAAAATAAAGTATTTAAATGCCGGTCCATAGTCAAAAGGCAGCAGGGAGGCAACCAGGCTCCTCCAATGCACAGTGGCGAGATTGGTCTCGTCACAGTATCCAGAACTAGAAAAAAGGTAAGACTAGAACAGGCACCAAACAAGAAAACAAGACAAGATTAGAAGAACCCAGAACCGGAGCAGGACAGAAAGCAGAACATGCACACAATACATGAGAGAAACAAGAACAGGACATGGACAGGGCAGGACTGTACATGAACTGGGAATACAAGACAAAATAAAACAAGACAAGAGATACAAGGCAAAACAAGAGGAGACATAACTAAGTACTATATATGTAAAACATTGGAGATTTAGACATACATAAATGGCCAAGAAGTATGCAGCCCACCACTGCGCCAAAGTAATCCAATTACAGTGGGTCCTAACTGCCTAGATACGCACCAAAACAAACAATAAAACACACACAGTACTTAGCTGCAAAGAAAGGAGTAGAGGAAATGAGACCACTGCTTGCAGGAACAGACTGAAACAAAAAGGATTAATGGCAAAGGAACGGGTGTGGCAACAAAAAAAAAACATTTAAAGGAATCCAGGAGACTGGGAATTCCAGGAACGGAATAAAGGAATGAACCCAGAAAACCCAGCATAAAGAAAACCAGACATAGAATATATAACCAGAAAAACCAAGAAAAATTAAACAAGAATTGTAAAAAGAGTACTGGATACGAGAAGCCAGGGACAGACATCTGAGCAGAACGGAACAGGATGTGACAATAATACAGTCAAAGTACCGAACGTAGGGGTTCGTAAGTCTGCTCAGTCTATGTTTCTGGTTCAAGAGCTTGTTTCCACTGAACGCCGCACTTCTCATTCAAATCAAGCTGAACATGGGTAGATATGGAACTATAATCGAGTGTCCAATTATAGTTCCATGCACTCGATGACCAAACACCGCTGTATGTGCTCGCGGCTAAAAATAGCCGCTGCCACGTTGTTCGTATACCGAACGACGACCACCCAGCCAACTGCTTAGAAGTGTTAAAGAGGTGATAGAGGTAAATGAATATTCTGTTTTTGCAAGTATGCATCTTGTAGCTGTTTGAACATCTTTATGGACTCTAATAAAACCACTTCTTCAGGCAGAGAATTCCACATCCTTATTCTTCTTACAGTAAAAAAACCTTTCCTTTGCCTTAGACGAAATCTTCTTTCTTCCAGTCTAAATGCATGACCTCGTGTCCTATGTAAAGTCTGGTTTGTGAATAGATTTCTGTGACAGAACCATCTGTCTACTTGTATTTTAGTTGCATTCGTCTGTTTGTCTCCCGTTCGTATGAATGGCTGGTTTCTATAGCCCAGCCATTCGAATGACTCTTTTTCCCGAACAAACCTGCCGAACGGACGGCCACCCAGGAGAAAAGTGTGCTGCTTGTTAACCTATTGATCCCAATTAGAACGTTGTGGTTAACCGCAGACACTTCTCAATTAAACCGAATTCAGGGTGGTCGTCGTTCGTATGTCGACCACGAGGCAGCGGCCATTTTAAACCACGCGAACGCCCAGCGGTGTTTGGCTCTATTTCTATGGAACTAAAAACGGACACTTTTTCTGCCGAACACCGCTGAAACAACGGAACGCCTGGCTGTCTCCACAAAAGCATACGAATACCGGCCGTTCAGGAGGTTTGGAGCATACGAAAAGACTTAACCCAGATAGCCTTCCCATGGAGTCATTCGTATACCGACTCCATGGCGATTGAACTATTTGTGTGGGATCTGAGCGCTATTCGCTAATAATATGCACTCAGATCCAGGCTATCTGGGGATATGTGATACGAATGGGAAATGTTCGGTTATTTTAAAGTTGTGCATTTTTATGTCTTTTATGATTTTATATTTAAGATGGCGACTGGCTTTGTCCTGGAGATAATTGAGTTACTTGGTAATTATCTCCAGGGCAGTGGGGAGGGAATCATAATGCAGTGTGGGTAAAATCTCTGACTGTGTGTCTGGAATGTCCCCATATCTGTCTGTCATTTAAGTCTCCCATTTGGTCCCCTTGGGGAGTGTCCACCAAGTGGGAGACCTGCATAAATACGGGCAGGTAGCCCACAGTAAAGCCAGATCCTGTTTGATCTTCAATGCGGAGCTTCTGTCTCGTTATTGGGGGAATTTCTTCTTCACGTTTAGAGACTGCTGGATGGAACCGAAAGCCGCTTGGTGGATATTGTTGTTCGGTGGCTAGCAGCAGTTCGTGTGTTGTCGTTCGGGAGTTTGGAGCCGTTCACCTATCCCGGTCGGGAGATTGCCGCTTCCCCTGCATTTGGTTC
The DNA here is from genome assembly GCA_933207985.1 of Pelobates cultripes. NCBI lineage: Eukaryota > Metazoa > Chordata > Amphibia > Anura > Pelobatidae > Pelobates > Pelobates cultripes. Next base: position 377,642 of record OW240918.1, read on the forward strand.
GTGCACTACAGCTCTACTAAATGGCGGTTTTGCCTAAAGACACTGGAGGTGTCTTAACAATTTCCACACAATGGTTTGGACCCGAATATATTTATATAATGTTATGATATCCCCTCTGAGGCGATGTTTTTCTAAACTAAATAGGTTTAAATTGGTTAACCTTTCTTCATAGCTGATAAATTATATTCCTTTTATTCATTTTGTAGCCCACCTCTGCACTTTTTCTAGCGCCATAATATCCTTCTTTAGAACAGGTGCCCAAAATTGCACAGCATATTCAATATGGGGTCTTACCAGTGATTTATAAAGTGGCACAATTATATTCTCATCCCGAGAATGAATGCCCTTTTTCATGCATGACAAGACCTTACTGGCCTTGGCCACTGCTGATTGACATTGCACATTGTTGCATAGTTTGTTGTATATGACAATTCCCTAGTACTTTTCGTGTGTTGTTAAGTTATGCTTATTTATGTTTTGACGTTTTGGTTATATCAAAGAAAAGAGAATATTAAAATAAAATATGGATGTGTTATACAGTAATTATCATATGTTATAATAAAATGATGTGGCCTGTTTCATCCATACTATGTTGTTTGTCATTATTTGGGTGAATTGGGTTGGTTTTGTTATTATGCTGCATCGCGATTCCCCACTACGTACATACATGGCAGTTTAAAGAAATTGAATATTAGCATGTCCCTTCCAAAATGGCACCCTTAGATGTCCTGTCTCTGTCTTTCCTGAAGATTTATAGAACAAGAACTACCAATCCATATGTGAGAGAGTTAAACATCCAAGGATCTTACCATCTGAACCTTTCTATTAGGCACCATAATCTCTTGTGGAACCAATAATACAGATTAGGGTTCCTTTATCTCATATACAACAGGGAATTAGGCCTAGTAGAGGCCCAATCTCCTAGGCCCTTTTGTTTTTATTGCCCCTTTAAATTGCCCAGGGGTGGTCTGGTCTCCTGGGCCCTCTGTGAAATGATATAGCTCCCAATAGGGCCCAGGAGATTCAGTCTTTTAAGCCTTTTATAAAAACATTGGGATTCACATGTCTTCCCCCTATGTGGTTGTGGTGGGACCACTGCCTAACCGTGAATTGCCCTTTCCTATTTGTGGATGTACTCTCCTGGAATGTGTGTTTCCCCTTTGTAATTTTTTTCCCTATTTGTAATTTTTACACTTAGCCATGCAAATTACTTTTCAAACACACGGGGGCGCTCCGGCTCACCTCGTTAATGGTGTGAAAACCGCACTCATATCCCAAACCGGCCTGCACGCACTGTCTTCAGTCCCCGTGGCGAGGATCGTCCTACCTGCTCCCAACGGGGCTATAATCACTCTCTACCCCCCTACCTGGGAGCTACGTGGCTAGGCTCGTGGATGCCCAGGAGAGCACACGGGGCGGATACCCACCGGAGACAGGGACGCGTGCCAGCAGTGAACCCCTGGGGCTGTGAGTCGGTCTTGGCCAATGGCCATGTGGAAGTCCGTGCCGACCAATGGGAGAAGGAGCACCAACAGTGCAACAATGTTTTGCGCCCTTTCTTCTGATTGGGCCGCGAAACCCCTCTCCTCCCCGAACACCGATTGGTACAACAGAGTTTGGCGCCCTTTCTTCAGATTGGGTGGCAAAACTCCTTCCTACCCTGAGCGCTGATTGGCTAGATTTGGTTTAAACCCTTTCAGCTGATTGGTTGTTGCTTGGTTTGTGCACAAAGTTTGAATTCGCCGGACTGAATCAAGCAACACCATGGAACTAATTTCGGAGAGGTACAGAGCCTTGAGCCTCAGACTTTGGATGCTGATATCTTGGGCTCTGTACATCTGATAGCCCCGCTTTTTGCAGGGATCCCAGATGGGAGCCGGGGCTATTTAGCAATATGTTTCAACCATGTAACCCCATTCCCTTCCCATCGCGCCACGCCCCAAAGATCACCCCCCAGTATATAATGTGTTTTCATGTGTGTCCCTGCGTACTATTGGTAACTCCCAGAGTGGGAGATGGTTATCTGTAACCCAGCTCACTCCTGCCTGGGATTGTGTTGTGTTGGATGGAGACCCCCTGCAGTGGTCTTTGCATAAAAAGACGTGTGACCTAATAAAGATTGTCAAAGGTTGTACCCTGGAACTTTGTGTCGTCCAGTTTCTGGGGAGAAAATAAGTCTGGGCAATTATTAATAGCGGGGATAACCAGCCGGGTTACCCAGGTACCGCTACAGTGGTTAACTGCCCATGTAAAATAGGTCGCTAGGGAACCTCAAGTCCCAAGCCAACCCCCAAGTATGAGCTACAAATACTATTTGGAATTTTATGGTGAAAGAGGGGTCACTGATTAAAATGAAAGTGTAACTTTTGGAAAAACACATTTTATACATACAGTTGCAAGAAAAAGTATGTGAACCCTTTGGAATGATATGGATTTTGGCACAAATTGGTCATAAAATGTGATCTGATCATCATCTAAGTCACAAGAATAGACAATCACAATCTGCTTAAACTAATAACACACAAAAAATTAAATGTTGCCATGTTTTTATTGAACACACCATGTAAACATTCACAGCGCAGGTGGAAAAAGTATGTGAACCAATAGACTAATGACATCTCCAAGAGCTAATTGGAGTGAGATGTCAGCCAACTGGAGTCCAACCAATGAGATGAGATTGGAGGTGTTGGTTACAGCTGCCCTGCCCTATAAAAAACACACACCAGTTCTGGGTTTGCTTTTCACAAGAAGCATTGCCTGATGTGAATGATGCCTCGCACAACAGAGCTCTCAGAAGACCTACGATTAAGAATTGTTGACTTGCATAAAGCTAGAAAGGGTTATAAAAGTATCTCCAAAAGCCTTGCTGTTTATCAGTCCACGGTAAAACAAATTGTCTATAAATGGAGAATGTTCAGCACTGCTGCTACTCTCCCTAGGAGTGGCCATCCTGTAAAGATGACTGCAAGAGCACAGCGCAGACTGCTCAATGAGGTGAAGAAGAATCCTAGAGTGTCAGCTAAAGACTTACAAAAGTCACTGGCAAATGCTAACATCCCTGTTAGCGAATCTACAATACGTAAAACACTAAACAAGAATGGATTTCATGGGAGGATACCACAGAGGAAGCCACTGCTGTCCAAACAAAACATTGCTGTACGTTTACAGTTTGCACAAGAGCACCTGGATGTTCCACGGCAGTACTGGCAAAATATTCTGTGGACAGATGAAACCAAAGTTGAGTTGTTTGGAAGAAACACAAAACACTATGTGTGGTGAAAAAAAGGCACAGCACACCAACATCAAAACCTCATCCCAACGGTGAAGTATGGTGGTGGGGGCATCATGGTTTGGGGCCAGTTTGCTGCGTCAGGGCCTGGACGGATTGCTATCATAGAAGAAAAAATGAATTCCCAAGTTTATCAAGACATATTGCAGGAGAACTTAAGGCCATCTGTCTACCAGCTGAAGCTCAACAGAAGATGGGTGTTGCAACAGGACAATGACCCAAAGCATAGAAGTAAATCAACAACAGAATGGCTTAAACAGAATAAAATACGCCTTTTTAAGTGGCCCAGTCAGAGTCCTGACCTCAACCCGATTGAGATGCTGTGGCATGACCTCAAGAAAGCGATTCACACCAGACATCCCAAGAATATTGCTGAACTGAAACAGTTCTGTTCTGTAAAGAGGAATGGTCAAGAATTACTCCTGACCGTTGTGCACGTCTGATCTGCAACTACAGGAAACGTTTGGTTGAAGTTATTGCTGCCAAAGGAGGTTCAACCAGTTATTAAATCCAAGGGTTCACATACTTTTTCCACCTGCACTGTGAATGTTTACATGGTGTGTTCAATAAAAACATGGCAACATTTAATTCTTTGTATGTTATTAGTTTAAGCAGACTGTGATTGTCTATTGTTGTGACTTAGATGATGATCAGATCACATTTTATGCATAAATCCATATCCTTCCAAAGGGTTCCCATACTTTTTCTTGCAACTGTATCTGTTTACTAAAGATCTGCTGGTGAGGTAGCTCAGTTGGTAAATTCCCTGCCTACAAAGCCTTTTTTAATAATGCAAGGTTCAAATCTTGGCACAGTCAACTCAGCTCTTCATTCTTCGAAGATGAGTACATCAAATTGGGTAATAATATCTATTGCTATTCAGCTGTTGATTTGGTGAGTTCCACTGGGAGAAAGTCACTACGCTGTATAAATGCTAGTTGTCTAGTGGTGAGACAGCCTTTTTAGACATAAATAAGAGCATTGCAATTGGTTGGCTTTAACGCTGACGTGAAAGTCTCACAAAACCTCAGGCTTTAGTTGATTTTTTTTACACATAGCTTTCTTTTGCTGCAGCATCATGGTCATTGAGTGTCTGTGGGTGATGTAAAAGTATATAACGAGCATGAAATGGCCCACCAACTGGTATTTTGAGTCCCTGGTGTAATATCTACGGATTGCAGAGAACAATTGTCGAAACCTTACAAATATATTACTTGGTAAGGTCTTTGAAACATTAGCAGTTCATTGATTTAACCAGCTCTCTTTTACTAATAGAACCAATTGTGTTTCTACATTAAAATAAAATGTACATTTTTGACATTCCCCTTAATCATGCTCTCTCTAAGCAACAGCATGATACCAGTACATGGGAGCCTGTGAACCTCAGCACCATTCAGTTAATAAGCTATTACAATGGAGCAATTCTGCTCTACCTGGATCCATTTTCTAGTTGTCTAGTTGTGTACATGGGTCCTACTTTTGGCAGGACCCATCCAGAATAACTAACTGTAACATAACCTACACAGTGCACCTGACGTGTGTTGAGCCTGGAGTGTCCATTTAATAATATAAACCCACCCAGTATAACTAACTGTAACCTAACCTACACAGTGCACCTGATGTGTGTTGAGCCTGGAGTGTCCCTTTAATAATATAAACCAACCCAGTATAACTAACCTTAACCTAACCTACACAGTGCACCTGACGTGTGTTGAGCCTGGAGTGTCCCTTTAATAATATAAACCAACCCAGTATTACTAACTGTAACCTAACCTACACAGTGCACCTAACATGTGTGGGAGCCTGTAGTGTCCTTTAATAAAATAAACCCACCCAGTATAACTGTTACGGAAGCCCCTCTGTCTGCCACAAGAGCAATACTTTTCTACATTTTGGTTACTGTTGCCACTACTATGGATAATATTTTGTTATCACTGTTTGGATACTTCCCTATTCTCAGATACACGAATGAACAGTGCTACCCATTCGTGTATATGCGAACAGCAGACCACCCAACCTTGTTGTGTGTCTCCACTTAACCTCAGTCACCTTTCAAACCACCAAAAGACCTAACGAATGATCGACCACCATAACGGCAGAGTGTGCCAACAATTAACCGCCCAGGAGCTGCGGTTTGTGGTCAACCGCAGCCTAATTAACCGGAATCGAGGTGGCTACGTTCGTATATTCCAATTAGACGAACGAGGACCGTACTAAATATAAGAAAGAACTGTCGAACGATGACCACCCGTACCCGGCGCGTGTTCACAATTAAGTGGTGGTTTCTGTGGTTAACCGCAAGCTAAGTACCTAACCCCAGGTGGTCGCCGTTCGCATACCGAACACGAGGCGGAGGCCATCTTGTTGCCAGCGAGGGTTCAGCGGTACTTGGTAGTAAAATCTATGGAACTGTAATCGGCAATGGAACTGCACAAATCCCGCTAAGAGGCCGGTTGTCCATCCATTCGGCCCAAGATTGTACAAACAGAATTATATATCAGAACTCGGGCATATCGTTCGTGAGATCTGAGCGCAATTCATACATCTTGTGCGCTCAGATTTGAGCTATCTGGCGAATGGTCGTATTAAAATATTAAAGTTATATATTTTTATGTTATTTTCTTGTGGGTGTAAAATGTGGTATTTCCATGTGCTTGGAGATAATTAGGTCATTGTAACCGTTAAGGCCAATTATCTCCAAGCTAGGCGGGGACATTTTCAAATGTTGCAATGTTTTTCCATTTGATAAACTGGATAAACTTGCATAAATTGTCCCGCCTGAGTGCCATTAAATGCAGTTCATGTTACCCTCAAATCGCAGCCTCGACTCGTTTTGTAGGGAATAGTGTATCCTAGCTGTGCCATGGCTAGTGGGATTATTCTACACTTTCTGGAGAATCTTGTGGATGCTCATAGGAGTGAAGTTCTACCTCTCCAACATCGGGAACCAGGATATCCAAGCGGTCCAACCTTCAGCTAGTCCGGAGGTAACCATAACAATAACTAACTGTAACTTAACCTACACAGTACACCTAACGTGTGTGGGAGCCTGGAGGGTCCCTTTAATAATATAAACCCACCCAGTATAACTGTAACCTAACCTACACAGTACACCTGTCAGGATTACTGTTTGATCCAGCACGTAGAACTGTACAGCACGGATGACAAATAAGTAACGTATTACCGGTCCTTAGAATGGCCGGATTTAACGTACAAAGAATAGTCAAAAATACTAGCTGAGGTCAGGGAACACAGAAAGGGACACAGCGATGAGGAAAGCCAGGAGTCAGGATACCAGAATATAGAGAAGTCAATAAACAAAGCCAAAGTAGAAAACTATAAACAGGAACGCGCTCTCAGACAACCACAAGGGAAACCACGACAGGGCACTGAGCAGGCTGAGAACTGGGCCTAAATACCCCTCCTTTAGTTCTGATAGGCTGTAACCGGCCTTTGACCTCAAAGTCAGTTACCAGGTTTCATTTGCATAATTGCTGCTCAGCATTAACCCTTCTGTGGATTAGGTTGCTGCTCGGCACAACTTTTCCTGTGTGGACAGTAAATGTCATTAACCACATTTCTATAAGCGGATGAATATGTGACATTACCCCCCACCTGAAGAACGCCCACCGGGCGGACAGGACCAGGCTTGAGAGGAAATTTAGCGTGAAAAGCGCGGATCTTACGGCCCGCATGCAGGTCAGGAGCCGAAACCCAAGAACGATCAGCAGGACCGTAACCTTTCCAAACAACCAAGTACTGTAAAGTGCCCCGAGAAAACCTAGAATCCACGATAGAAGATACCTCATACTCTTCCTGACCACCCACCACCACCGGAGGGGGAGGAACACAAGGAACAGTATATCTATTGCAGACAAGAGGTTTGAGTAAGGACACATGAAAAGTGTTGGGAATCCCTAAAGATGCAGGAAGAGCCAGAGAGTAAGACACTGGATTGATCCTACGAAGCACTCTATAGGGACCAATGAATCTGGGGGCAAACTTCATGCTAGGGACCTTAAGCTTGATGTTGCGAGATGACAACCAAACCCGGTCCCCCACTTGGTACACCGGGTTGGCACTCCTACGCTTATCAGCAAAATGTTTGAAGCGTTCAGCAGCAGCCCATAGAGCAGTTTGAACCTTAACCCAGGTATCCCGAATGGAGGCCAGACGCTCATCCAGAGCAGGAATGGCAGTATCAGAAAATACCGCAGGGAGAACCGTAGGATGCCTACCATTATTGACAAAAAATGGACTGTGCCCAGAGGAGTCATGAACAGCATTGTTTCTAGCGAACTCGGCCCACGGGAGTAGTTCGGACCAATTGTCTTGTGTGCTATTAATAAAACAACGCAAATAAACTTCTAATGACTGGTTAGCCCTCTCAGCTGTACCATTGGTCTGTGGATGGTAGGAGGAGGAGAAGGAGAGATCAATCCCCAATTGTTTACTGAACGCCCTCCAGAACCTGGACACAAACTGAGAGCCCCTCCAGAACCCCAGACACAATATTGTGGGGGATGCCATGCAAACGGACAATTTCACGTATGAAAATTAGGACCAAATCTTGCGAAGATGGCAACTTCTTGAGAGGAATGAAGTGAGCCATCTTAGAAAATCGGTCTACAACCATGAGAAAAGTAGTGAACCCAGCAGAGCTAGGAAGCTCAACAATAAAGTCCATGGATAGGTGGGACCATGGAATCTCAGGAACAGGAAGAGGCTGCAACAGGCCACAAGGAAGTGCATGAGTCACCTTAGAAACTGCACACACAGAACATGCCTGCACATACTCCTTTACATCTTTCCTGAGTGAATCCCACCAAAATGATCTAGTGATCGCGGCAGTGGACTTATTGATGCCCGGGTGTCCAGCAGTTATATTGTCATGGAACACTTTCATGATATTAACCCTTTCACATAGGGGAACGAACAGTTTATCACACGGTTTACCACTGGGCGCCTGAGGCTGGGCCTCCAGTATGGTGCCAAGCAGTGGAGAAGACAGTGAGAGGACAGTAGTAGCAATAATACACTCTGGTGGAATAATAGGAGATGTCATCTGTTCCGGAGCTGACTCATTATCAAATTGCCTGGACAAGGCATCAGCCTTGGTATTTTTAGAACCAGGTCTATAAGTAATGAGAAAGTTAAAACGTGAAAGGAACAGTGACCATCTAGCCTGTCTGGAAGACAAACGTTTGGCATCCCCTATATATGCCAAATTTTTGTGGTCGGTTATGATCAACAGGGGGTCCTTGGAACCCTCCAAAAGATGTTGCCACTCCTTGAGGGCAAGAATAATGGCCAACAGTTCTCTATTGCCAATATCGTAGTTGCGCTCAGCAGGAGACATCTTTCTGGAGAAGTAGCCACAAGGATGCAAAGGTGTTCCCTGGCTTTCTCTCTGAGAGAGAACAGCCCCTACCCCTGTCTCGGATGCATCAACCTCCAATATAAAAGGTTTACTAGTGTCGGGATGTTTTAGTATGTCCGTAGAGGCAAATCTTTGTTTAAGAGTCTCAAAAGCATTCACAGCCTCTTTGGACCATACCGTGCTACTAACCCCTTTGCGAGTCATATTTGTGATTGGGGCTATTACAGAAGAAAATCCTTTGATGAATCTTCTGTAATAGTTGGCAAAACCAATAAACCTTTGAATGGC
>OW240918.1:386698-427843 GCA_933207985.1 Pelobates cultripes
CAGCACGCAGAACTGTATCACACCTAGGACTAAAGGTAACGTCTTACTGGGCCTTAGAATGGCCGGACTTAACGTACCAGAGAATAGTCAGAATACATGTTGAGGTCGGGGACATAGAAGGAGACATAACGATGAGGGAAAGCCAAAAGTCAAGGATACTAGAATACAGGGAAGTCAAAATGAAGCCAAAGTCAATAACCAGAAATAAACACTCAGAAACACACTTTCAGACAACCACTAAGGGAAGCCATGACAGGGAATTGAGGAAAGGGAAAAAAGGAGTTTAAATAAGCCTCCTTCAGATCCAATTGGCCGTACCCGGCCTTTGACCCCAGAACGTGCGTGCGTGTACTTTATGTGACGTCACATGCATGCCAAAGTCGTCAATACCGTGGGCAGACGTGGGGCTACAAATTGGTGTGGATCCGCAGCGGCACTTCCGCATTTGTCAGGCAGGCAATTACTGCAGATACCGCAAGGTGAGGATGAATATGTTACATTCCCCCTACCTGAAGACTGCCCACCGGGTGGGCAGGACCAGGTTTGAGAGAAAACTTGCCGTGGAAAGAGCAAATCTTGCGGCCAGCATGAATGTCAGAAGCTGAAACCCAAGAACGCTCGGCAGGCCCATACCCCCTCCAATTAACCAAATATTGCAAGGAACCACGAGAAAACCTGGAATCGATTATGGAAGAGACCTCATATTCCTTGTGGCGAATGCCACATCGCCACTGGGGTTTGGAGGGGTCTACTTGCCAACCTTTTACCCTGTGACTATGGCCCCTTTAATTTATTATTGTTAAAAAACCCTATTTGGACTTATTATGACTTTGGACAATAATCATTCGAACTTTTGAAGCGGCACTTCGAACGCCCGAACTCCCGAACTCCCAAAACCGTTTGAAGTGCCATTCGACCACGTGGTGGTGGCCATCTTGTTCGCATGGACCAAAGCCGAGAGTAAGCTTCAGGGGGACTTAGCCACAAATGCCCTGGAACTATTTTCGGCATGAAAACCTTGTGGTTCCCGGTCTGTTCTCCAGCGGCACTTAGTCACGATTTTATGGAACTTTTTTGGGCATGGGACCATGCCTGCGCCTGGGCACAACTATGTAACATTTATGGGGCAAAGGCGCTGTTCGTGAAACGAAACACAGTAAGGCTATCTGCTTTCGGCAGATAGCTGACAAGAACACTGAAACATACAGAGAAGGCAGTCAATTACAGCCAGGCACATAGTACAGCACAATAAAGATACAGGTAACTTTTCCCACATATTGTCCAAGTTAGTCCAAGTGGCTAGTTTTGCCACAATGCTCCCCCAGAACCAAGCCGGCATACACAGTCTGATCCCAACAGATCGGCTTGGGGATGTCCGGAGGAGGGCCCAAAGATCACTTGTCAAGTTCAGTTTGTCTAGGTAACTGTTTTGTTTCCCAGGGTGGTAATGGATTGTAAAGTCAAAAGGCTGCAGCGCCAAACTCCAGCGCAGCAGCCTGGCATTGTCTCCAGCCACATGGTTTAGCCACACCAACGGGTTGTGATCTGTGAGCAGGGAAAAGGGTTGCCCATAGAGATATGGCTGTAACTTTTTCAGGGCCCACACCACGGCCAGGCATTCTTTTTCAATGGCGGCGTAGCTCACTTCTGAGGATAACAACTTCCGGCTTAAATAAGCTACAGGGTGTTCTCCGCCATCTGCTCCAACTTGGCTCAGTACTGCTCCCAATCCAAACATCGAAGCGTCTGTGTGGACAAGAAAGCGTTTAGTTGGATCAGGAGCAGCAAGTACTGGTGCATTAGTTAGAGCCGTCTTGAGTTGGGTAAATGCCTGTTCACACTCTGGGGCCCAGATGACCTGTCGGGGTAGGTTCTTGCGAGTCAGGTCAGTCAGGGGTTTGGCCAGGGCACTGTAATTGGGCACTAATTTTCTGTAGTGCCCGGCGGTACCCAGGAAGGCGAGTACTTGAGTCTTGGTCCTAGGGGTGGGCCACTTAGCTACAGCTTCAATTTTAGCTTGCTTGGGTTTTTGTTGCCCGCTTCCCACCCGGTGGTCCAAGTACTGTACTTCGGCCATCCCTATGTGACACTTGCTAGGTTTCAGTGTCAACCCTGCTTCTCCAATACGGTCAATCACTGCCCCTATGTGGAGTAAATGTTCTGCCCAGGTCTGGCTATATATGGCGATGTCGTCCAGATATGCACAGGCATATTCCTGGAACCCATCCAGTAGCCGATCTACCATCCTCTGAAAGGTCGCCGGGCATTTTTCATCCAGAATGGCATGACCTTAAACTGATACAGGCCAAAAGGGGGGACAAACGCCGACTTGGGGATGGCATCCTCGGCTAGTGGAATCTGCCAGTATCCCTTACACAAATCGATGGTAGTGAGATACTGGCCTCGTGCCATCTTATCCAGCAGCTCGTCTATCCAGGGCATCGGGTAGGCATCTGACACCGTTTTGTCGTTTAGCCTCTGGTAGTCCACACAAAACCGGGTTGTACCATCCTTCTTAGGTACCAGGGATGCCCAGGGGCTATCAGAATGTTCAATAACCTCTAACTGCAACATCTCCTCAATCTCTTTCCTCATGTGTTCCCGGACGGATTCCGGAATCCGATATGGGGTCTGCCGCATAGGTAGCTGTCCCGGGGTCTCAACTCGGTGAGTGGCTAGCAGAGTGTACCCAGGCAAGTTGGAGAAAGTGGCACCTTTCGCCGCTATCAACTCCTGTACCTGGGCTCGCTCTTGAGGGCTTAGCAGCTCCCCCAGTTGAACCCCCTTGGAGGGCTCTGTCTGATCATCCTGTTCCAATAGGTCAGGCAGTGGCAGATTCTCCTGGTCTTCAGAGGCTGGGGTGCATATGGCTGCCACATCCTCTTTCCTCTCATGGTAGGGTTTGAGCATGTTCACGTGGAGCATGCGTCTCTTCCCTACCCCTGAGCAGGGGCCAATCACATAGGTGGTGTCGCATCTCTGTTCCACCACCTGGTATGGGCCTTGCCAGATGGCCTGCAGCTTGTCTGTGCGGACAGGTTTTAAAATCAAAACCTTCTGTCCCACTTGAAAGCTGCGGTCTCTGGATCCCCTGTCATACCAGCGGCGCTGTCGTTGCTGAGCCGCCTGGAGGTTGATGCGTACCGCCTGGGTTAGTTCCTCAAGGCGGTCTCTGAACTCTAGCACGTACGGTACAATGGGGGTCCCATCTGCGCTACTTTCTCCCTCCCAGTGCTCTCTAATTAGGTCCAATGGCCCCCTCACCCTTCTCCCAAATAACAGTTCAAACGGGGAAAAGCCCGTTGAGTCTTGTGGTACCTCTCTATAGGCAAATAGCAGATGGGGAAGAAATCATTCCCAGTCCTTATGGGCCTCTCCAAACGTACGGAGCATCTGCTTCAGGGTACCATTAAACCTCTCGCATAAGCCGTTGGACTGGGGGTAATAGGCCAAGTTTACTATTGGCTTAATGCCACATATCTTCCACAGTAGCTGGGTGACTTCGGCGGTGAACTGGGTACCCCTCTTGGGGGAACCCTACCCGGGAAAAGACTTTCATTAAGGCCTCCGCCATCGTTTCTGCATGGATATTAGACAGGGCGATGGCCTCGGGATAGCGGGTGGCGTAGTCTACCACGGTCAGGATATACCTCTTACCGGAGGGACTTGGTTTCGGTAAAGGTCCCACTATGTCAACGGCCACTCTGCTAAATGGCTCTTCAATAATGGGCAGGGGACATAGTTTTGCTTTGTGGCGGTCCCACCTCTTCCCCACCCACTGGCAAATGTCACAGGAGGTGCAGTAGTGCCTCACATCTTTGGATATCCCTGGCCAGAAAAAGGCGTGGGTCAGTCGGTAGCGGGCACGGGTCATTCCTAAATGTCCGGACAAGGGGATATCGTGGGTGATCCTAAGCAGTTCCTGCTTGTATTTTTGGGGCACCACTAACTGTTTAGTGTTTACTGTGACGGAGCCCCCTATTACTCTTTCTGCTACCCGGTGTAACAGCCCTTTCTCCCAGACATACCCCTCCCCCTCTAATCCGGCCTGATCGGTGCTTACCCTATCTCGGTACACCTGCAACGTGGGGTCTGACTTAACCTCTGCTTCAAATGTAGTCGGGGTGTCCCAGGTCATACGGGTCATGGGCATGTCATGGTCTCTTACCTGAGCCTCAGAGTGTATTGGTGGAACCGTGGTGCGAGCCTGCTGCCGGGTGGTCACAGGATGTGCTTCTTGAAGAGGGGCCTGGGGTATAAATGCGGAGGTTATCCGGCCCAAGTCATTTCCCAGTACCACATCCACAGGTAACTTTTCCATAATGGCCACTTCCACTACCCCCTCCCCAGCACCCCAGTTCAAATGTACCTTTGCAGTGGGCAGGCGGTACATTGCTCCCCCTGCCACCCGCACTGCCACAGACCCGCCAGTGTGAGCGGTATCCGGAACCAAATGTGGAGCCACCAAAGTCAATGTGGCTCCTGAGTCACGCAGTCCCTGTACTTCTTTGCCTTCCACAGTCACTAGTTGGCGATGATGTTGCCGGTTATCCATGGGTTGTATGGACATCACCTCATGCAGGATTCCTAGGGGTTCCTTGGCCTGGATGCCCAGCAGCCCTTGGTGCTGGGTTCTGCCTCACTTGGTTCCAGGCTTGTCGGCTCCTGTTCTGGATGTATTCCCTAGACATATGTTCCCACTGTCGGCAGGTATGGCACTGGATGTTGGCCCTGCCGTTGTAGCAGGAGGGAGGTGGTTGGATCCCCTGGGCCGGTCTAAACAGAGTGGGGTTGGAGGTCGTGTGTGCGACTGTGCTAGGTTGCACAGGGGGTCGAGGGTAGCTCCAATTGACGGGCCCGTGATGCCTCCTTGCATCAAAATGCTGATCAGCCAATCTGGCTGCTTCAGGTAGGGTGAGAGGTTTGCGGTCTCGCACCCATTCTTGTGCTTCTGGGGATAATCCATTGAAAATTTGTTCTAATAACATGAGTTAGCGCAACTCCTCCATGGTGGTGGCTTGGCTCGCCTGTATCCACCCCTGTGAGTCTTGGTCCAGCTTGTGCGCCCATTCAGCATACAAATCTTTTTCTGGTTTGCGCAATCCTCTGAACTTGTGCCAATAAGCCTCCGGCGTGATGGCGTACCTCTCAAGCATAGCCCTTTTTACTTTCGCATAGTCTTTGCTGTCCTCCCTGGGGAGAGCGCGATAGGCTTCAGTTGCCCGACCAGCCAGTTTCCCTGCCAGCAGGGGCACCCATACTGCCTGTTCTAGGTCATGCAGGTCACAGAGCCTTTCAAAGTCCTGCAAGTACCCATCGATCTCATCCTTCTCCTCACAAAACATTTTGAAGGCATGATAGGGAATTTTAGGCTTTACCTGACCGTAGATGGAGGCAGTGCTGGATTCTGCCCTGGACGGTGCCTCTTGTGGGTGGTGTGCCATCACGTACTCCTGCACATCAGCCATCAGGACCATCAAGATGTCCAGGGGTACTGGCTGTGGTAGAAACTCCATCCGGGTTCGCATTTCCCTTTGGTATGGGGTTTCTTCCCTGGCTGGTGGGGGTGTGCTGCTGTGGGTGTGCTGCTGTGGGCTCAGTCTCCCTCCATTTGTTCAGCAATCAGCACGGCTTTGGACTTGTTGCTGGCTATCTTCCCTCTGGCTTCCAGCAGTTCCTTCAGTGTCTGCCTTTTTAGTGTAGTGTAATCCGTCTCCATTCACTGTTCTCTTTTGGCTGCTTGTTGCATACAAAATGCCATTCCCTTTTCTTGTTTGGTTGTTTCTTTTTATCCGAACGCGCTTTTCGGCTGTAAGGTTGGATCCCGTCGCTTGCCACCAATTGTAGCGGATCGGCAATATTAAATCCCACGAACTCCGCTGGTATAGAAAGTAATCCACAGTCAAGCGCTGAAAAGTAAGGCAATATCCCAAATCCCCCAGTAACCGGACGAAACACAGTTCTGGGAGTCAACTGAGGTTTTATTACATAGTTACATAGTTACATAGTTACATAGCTGAAAAGAGACTTGCGTCCATCAAGTTCAGCCTTCCTCACAAATGTTGTTGCTGTTGATCCAAAAGAAGGCAAAAAACCTGGTCTGAAGCACTTCCAATTTTGCCACAAACTAGGAAAATATTCCTTCTTGACCCCAAAATAGCAGTCAGATGTCTCCTTGGATCAAGCAGCTATTACCCCACTAATTAGAAATTATATCCCTGTATGTTATGTTTTTGTAAGTATTTATCCAATTTCAGTTTAAACATCTGTATGGACTCTGACAAAACCACCTCTTCAGGCAGAGAATTCCATATCCTTATTGTTCTTACTGTTAAAAAACCTTTTCTTTGCCTTAGATGAAATCTCCTTTCTTCCAGCCTAAATGTGTGACCTCGTGTCCTATGTATAGCCATGTTTATGAATAGATTTCCAGATAAAGGCTTGTACTGGCCCCGAATATATTTGTATAAAGTTATCATATCCCCTCTCAGGCGCCGTTTTTCCAAACTAAACAGATTTAATTTTTTTAACCTTTCTTCATAACTAAAATGCTCCATTCCTTTTATCAATTTTGTAGCTCGTCTCTGGACCCTCTCCAGAGCCATGATATCCTTCTTTAGAACAGGCGCCCAAAATTGCACAGCATATTCAAGGTGTGGTCTTACCAGCGATTTATAAAGAGGCAAAATTATATTTTCATCCCGAGAATTTATGCCCCTATTTATACATGACAAAATCTTACTGGCCTTAGCAACTGCAGATTGACATGGCATATTGCTGCCTAATTTGTTGTCTATAACAATTCCCAAATCATTCTCGTGTGTTGTTATCCCTAATTCACTACCATTTAGGGTGTAAATTGCTTGTGCATTCTTAACCCCGAAGTGCATAACTTTGCATTTCTCTATATTAAATTTCATCTGCCATTTTAGTGCCCAGTCCCCCAATCTATTCAAATCTCTCTGCAGCAAAGCAATATCCTGCTCACATTTTATTACTTTACAAAGTTTTGTGTCATCTGCAAACACTGATACATGGCTTTCAATGCCTATTTCAAGATCATTTATAAATATGTTAAATAGAAGTGGTCCCAAAATAGAACCCTGAGGGACACCACTTACCACTTTTGTCCAGCCTGAAAATTTACCATTAATTACAACTCGTTGTACTCTGTCCTTAAGCCAATGTTCTACCCAAGAACAGGAATATTCATCTAGACCAATTTCTTTTAGTTTGAAGACCAACCTATTGTGAGGAACCGTATCAAATGCCTTGGCAAAGTCCAAGTAGATCACATCCACTGCAACACCCTGATCTATACTTCTACTTACTTCTTCGTAGAATGCAATTAGGTTAGTTTGACATGACCTATGTTTCATAAAACCATGCTGATTATTGGTAATAACAAAGTTCTTCCCAATGAATTCCTGAATATTATCCCTTAATAGCCCTTCAAATATTTTCCCAGTTACCGAAGTTAAGCTCACAGGTCTATAATTTCCAGGCAAGGCTATTTATAGCATCCAGTATTTATGCAAGTCCCCATGCAAGGGGTTTCCATACTGACCTAGCAGGGGTAACACAGTAGGGGACTACATGGGGGACTTAACATTCTGGACATTTCTCCCATCAGGCACTGCTGCACGAGAGGGATACTCCCACTGGAATATACCGTTAAGTGGATTATCCCTCCGTGCAGCAGAACCGGCAATTTACTTTAAAATACATACCTTTTGCCATACTTTGTCTATTTAAACGAATGGACGTTCGGTAGATAGCTGGGGTCTGAGCACACAGTTCGTGAGAATACCACTCAGATCCCAGCTAAAACAACCGAACGCCGCACGAAAAACACATTATTTATAACACACGTTTAAAGGACCGATCCATATAGGAAGACCAAACTACCGAACGGCCCGGAGCTCCCGAATGGTCTGGAAGCCCAGCGGTGTTCGCGCCGTCGAGTAGCCATTTTCAGTTCCATGCGCTCGACGACCAAACACCGCTGGGGGAACAAAGGATCCAAGATGGCCGACCGCCGCGTGGTCGGTAGCCGAACGACGGCCATCTAGGAGAGCCTCTAATTACCGATTGCAACATTGTTGCAATCGGTTAACAAGCGCCACACGTCCCTTAGTGTGTGGGCTATTAAAGGATAGTTCATTCGGTTCACGAACAGCCCGCAAAGGCGCCGTTCGTAAAATGAAACACAGTAAGGCTATCTGCTTTCGGCAGATAGCTGACAAGAACACTGAAACATACAGAGAAGGCAGTCAGTTACAGCCAGGCACATAGTACAGCACAATAAAGATACGGGTAACTTTTCCCACATATTGTCCATGTTAGTCCAAGTGGCTAGTTTTGCCACAAAAAGGGAATGTTTCTTGTTCTCGTTCTGATTCAATATCAAACTGTCTAGAGAGGGCATCAGCTTTAACGTGTTTGGGACCAGGTCTGTAAGTGATAATAAAGTTGAAGCGGGATAAGAACAAAGACCATCTGGACTGTCTAGAAGACAGTAGTTTAGCATCACCAATATATGCCAAATTTTTGTGATCAGTGATGATCAAAAGGTGATCCTTGGAACCCTCTAAAAGGTGTTGCCATTCTTTCAGCGCTAGTATAATGGCCAATAATTCCCTGTTGCTGTATCGTAATTATGCTCAACCAGAGACAACTTTCTAGAAAAGTACCCACATGGATGCTATGGAGTACACTGACTCTCCCTCTGAGATAGGACAGCTCCCACCCCTGTTTCGGAGGCATGAAGGTCAGGGTCAAACAAGTATATCATCCAGGTATACTAAGACAAATGAATAAATATAGTCTCTGAGTACATCGTTAATAGAATCCTGAAATACGTCCGGAGCATTGCATAACCCAAAGGGCATGACAAGGTACTCATAATACCCACTTCTAGTGCTAAATGCCGTTTTCCACTCATGATTCTCCTTAATCCTTACCGAAGTGTATGCACTCCTGAGGTCGAGTTTAGTAAAGACTTTAGCACCCTGGAGTCTGTCAAACAATTCAGAGATGAGGGGAATGGGATAGCCATTTTTTATGGTGATCTTGTTTAGTGCTCTGTAATCAATGCATGGGCATTATTCACCATCTTTTTTAGATACAAAAAAGAACCCTGCACCAGCAGGCGAAGATGATTTACGTGTATGGCCCTTACTTTCCATTATTCTACTCTCCTGTGGCATAGCGCTGGGTAGCAGATTTATGGAGCAGTCATATGATCTGTGAGGAGGTAGAATATCGGTCTGACTCTTACTGAATACCTCCTTAACCTCCCAGTATTGTATGGCAACTTCGGGGGCCTGAGGCATATTGGTGGGTAAAGTAACGATGCCCACTCTTTTGGTAATGGGAAATACATATCTCTCTGTACAGTCTTTATCCCAATCCCTTTGCCCAGTTAATATGAGGATTGTGTTTAATGAGCCAAGGAAATCCTAATATGATGGGACAAGAAGGAAAGGCAATTATCTGTAATGTTATGTCTTCCTTGTGTAAGGCACCAATGGAAATATTAATAGGCAAGGTTTCGCGGGTAATCAAGGGTTGAGAGAGGTCTCCCGTCAATAGCCTCAACGGCCAGAGGTGATGATCTCTCCTTGATAGGTATTAACTGTTTTTTAACAAAATGTATGTCAATTAAGTTTCCTGCCGCATCTGTGTCCATCAGGGCTTTGCATTAAAAAAGGTCTTCTTGTTATATTTGACCGTAAGGAGAAACCTATTTTGGTTACTACCAGAGGACAAATCCATCACACCTAAGACCTGTCCCCTTAAGGTTCTTAGGTGCAGAAGTTTTCCGGACGTATGGGACAATCACTCCTCCTTTTCTCTTTGTAACGGATCACCTGGCACCCCGACTGGGTACCTCAGTTGAAGGATGCTCCTAGCGCTTCGTGAGGACTCAAAGCACTGCAGCAGACACCACAACCACCGAATCGGAGAAGCATACGAATGCTATCAAGCATATGAATGCTGTAAGCAGCTGAACAGGAAAAGCATACAATCAGCTTAAACTCCTGGCAATCAGCATACAATCCAATTCCCCCAATAACGAGACAACACTTCGTTTTGAGGTTAAGCAGAACTGACTGTACTGGCACATACAGCCTCTTTTATTCACAATCCACAAACATAGTACTGCCCACAGGGTTTTGAAATACAACCATTCTATCCGTACAATACACACAGACACTCCCACACAAAATCCTCCCCTCTGCCTGTGATATGATTACTGAACACAATGGTTAATCTAATTATCACAGGCAGAGAAATACAGTATTATAAAACATATCACAGGGAGCCCAAAACATGCAATAACACCATACAAAGTATATCCTCAGGACCGGGGGATCTGGATGAACCACATATCCGAAATTCACCCAGATCCGTTCAGTACTTTGGAAGATACAGTTTAATGCAGATTCTGCAGACCATATACAGGCTAAATGAAAAACAATCACTGTATAATGTGTCCCCTGCTGTATAGTCCACTGGCGAGATGGCACCGTGTTGAAAAGTCCAAACAGTGTCTGTGAGTTAAAATGGCCACTATCCGGGGCGTGGCCTAGCTCACGGCATGGACGGTCGCATGTAAATAGTGCTCCGATCCTCACAGCCCAGAAAGCGTTTTTCACCAGCAACAAACAACGGAAAACCGGACCGCAAATTCAGGGAAGATGTCCCAAGCAAGGTCCAAGCAAAAAATCCCGGACAAGGGAGAAAAAAACATGTTCTTTGGAGCCAGGCCGCAACAGCCTAAACAAGCCGCCTCGCACGAGAGTGACCAAGATGGCGACGGGGACGACACGATCCCTCTCCACACCGACCCGACAGGGAGCTTACCAGTTACACAAGAGATACTGCAGAAGTGTCTGGACGCGATGTCCAACAAACTCCTCGACAACCTGAACAAATCGATAGCAGAGATGAAGAAAGACGTGCACGATTTAGGGGAGCGCACGGCCAGGGCGGAAAACAAAATGGACGAATTTGCAGAGGCCCACAATGACATGGCAGACCATGTCCAAAGGTTGGAACACCAACAACACCAACTCCAAATAAAGATAATGGACTTGGAAGACCGCTCGAGGAGGCAAAACATACGACTAAGGGGGATCCCTGAAGAAGTAAAACACCCAGACCTGGTGGAATACTTAACAAGCCTCTTCCAAGCCCTGTCACCGGACTTACCGGTAGATATGTTGCTGATCGATAGGGCTCACAGAGTGGCAAAACCGAAATTCCTACCTGCCGAAGCACCAAGGGATGTCCTGGCAAAATTGCATTACTACCATATTAAAGAAGCAATTATGCAAGCTTCCAGGAAACGAAGAGACATGCCCGACAAGTACAAGTCCATTCAACTCTATTCAGACCTCTCTGCCCTGACTCTGCAAAAGCGCAAGGAATATAAAGACATCACAGAGACACTCAGAGCAAGACAGGTGCCATACCGATGGGGCCACCCGGTCCGCCTCCTGATCCAGAGAAATGGGACGGTAACAACTATCCTGTCCCCAGAAGAAGGGAGAAAAACCCTCCGGACCTGGGGGATAGCACTGCAGCAACAGCCGGAGAAAACGCAAGCTACACAGCGGCTGACACCAGAATGGAAGAAGCAACGCAAGTGAACCAGAACCCTGCACGCCCGCTGAAGACGATGCTACGAGGGGTCTGATTTTCAATTTATATGCTTATGTATCATAGACTTTGAATGCCATAGCTAAGGGAGCACTCATATGACCAAGAAGCATACTTAATTGTAAATAGTTGCACAGAGTTTATTGTTAATGCGAGCCTCTGCCTTGCTAGAGTTGTGTAAATGTCTCAGTTTAACGAGCAAAATATGTAAATGCTGATTGCATTTGTTCACCTCCCAGGGCAGGTCCTAAAATCACCCAGAAGCAGTATAAGTCACAGATCAGGAAATGGTAGTTGAAAGTCACCAAAAAAAAAAAAAAAAAGGACTGCTAGTTACATCAGTAAGAGTAGTATTACTGCTAGATGGAAGGAGATTGGCGAAGCAGTCTGCTAACTGCTACAGTGCCTGGAGATTACCTTCTGGGAAGATCTGGCTGCACAAGAACACCCCAGAGGTCTGGGAGGCAGCTTCACAGCACGGGCTATAGGCTAAACGAGGGCCACAGAGTCCAACCCTAGCAATGAGATAACAAGGGTGACAACGTTCTAACCCCATAAGGCAGCACCACTAGTCGGGCAAGGGAAGATATAGGCCGAAGTTATAGAAAGCTACGACGTTAAGATACAGTATATAAATGTAGAAAAGCAAACCACATCAGCGAACCTTCAAAGTGCGGTTGCAGGAAGGTTATATGTTACTGGTTATATGTTTGACTGTTGAAACTTGGTCTTGTGACTACCAATGCCAATCTCACTATACAACTACGATGGGAGAAGCAGATCGGGAATTGGGAGTGTAGACTAGTCCCACACTCGAGATGCCACCAAACCTGAGGTACAGAGATAACACACACTGAGACACGAAACCTCAAGCACGCATGGCAAGGACGGGACACGGTTAGGGTATAAAGAATTGGTCGAGCTCTTGGCTCCGAACCATATAGGACTTTATAGGTACCACACCTCTTGTCTCCAGACACGGAAGGGCTAGCCAACAGTTGTAGTACAAAGTTCAAACCCACTCCACGACCCCTAGAGGCTACGCGGAATAGTAGCCACACCCGAATTTGGGTATTAGTAGTGACGACTACCAATATGCTCTCTCCCAGTTACTCCCCCTTACCCCTTAACCCGCTATTCACTATCCTAGCCACCAAAGTCAAACGACTCAAGACAGCCCATAACCACGACCACGAACAACCATACCCTGAACGAGGAAATCCCGAGCCCAGGGGGAAGCCAAATATAAAGTTTAGTCTCCTGGTGAATGCTACACTGAAGCGCAACACCAATACAACTCCAGCGACAGACAGCTATTACCCACTGAAACCACAACATGAAAATATACTCACATAACGTAAAAGGTCTAAACACCCCGTACAAGCGCCACTGCCTCTTTAGGGACTTGAAACAAGAACAAGCGGAGATAATATGCCTCCAGGAAACACATTTTAAAACAAACCCAACCTTAAGACTAGACTTATTCCCTCACCAATTCCACGCCACAACAGGACACAAATCCAAAGGAGTGTCAACACTCATTAGCAACAAAGTCGCATTCACACACCACGACTCCTATATCGACCCTCTAGGCAGACACATAATATTAGTATGCACCATAAATAACACCCTGTACACCATAGTCTCCATCTACGCACCAAATACAGACCAAAGAAATTTCCTTCACAAGTTGTTGGCTAAAGTAACACAACTACAGAAAGGCATGTTGATCTTATGTGGTGATTTCAATCACATTACAGACCCAAAGCTAGATTCCACAGCGCAACTTAGTTCCAAACCCAGATCAAAACAGACTCAAGCGTGCACAAAATATCAGAAATTATTAGAGGACCATCAACTATACGATTCGTGGAGAGTACTTCATCCACAGTTAAAAGACTACACGTACTACTCTGCACCGCACAAAACGTACACGCGGATAGACAGATTCCATACCCACAGACAACATCTAGACCAAATACTAGACTGCAATATCCACACGATCAGCTGGTCAGACCATGCAGCAACAACACTAACGATTAAAGACCAATACGACTTCAAGCACAAAAGCCCATGGAGACTTAATGAATCCCTACTACACAACCCGACGATCATTCAACACCTAGAGGAAGAAATCACACAATATTTTAACGTGAACAATACAGAGCACACTAACATAGACATGGTATGGCAGGCGCACAAACCAGTCATTAGAGGCTTGCTGATCCAAACAGCAGCGAGGACCAAGCGTGCCACCCAGGCACAATGGATAACATGGAACACTCAACTGTCGGATCTCACCACCAAACACAAAATATCCCCGACAGTATCACTGCACACCCAAATCAAGGACTTACAGGACAAAATTAAAGAACACACACTACAAAGAGTAAGCTACAACTTACATAAACTTAAACAACAACAATATACACAAGGCAACAAAGCGAGCAAATTACTAGCAGCTAGACTCAAAAGCAGACCAACTAACAGCAGAATACAATACATCATAGACCAGAATAACAAAAAACTCATCTCCCCGGTGGAGATAAGCAACGCCTTCGCCTCCTACTACGAAAAATTATATAATTTAGAGACCTCGGACCAATTAAAACAAAGGGATGAAGACATACATGCATATCTAGCAAACACACAACTACCGACACTATCGCCCTCCCAGATGGCAGAATTAACAGCCCCCGTGACGACACATGAGGTAGGAGCTGTGATAAAAGCACTGCCGAAAAATAAAGCACCGGGCCCTGACGGCTTCACCAACCTGTACTACCAGAAATTCCAACACATTTTATCACCTTACCTTGCGCAACTATTTAACTATGCCACCCAAACTAGCACACTCCCCAAGGAACTACTCACGGCGCATGTTATTACTCTCCCCAAACCAGGCAAACCACCAACTCACTGCCCCAACTTCCGCCCGATATCGCTCCTCAACACCGACGCTAAAATATACGCCAAGGTCCATGCACAAAGACTGAGCCGCATACTACCTCACCTGATCCATACAGATCAGGTGGGCTTCGTAGCTGGAAGGCAGGGGTCAGACAACACACGCAAAGTACTGGACCTGTTGCACAGCATAAGGAGGGGGGGAATCGGGGGCCTTCTGGTGTCCTTGGACGCGGAGAAGGCCTTCGATCGCCTTAGTTGGTCTTTTCTGCAGGCAGTGCTACACAAATTCTCATTCCCACAACAATTCATCAACGTGATTAGAGCCCTATACAACAAGCCCACAGCCAAAGTCGTGACAGCCGGGTTCTGCTCAGAACCCTTTAAGATCACAAACGGGACGAGACAAGGCTGTCCACTGTCGCCTATGCTATATGTCTTGGCATTAGAACCACTAGCAGCCAAAATAAGAGACGAAATCTCCATAAAAGGAGTCACGTTGGGAACCAAGGAATATAAATTAAGTATATTTGCTGATGACATATTTTTGACACTGACAGAACCATTTATTTCACTGCCCAACCTTATGAAACACATAGAACAATACGGGAAATACTCCTATTACAAACTCAACTTAACTAAAACACAGGCTATGGGGATAAATATCCACAAACAACAAATGGAAACACTAAAGGAGAAATTCCCACTAGACTGGCGTACAGACTTCCTAACATTCCTAGGCCTCAAAATCACGAAAAACCCGGTACACCTTTTCAAGCTCAATTACTTGAGCATTTTATCGAACTTTAAAGACACCCTAAAAACCTGGGAAGGAAAATACATATCCTGGGTAGGCCGTATAACGGCAGTAAAAATGACGCTCCTACCTAAACTCCAATATCTCTATAGAACTTTACAAATTCCACTGCCCAAGAGCTTCTTTCTCACGGCCCAAAACTTACTCCTTAGATTCGTGTGGCAAAACAAAAAGATTAGAATAGCCACCAAGATTATACAAAGAGAGGTGAATAAAGGCGGTCTTGGGTTCCCCGACATACAAACTTATTACACTGCAGCAATCCTCCACACAATATCACAGCTTATACCACGACCAGACCAACCACAATGGCTGGAAGTAGAATCCTATTGGGCCCACCATACCACAATCTACTCATACATATGGACCCCGAAACACTGCAGACACACGACACAGCATCTACTCCCCACATCCCAATTATTACTAGAAATATGGGACTCCGTACAGAAAAAAGTGACGGCCTACCAACCCATACCCCTAGCGACTCCAATGGAGGTACTGTCCAGGATCATACCAACACTAAATCCAAAAAGTTGGTTAGAACATGACATCAAACTCATTGAACAGCTATATGATGGGGGGAAACTCATGCAATTCCCGGCACTACAAACCATGTATAATCTCCCCAGTAAGATGCTGTTTCCGTACCTGCAACTTAAGTCATACCTACAACACACCCAACCCCAAACACTACACGACGAACCTCTCCAGAAATTATCTACCTTTGAAAAAATTTGCACAAACGCATTACCCCCCAAAAATGTGTTATCACTGTGCTATAAAGCCTTGATCCACTCCCAGACTAACATTAAAACCACGTACAAACATGCCTGGCACAAAGAACTGAACCGAACAATCAGTGAGGAACACTGGACAAAAGCATACTCATCACACAAAGGCATCACGTCATGCACTAATCACTTAGAACTCCAAAGGAAAATTTTATATCGCTGGTACCTGGTACCAGAGAGGATTCACAAAATATGGCCACAATCCTCCACGAATCAATGCTGGAGGTGCAAGCAACAGGTGGGAACGATGTTACACACATGGTGGTCCTGTGATAACATACAACCATTCTGGCGCAAGGTGGGACATCTCATTCAACAAATAACGAACACCAACGTAGAGCCCACGGCAGAGATGTGTCTCCTATACATACCACCAGAAGACTTAACTAGGGTTCAATGGGCAGTTACATATCACATTTTAATATCAGCCGCATTGGCGATAGCTAGATCATGGAAATCACCTATTGCACCGAACTTCAGTACCCTCCTTACCCAAATCAACTCCAACTGGCAATACGAATCAATGCTGGTACATCAAAGAGGCCTAAATAAATCAATGGCAAAAGCCAACTTGGTCTGGAAAGAATACTGGAAGGCGAACAAAGATGTTCATACCTTACCACACCCCAAATAAGTCACCCGAAACCACAACAACCACAGATATACTCAATGGGGCACTAAAACAGTTTATAGCCACACCATGGCCCAAGCAAAAGAGTTGGCCCCCAATCTCCAACTATGACGATCAAAAGACATAGCAAACAACACCACGATATAATCCAAGGAATAGGAGGAGTAGTGGTGGGGTGTCTGACACAAATCACCAGTAGCGGGAGGTAGACTAGCCAAACATAGGCATACTCCGGGAGAACAGAAACTAAAAACCAACAAGTAACGAGTCAGGGAACACTCAGGGCGCTATTGCCCAACAAGATACACAGGACCCTCTGAATAGGGTAAATGCGGGTGGCAAACCCTCTCACCCCCCAGCCATCCTACCACACAGGAGCAATATTGACACTACAATATATATGTATGATGTTACTGACAATGCTGTACAATGTGGTTAACCCCTCATTTCCCCTCTTCTTTCTGTACCCCGAATTCTGTGAAAATAAAAATTGTCAAATTGAAAAAAAAAAATGGCCACTATCCATTGTTCTCTCCATGTGCTTCATCCATTGTTCTCACCATGTGCCTCTGATACATGAAATGGTGGCCACCCAGTAACTCGACAGTATGTCCCCAGATGGTTCTTAAAGGGCCAGCAGCAGCACAACACAAATCCATTATGCCCAAATACTGTATTTAAAGGGCCAAATCTCCCAGGGGCCATAGTCAGCAGGCAGGAGGTGGGCAAACAGGCTTCTCCAATGCCCAGTGGCGAGGTTGGTTTTGCCACACTCTTATATTGTCTTTCTGCCTCTGACAGTCTATTGACCCCCAACTGCATAGGTTCGGTTACGGACTGTATAGGAAGGTCAGAAACAACAGATCTGGAGAAAAAAGGTGCCAATGACATTGTCATATGCCTGGTTCTATTTCTGGTAGTTTCTCTGGTTCTAAGTCTGTTATGAATCTGCATGACAAATGTAATAAACTCATTAAATCTTTTAGGTATGTCTTTGGCAGCAATTTCGCCCAAAAAATATAGTCTTGGATAATCCTTTCTTAACCCCTTAAGGATGGCGGGCATGCTATGCGGTGCTTAGGGACCTGGCTCTAAACTCTGGGGGCGGCATAGCACGTCCCCGCCTTCCTATGTATTTACCCAGTCCCCGGTGATCCCACACCAGCAATCGCGGTCTGGGGACTCACCTGGGAGCCCAGGGAGTCCCCCTCTGTCTGTTTCGGCCCCTCTGTGCCATGTGATCGCGAGGTCCTGTAATGACAGGTACTCCCCCTGCTGCCTGAAAAAAAATGTTTAAAACAGTTTAAAATTACCCTATATGTACTTAGATCATATATATATATATATATATTTATGTATGATCATATTATATATATGATCTAAGTATATATATATATATATATATATATATATATATATATTTGTGGTAAGGGCTCATGATAGTACAGAAGAAACAAAACACTGATAAGTGTAGGATGGTATTAAAAGAGCAAGTCGGTTGTGGTGTGCCGGAACCGACGATGAGGTAGGCCTGTAAATAAAGAGGGAAAAAATAGAAAATCGAATTTATTACATACCAACAATATACATACATTTAACCAGACATGTTTTTGAAAAGCATTTCTTACTTCTTGTACCGGGTTAGGTATGTATCTAGAGTAAGCTGATGATTTCCAGCGCCCCAGTGACTTGATAACATGAACTGGGATGTTTGCACTGGATGCTGTGGAGGTCACTCCTATGCGGAAGGAGTGGCCCGAATAGTTAGCGGATTTGAGGCCCAGTTGGGGAAGTAAGGACCTGAAGTGGGTCATGAAGGTGGTGGTAGTGAGTACGGAACCTTGTAGACTGAAAAGTGGTTGATCTGGTGATGCGTTGTTATGCTGGGTATATGAATCCGGTAGTTTGACGGGGCACCACCTGTTGTGAGTAGGACAGTACTTAACCTCTACTGGAGGTGCATGTTGACTAGTTTTGGAATGAGGCAGGGTCAAGATATAAGAGTCCTAGTGTTTTGTTAAGTGTGAATGAAGTAAGATGTGAGTGGACTGTGTTGTGCTGATGGCGGTAAATTCTCTTGGTCTCAAGAAGCCATAAAAAGCTACGTATATGGTGGTTTTAATGACAAGGTTTGTGCTGTTGGAAAAAGGTTTTAAATCTAGTAAGTTGGATAAGTCTTTAAAAATATGGAAATCTATAGGTAGTCTCTGGGCCGTATGTGGAGGTTTTGGATTTCTGAATACCCCTAAGGATGTTCTTAATTTGGTAGGCGGACATAAAACTCGAACTGTTGGGTTGTAACGTTAGCATGTGATGTTGGATGCCTGTCATCTATATAGTTTGATTGTGTTGTAAGATAATTTGAGTTTGAGGTGGCAAAAAGAAGCAAAACCCAACAAGGATGTCATGATGAAAGGTTGTAAGATGTTGTGTTCCGAAAGGAATCTCGTATGTTTTACGGGTATTGGTAGACAGTGCTAATTGGACCAATGTTCTGCTATGTTGCATGATAGCGTCTAGTCCATTACTAGATGGTGGAATAGTGGAGTGGTCGTGGCTGTGAGTGCGGCTGACGGGAGGATTTGATGAAAAGCCTGGAAATTAAAATGAGACAAATTGTCAGCAGCCGTGTTACATACACCTGGAACATGAACACAAAACAAGAAGAAATTATGACATGCAGCCAACTAAGTGAGTTTCCTCAGGAATCTCATAATAGTCAGTGATTTGTATCGGCCTTTGTTAATAATGTGGCATGTTGCTTGGTTGTCTGAGTAGCAACGTACTGACGAACCTGCCCATAAATGCCCCCATGCCACGGCAGCCGCCACTATGGGATATATCTCAAACAGAGCTGAGGTAGTGGAAAAACCTTCCAGGTCCTTAACTTCTGAAGGCCAGCTACCCCAAAGCCATTCGTTCCCGTAAATTGCTGCAAAACCTGTGGTAGACGCCGCGTCTGACCAGATGGTAGGTGAGGAGTCAGACAATTCAGGGAAGAACATACTTTTACCATTCCAGGTGGTTAAAAAGTTTCTCCACATGAGTAGGTCTGCTGTGGCTGCAGTATCCAGGGATAACCTGTGTGCATCATGTCTGAAAAGTGTGAACATGTGAAGGAGTCGTGAGATGAAAGCACGGCCTTGAGGTATGATGCGCATGGCAAAATTTAGTGACCCCAGCAGAGACTGTAGTTCTTTGCGGTTGCAGTTACCAAGTTGTATGTAGAGATTGATGTTTGTAAGAATGTTGTCTACCTTGGTACGTGGCAGGCTCGCTTGCATGGTGGCTGAGTCTAGTATGATACCCAGGAATGTGATGAAGGTATCTGATCCTTCAGTCTTAGTGGGGGAGACTGGGACACCCAACTGTGTGAAAAGACTGATGGTTTCTTTGAGGCTACTGGGAGGTGAAATATTCTCCTCGACCAGTAAGAAATCATCCAGATAATGTATGACTGTAGGGCATCTGGCTATATTTAATAATAACCAGCATAGGGTTTCGGCGAATACGTCAAAAATGGCTGGACTACTTTTGGAACCAAAAGTTAATCGTGAGAAAAAGTAGTAGTTCCCGGTGCCATGTAGGTGCCAGAGTGTAGGATGAATAGGCAGTAATTTGAAAGCATTTGTTATATCGGTCTTACTGAGCCATGCTCCGACCCCTGCCTGCATGATAGCCGTAATGGCGTGATCTATGGTGGAATATTGCAGTGAAAATTCCTCAGAGGGTATGAGGGAGTTCAGACTAGGAGTGGCAGAGGTGTGTGGTGCCAATAGATCGATGATAAGTCTCTGTTTGTGGGAGGATTTCCCCGTGACAATACCGATGGGGTTTGTCCGCCATGTGGTGAAAGGAGGGGACTGGAAGGGCCCCAATAGGAAGCCCTCTGTCACTTCCTTGGCTATGAGTGTGTCAACCGCTGTAGAATTTTGCTGTGCGGATTGTAAATTTGGACATTCCAGGATTCCGGAAGGCATGTGTATGAGACCTGTGTGGAATCCTTCTGACAGACCTGATATAACGAATTCTACCAAATGTCTAGAAGGATAATGTGACAGTAATGTCGTAAGTACAGAAATGTTTATCGAGGTTAAGTATTGTTTAGGATGCATTTTATTTGGACACATGGTTTTGGCATGAGCCCTGTAACATTTTAAACATATATGCAAAAGCCGACATCCACTGTAATTACATGATCCTACATTAATGTTATTACATATCTGGGACTTGCCCAGGAACTTGATAGGCCGTCCCAGTTTGTCTTTGGGTGTTTTTTCTGCAGAGCCAGTGGAACTAGTGCCCTGCGAGGGGGCAGGTTTTTATTCCCAGTGGTTGGACAGAAATTAGCCGTATGAGCCATGGAGGAGCAGTATGCACAAGCCGGCATTCTTAGACCTGCAAAGTGTCTGCAGAAAATGACCGTATCAATCTTGCTCCAGTTGGACCTTGTCCCGTACTGGGAGAAAGCGCCAGACACCTTGGCAGAAAAAGATCTATGGTAATCATAGAAAGCTGACCCACCATATTTGTTGCCCAGGTCCACCAGCTTGTGCATATACAAATCAAACTCCTCACGTCTGTGGGGATATACTGCACAGACAACATCATGATAAATGCCAAATGCCAACACAAATTCAGGGATGGTCAGTTTCATGTTTAATCGGGCATCCCTAGATTTGACCACCACAGAAATATCATCATAAGCGTAAGTCTTATGTTCCACCACATCCTGGGAGGCAATCAGCAATGAAGCCAAGTTGACATCTTTACCTTCCAGGATATCTCTTTTGAGGTGCTCAGGTATCATATGAGCAGGGTTAACCTCTTGATCGTCAGAGGTGGTGGCTGGAGAAACTGATTGCAACTTGACCATTGCTGGAGGGGTCGCAGCGGCTGGGCCAGCCATGGTAAGGGCTGTGGTGACCGATTCTAGTTTCTCCAGCCTGGAATTGACCTTGCTCATGGATGCCATGAGGGATGAGAGCATGCCGTGTATGTCTCCCGGGTTAGACTGGCTAGTCCATTCCCCGGCATCAATGTTATCGGTAGAGGTGTGCAGTAACTTGTAGAGTTCCGCTTTCCTTGCTGTTGCGGGGAACGGGATGTGCCGTCTCCTGAGTTCATTGGTTATGCGAGGGATTGTCCATGACCTGAAAGATGCTGGACTAGCCACCTCTCCTCCCTGTGATGGGGAGTTTGCTCTAGCCGGGGTGCCTGGTAGGGAGAAATCCTCTACCACTTCTTGAGACATACTAAATGACAAAATATTTTGGTTAGTGTATGGAACCCAGGGGTGGTACTGGCAGGCTAACTAGGCCGGAAAGGCAAAAAATGTATCTTGTTTGGTGACAGGTGAGGCCCTGCTAGTTGCCAAGTGGCTATGAGAGGCTCTGTCTATGCGTTGGCACGAGGGGATATTGAGGCAGGAATCGTAGGCCTCTCGGTGATAGTAAAAGAAGAACAGGGGAAGGGAGTGACAGGTGAGGCCCGCTCTATAATATTGCGAGGTGGCTAACTCACGTGTGGCCCGATGGGTGTTTGCCTCCGAAACGTTGAGGCGGGGTGTTGGCCTCGCGGACCACTAAACGATAGGCAGAATGCCAAGAAGGGAGATACCTATTGGGCCAATACCCCTAACTTGCCAGTACTCTATGACCTAGGGAAAATGAAACGTATGTGAACTACAACGTGAGCAGGCTTATGTACCTGGTAGTATGTATAGAGTTTTGAGAGTCGACAGGTATAACAACACCTGGATAACCTAAATGGGTAGAAACAAAAGTGATAGAGTGAGCATGGATCCTGTGAGACTTGTAGTGTGTAAAAGTGGGGTTTGGGCTTCTACCAGTATTTGCGGGAGGTAAACAGACTATGAGTATGATAGTGACATGACTGGCCCATACTAGGCGTAAAGCTGAGTTTAAACCAGGTAGTAAGGGTTTGGCCATGTATGTGTGTTTACATAGGGTGACCAGATGATACGTATGTCACTAAGTGATGTGGGAAATGCTAGGGGTTGAGTATTAAAAGTGCAGGGAGGGTTGGAATGATTATGTATAGAATATATATATGCACCGTGGCATAAATTGGGATAATGTGGATGAGGTTGAATTCGTGAAGTGACAAAAAGTTTTTTGTAACAGTGACGTATAAATGGTTGAATCAAAGCGTGATTCAACCTGAAATCTGTGAAAGATAAGACCGTGTTCTTGTATACTCGTGGTATGTCGTCTGAGTATGTCAAGAAATGGTCTGAAACATGTAAGAGCCATGTAATCCTGATGTACATGGTTGAATAAAGGCATGATCTTCATAAGACTTTAGAAATAAGCCATAAGCCATACTGCAATATACCCAAAATATCTATAACTAAGTAATTTAAATTAACTATAAAATAACCAATATACATGAAAAAATATGACCAAGTTGCAAAACCTAGTATGATATGAATAAGTATGCACATACAAGTATGACAGATCCAAACGAATTCATAACAGTACATGGAAAGGCATATGAACCGAACTGGTCTATTAAAAACAGAACCAGAGTTAGCCGTATGGAAAAGTGAATGAATGCGTGCATAACTGAACAAACTGCCGAAAGCTCCATTATAATGAACAGAAAGAGCAGTGTCATTCGTCAAGTTTTACCGACCTAGGTGCAAGATATGTACCGATTGAATTAAACCGAACAGAAGGCAGCATGAATGAGTGCTTTCGGTAAAATGCATTGAAAATGACACAAACTGGTGTGCATGAGCACCATATAAAATACATTAGAAACATACCGAAAGGATTATTGCACGAAGTTATGAACCGAAATGGGAAAACCACGTACGATTTGCGACCTTGCTGTAAGGCCGGAGAGCCGTAAAGTGAGGACCCGTTGGAAAACGGAACGCCATGGGAATGATCCAGGCGTCGGACTTACGATTTTGAACGGGCGGAAAAACCTTCGAGGAGGGCTTCCAGGACACAGCTACACTTGAAGAAATCGTGGGTTTCTGAAAACCAAGATGGCGCCGTATGGGAACCCGGAAGTGGATCCTCATGCAGCGCTGACCTCGAATGGTATGGAGCCAGGTAAGGGGTGTCCCTTAAGTAGGGAAGGTGTGTGTCATACGCCCCTCCCACAACTACAGGCCAAAAGGCCTTAATATATATATATATATATACACATACATACACACATATACATACATACACATAAATACAAATACACATCTAAGTGTATTTTAATATTAATAAATATATATATATATATATATATATATTAATATCAAAATACATGTAGAATGATATTGATTAAAAATATATATATATATATATACCGGTTGTGACAGATCCCTCTGTCCTAGACTGAATCAACTGTATGGCTTGTTCACTTGTTTGATTCGCTTTTCTCGTTCCTGTGGACTCCATGGCATTCCCCTGTTTATGACCGAACAAAACTACGGAACAGCCGGCCACCCAGTAGAGGAGTGTGCTGCTGATTAACCTCTTGGCCCCATTCGAACGTTGAGGATTAAACGCAGACACCTCGTAATTGATACAGCAGTTGAGTGGCCGCCATTCGAATGCCGAACACGAGGTCGCGGCCATTTTAAAACACACGAACGCACAGCGGTGTTCGACGCCTAACTCATGAAACTAAAAATGGACACATTTTGGCACGAACACCGCTGAAGCCGCCGACCTCCCTTCTTGTTCGGTAGATTGA
Organism: Pelobates cultripes; assembly: GCA_933207985.1. Taxonomy (NCBI): domain Eukaryota; kingdom Metazoa; phylum Chordata; class Amphibia; order Anura; family Pelobatidae; genus Pelobates; species Pelobates cultripes. Next base: position 411,234 of record OW240918.1, read on the forward strand.
CACGAATGACCCTATATTCGTGGATTTAAACGGAATACACCGTACCCCAGATAGGAATCCCGTGGAGCCGATTCGTATAAAAACTGACTGTGTGAACACTTTGGCTCCACGGCGATTGGACTGTGTGTATAGGATCTGAGCGCTATTAGGTACTTTGGTGCCCTCAGATCCTAGCTATCTGGGGACCTGTTGAATGCCTATAAAATCTTGTAAAATGCAACAGTTTAGGCTCTGTGGCGTTTAGGCTCTGTCCTGGGAGATAATTGAATTACTTCACAATTATCTTCCCGGGCAGAGCAGAGGGTTCTGGGCAAGAAAAGAGGAATGGCTTATTGTGTCTTCTGTGATTGGTTAATACATTGTCCTTGTCACAGTCCCCCATTCGGTCCCCTAGGGGAGTGTCCACCAGGTGGGGGACTTGCATAAAAGCTGGGCATGTAGCCCTCATTAAACAGATTCCTGCTGACCCTCAATACGGAGCTGTGTCTCGTCTTTGGGGGGGATTATTCGTATGGAGTATGCGTGTTCGGCTGTTTGGAGGAATATTTGATTCACATGGTGGCTGTTTGGGAGAAATAGTGTGTTCGTATACCTGCTGTTCGGTTTCTTGTGAAAACTACCTCATCCGTACGGCTACTGTTCGGTGCTTTGTAGCACTCAGTGGCTGCCTCTGCATTCGGTAATGGAATGTCTCATACGGCTGTAACCCCTCGCATACCGGGGGAGCCGTAACACCGGTAATTATCATAATATATATATTTATATTTAATATAAAATAAATATGTAAATACATAAAAAACTAAAATTAAAAAAAAATAATAAATAAATAAATAATATATATATATATATATATATATATATATATATATATACACACACACACACGTATATATAATAATTCTACATATATATTTATGTAATAATTTTACATAATTAGGTCATTTTATTAATTGCAATTTGCGGGACCTGTGTGACAACCCAGGCCGAAAGTCCAGGGAATTTAATTTGCTTGCACTATATTTAACCCTGTAACTTTCCAAGACACCATAAAACCTGTACATGGGGTGTACTGTTTTACTCGGAAGATTTTGCTGAACACAAATATTAGTGTTTTAAAACAGTAAAATGTATTACAACGATGATATCGTCAGTGACATTTTTTGGATTTTTCACACACAAACAGCACTTACACGGACGATAAAATTGTTGTGATTAGTTTTACTGTTTTGAAACACTAATATTTGTGTTCAGCGAAGTCTCCTGAGTATAACAGTACCCCCCATGTACAGGTTTTATGGTGTTTTCAAAAGTTGCGTTTCAGTTTTTTCACATTGAAATTCGCCAGATTGGTTGCGTTGCCTTTGAGAACGTATGGTAGCCCAGGAATGAAAATTACCCCCATGATGGCATACCATTTGCAATAGTAGACAACCCAAGGTATTGCAAATGGGGTATGTCCAGTCTTTTTTAGTAGCCACATCACTGGCCAAAATTGGCGTTCAAATTAGTTTTTTGCATTTTTCACACAAACAAATATTAACACTAACTTTGGCGAGTGTTCGTGACCAGTGTTTGTGACCAGTGTTTGTGACCAAACGTAACAGAGAATAGTCAGAATACTTGCCGAGGTCAGGGACACAGAATGAGATACAACGATGAGGAAAAGCCAAAAGTGAGGGATACCAGAATACAGGAAAGTCAAAACTAAGTCAAAGTCAATAAAAATAAACGCTCAGGAACACACTCTCGGACAACCACTAAGGGAAACTATGACAGGGCAATTAGGAAAGGGAAAAAAGGAGTTTGAATAAGCCTCCTTCAGATCAGATTGGCTGTACTCTTCCTTTGAGCCCAGAACGTGCGTGCTCACGTCCTTTACGTGACATCACACGCATGCTGACGTCGTCAATACTATGGGCGGACGTGGGGCTACAAATTGGTGTGGATCCGCAGCGGCCAGCATCCACCAACATACTGCAGGAGTCAGATACATTGCCGCATGGCTGCTAAACGGCACTTCCGCATTTGTCAGGAAGGCAATTACTGCAGATACCGCAAGGTGAGGATGAATATGTTACAGATGGATAGAGTGGTAAAGTGAGGATCAAGTGAGGATGGATAGAGTGATAAAGTGAGAAGGATGTGGTGAAGATGACTGGAGAGTAGAAGGATGAAGTAAGGATGGAGAGATGATAGAAGGATGGATGCAGTGATTGTGAAGAGAGGGATGAATAGTAGGATGTATAGATTGATAAAGTGAGATGAAGTGCGGATGGATAGAGTGATAAAGCGAGGATGGGTAGATGGATGAAGGGAGGATGAATAGTAGGATGGATAGAGTAGTAAAGTGAGGATTAAGTGAGGATGGATAGAGTAATAAAGTTAGGAGGATGTGGTGAGGATTACTGGAGAGTAGAAGGATGAAGTAAGGATGGACAGATGACAGAAGGATGAATGAAATGATTGTGAAGAGAGGGATGAAGTGAGGATGGAGAGAGGAAAAAAGGATATAGTGAGGATGGAGAGATGATAGAAATATGGATAGAGTGATAGAATGATGGTGAAGGGAGGTGAGGATTGTAACAGATACCATGTTTTATTGCCTGGTTACTGGATTTATAACATTGTTGCAGTTGAACTCTTAGTACAATACCCTGCATTTCACCAAAACATACAAATTTTGAACGAACCAGCTATGCTAATCCGTTCATATAACCGAACATTTTTTTAGAACGAAAGACCACCCAAGCCAGCTGTGTGCCGCCAATTGACTCATTGACTCTGTGCCAACCTGCAACTTCAATGTTCTAAGTGGTTCACTGGGTGGCCATCAATTCGTATGCACGAACACGTGGTGGCGGCCATCTTGTTTTGTCTAAGGCGTCGAGCAGGATTTGGTTGTCGAGTGTCTGGAACTGTTTTCAGACACTCGATCTCCCGATCACCGCTTAGGCTTCCAGGACCACTTAGATTTGTGATAATGTATCCGAAGGAGGTGACGTTCGGTAAAAACACTATACGAAAGGGACCTCCACCTATCTCCCGAACCGATTCGTATGATTTTTTGATATGTTGGTCCCCTAATTATGCCCTTTTGGAATATATATGTTTTATGGTGATTGGTTGTGTGTTTATGATATTTCTGAAAATGTGCAAAAAGTTTCATTTTTTTGTTTGGAGATAATTGAGTTGATACAGTAATTAACTCAATTATCTCCTAAGCAGAGGGGAGGAATTTTATGTAATGAATGGGAGTGTTTAAAATTGTGATTGTACACCATTGGCCATTGGCTGTTAACTGTATTTTTCGGTGCCCCACAAGGTCCACCTGGGTGGTAACCTTGTGGGAAAAGTTGCATAAAAGGCCAGCCTGGCCCATTAAAATCTCAGATCTGCTTAACCCTCAATACGTAGCCTCGTTTCGTTTTTGTAGGGAACCTGCTTCCAGCTAATCACTAGCTCTGCTATTCCTTCTCTACTGGTTCGGCTGATGGGACATCTGGAGAATACTGCAGCACAGCTTCTCTCAAGGGAAAAGGACATCTCCAACGGCATAGACCCCTCGGATACTGAAGTTGGCCATTACAAGGATGGAGAGCGATGAAGTGATGATGGATAGAAGGATGTAGAGAGGGACTGATGTGATGATAGAGACAAGACAGAAGGATGAGATGATAGATGGAAGAAGGGATGGAGCAGGGATTTATGGAGAGTAGAAAGATGAAGTGAGGATGGATAGAGGGATGAAGTGAGGATGGAGGGATGAAGTGAGATTTGAGAGAAGATGGAAGGATGGATAAAATGATGAAATATGGAAGGATTAAATGATGATGGATAGAGTGTTAAAGTGAGGATGAACAGAAGGATGAAGCGATAATGGAGAGAGGGCTGAAGTGAGGGTGGAGAGAGGGATAAAGTGAGGGTTGAGGGAGGGATGAAGTGTGGAGGGAGGGATGGTGGGATAAAGTGAGGATGGAGGGAGGAAGTGAAGGAGGGATGGATGGAGGGATAAAGTGAGGATGGATAAAGGGAAGAAGTGAGGATGGAAAGAAAGATAAAGTAGAGAGGAATGAAGTGAAGAAAGGATTGACTGCCGGTGAGTGTGAGTGTGAGGGGTCTCATGGGGACAGACTTTTCTTTTCCTTCTCCGTGACGTCTCGTGGGCGGAGGCTCCGGTATAGCTTGAGCCGGAGCTGGAGATGCTCAGAGCCGCGAGTCACCGGGAGCTGAAGCACCGGTACCGATACCGGGACCCAGACTCCGATACCGGGACCCAGACTCCGATACCGGGACCCACACACCGGGACCAACACTCCGATACCGGGACCCAGACTCTGATACCGGGACCCAGACACCGATACCGGGACCAACACTCCGATACCGGGACCCAGACTCCGATACCGGGACCAACACTCCGATACCGGGACCCAGACACCGATACCGGGACCAACACTCCGATACCGGGACCCAGACACCGATACCGGGACCCAGACACCGATACCGGGACCAACACTCCGATACCGGGACCCAGACACCGATACCGGGACCCAGACTCCGATACCGGGACCAACACACCGATACCGGGACCCAGACACCGATACCGGGACCAACACACCGATACCGGGACCCAGACACATCGCTGGGACCATTTAGGACACCAGGATCTGTTTGATTCTGTCGCTGGAGACACGGACTGTGATTTCTCTATGAGTCTGGACTGAGGATGTGGCTCCTTCTCCTCTGGGCAACAAGCTGGAGGCTTCTGGGCTCAGGTAGGGACCGATCATATAGACTGACTGTATGGACTGACTGAATGGACTGACTGTATGGACTGACTGTATGGACTGATCATATGAACTGACTGTATGGACTGACTGTATGGACTGATCATATAGACTGACTGTATGGACTGACTGTATGGACTGATCATATAGACTGACTGTATGGACTGACTGTATGGACTGATCATATAGACTGACTGTATGGACTGATCATATGGACTGACTGTATGGACTGACTCTATGGACTGATCATATAGACTGACTGTATGGACTGATCATATGGACTGACTGTATGGACTGACTCTATGGACTGATCATATAGACTGACTGTATGGACTGATCATATGGACTGACTGTATGGACTGACTCTATGGACTGATCATATAGACTGACTGTATGGACTGATCATATGGACTGACTGTATGGACTGACTCTATGGACTGATCATATAGACTGACTGTATGGACTGATCATATGGACTGACTGTATGGACTGACTCTATGGACTGATCATATAGACTGACTGTATGGACTGATCATATGGACTGACTGTATGGACTGACTGTATGGACTGATCATATAGACTGACTGTATGGACCGATCATATAGACTGACTGTATAGACTGACTGTATGGACTGACTGTATGACTGTATGGACTGATCATATAGACTGACTGTATGGACTGACTGTATGGACTGATCATATAGACTGACTGTATGAACTGGCTGTATGGACTGACTGAATGGACTGACTGTATGGACTGACTGTATGGACTGACTGTATAGACTGATCATATGGACTGACTGTATGGACCGATCATATGGACTGATCATATAGACTGACTGTATGGACTGACTGTATGGACTGACCGTATAGACTGATCATATGGACTGACTGTATGGACTGACTGTATAGACAGACTGTATGGACTGACTGTATGGACTGATCAGATAGACTGACTGTATGGACTGATCATATGAACTGACTGTATGGACTGACTGAATGGACTGACTGTATGGACTGACTGTATGGACTGATCATATAGACTGACTGTATGGACTGACTGTATGGACCAATCATATAGACTGACTGTATAGACTAACTGTATGGACTGACTGTATGGACTGACTGTATAGACAGACTGTATAGACTAACTGTATGGACTGACTGTATGGACTGACTGTATAGACTAACTGTATGGACTGACTGTATTGACTGACTGTATAGACTGACTGTATAGACTGACTGGACTGATCATATAGACTGACTGTATGGACTGATCATATAGACTGACTGTATGGACTGACTGTATGGACTGACTGTATGGACTGATCATATAGACTGACTGTATGGACTGACTGTATGGACTGACTGTATGGACTGACTGTATGGACCGATCATATAGACTGACTGTATGGACTGACTGTATAGACTGACTGTATGGACTGACTGTATAGACTGACTGTATGGACTGACTGTATGGACCAATCATATAGGCTGACTGTATAGACTAACTGTATGGACTGACTGTATAGACTGACTGTATGGACTGACTGGACTGATCATATAGACTGACTGTATGGACTGATCATATAGACTGACTGTATGGACTGACTGTATGGACTGATCATATAGACTGACTGTATAGACTAACTGTATGGACTGACTGGACTGATCATATAGACTGACTGTATGGACTGATCATATAGACTGACTGTATGGACTGACTGTATGGACTGATCATATAGACTGACTGTATGGACTGACTGTATGGACTGATCATATGGACCGACTGTATGGACCGATCATATAGACTGACTGTATGGACCGATCATATAGACTGACTGTATGGACTTATCAGATAGACTGACTGTATGGACCAATCATATAGACTGACTGTATGGACTGATTGTATGGACCGATCATATAGACTGATTGTATAGACTGACTGTATGGACTGATCATATAGACTGACTGTATGGACTGACTGTATGGACTGATCATATGGACTGACTGTATGGACTGACTGTATGGACTGAGAGTGTGGTTCCATCATATAGACTAAAACTCAGAAACGGAACTATCACAACTCTAAAGAACTATTAGAATGTAGCAATAAATATAGGATGTTCTATACATAAGAAACAATGTACAGTAAATATGATAACAATATTAATGGAGTCCATACAATAGTAGTCACTGGTCCCTGTTTCTCCCGATTTTCTTAGGTTGAGCTATATATATGCGGAATAAATATGTCAAGGAAATATCTTCGTATTGAAAAAAGTGCAAGTTCAGAAAAATTTTAAAGATTGAACAAATTTATTAAGTAAAATATTAGAATACAATATAAAGCTAATTAAAAAAAACACTAGTAAACAGATGAGTAAAAATAGAGTTTCGCACCAATAAAAATTAGAAAAACTTCTGCAGACCTTGCATGGTGTTTTAGGCATCCCAATGGCTCTTAGGAAGTCATCAATTTTCAAACCAATTTCTCCACTTTGGTGGCTTTCTCAATGGTTACTCCATACACCCAGTCCATACAATCAGTCCATACGATCGATCCATAGCGTCAGACTATACAATCGGTCCATAGCATCAGACTATACAATCGATCCATAGCGTCAGACTATACAATCGATCCATAGCGTCAGACTATACAGTCGGTCCATAGAGTCAGTCTATACGATCGGTCCATAGAGTCAGTCTATACGATCGGTCCATAGAGTCAGTCTATATGATCGGTCCATACAGTCAGTCTATACGATCGGTCTATATGATCGGTCTATACAGTCAGTCTATACGATCAGTCTATATGATCGGTCCATACAGTCAGTCTATATGATCAGTCTATATGATCGGTCCATACAGTCAGTCCATACGATCAGTCCATACAGTCAGACCATATGATCGGTCCATAGAGTCAGACTATATAATCAGTCCATACAGTCAGTCTCCCTACACACTTCCTGTAAAGAGAGATCTGATGTAATCATCCCTTATTGAACAGTCTGTTTAATTTAGATTTTTCTCTTGCTCTGTTAATAGCCTGCTAGACCCTGTAGGAGGCTACTGTATGTGATTGAAGTTCAAAGAACAGAGTAGACGATAAAAACATCTAAAGTGAACACACTGCTTTCACACCTAAATGAAAATTAAAAAAAATTTAATCTACCCTGCATAAGCAGAATGAAATGTTATTTAAAGTGATACTGTAGGTGCCCAGACCACTTCATCTCATTGGCGTGCTCTGGGTGCATGCTCCCCATCCCCTTAACCTTATAATATAAAACATTGCAGTTTTAGAGAAACCACAATGTTTATATAGCAGGTTCAGGGCTTCCAGATAGCCACTAGAGCTGCCCCCTGCTGTTTCACAGAGTTTGATGTTTCTATGATGGTGTAAATTCCAGACAAGTGACAGCTTGCTTTAAGCTACTTACTAAATTGTGGATAACAACTCCCATTACTCTTTAAAGGAGCCACCAACTGCTACTTAACTGGATTCCACTGAGCTGGATTACCCATGGCCTGGTCTCAGACAGGGGCCTTTTGGGCTTCCAACTCCTTGAGTGCTACAATGTATATACTGAGCGTATAGAGTGCTACAGTGTATATAGTGAGCGTATAGAGTGTTACAGTGTATATACTGAGTGCGGATAGAATGTTACAGTGTGTATATACTGAGCGTATAGAGTGTTACAGTGTATATACTGAGCGTATAGAGTGCTACAGTGTATATAGTGAGCGTATAGAGCGTTACAGTGTATATACTGAGCGTATAGCGTGTTACAGTGTATTATATACTGAGCATATAGCGTGTTACAGTGTATATACTGAGCGTATAGAATGTTACAGTGTATATACTGAGCGTATAGAGTGCTACAGTGTATATAGTGAGCGTATAGAGCGTTACAGTGTATATACTGAGCATATAGCGTGTTACAGTGTATTATATACTGAGCATATAGCGTGTTACAGTGTATATACTGAGCGTATAGAATGTTACAGTGTATATACTGAGCGTATAGAGTGTTACAGTGTATATACTGAGCATATAGCGTGTTACAGTGTATTATATACTGAGCGTATAGAGTGTTACAATGTATATACTGAGCGTATAGAATGTTACAGTGTATATACTGAGCATATAGAGTGTTACAGTGTATATAGTGAGCGTATAGAGTGTTACAGTGTATATACTGAGTGGATAGAATGTTACAGTGTATATACTGAGTGTATAGAGTGCTACAGTGTATATAGTGAGCATATAGAGTGTTACAGTGTATATACTGAGTGGATAGAATGTTACAGTATATATACTGAGCGTATAGAATGTTACAGTGTATATACTGAGCGTATAGAGTGCTACAGTGTATATAGTGAGCATATAGCGTGTTACAGTGTATATACTGAGCGTATAGAATGTTACAGTGTATATACTGAGTGTATAGAGTGCTACAGTGTATATACTGAGCATATAGCGTGTTACAGTGTATTATATACTGAGCGTATAGAGTGTTACAATGTATATACTGAGCGTATAGAGTGCTACAGTGTATATAGTGAGCGTATAGAGTGTTACAGTGTATATACTGAGTGGATAGAATGTTACAGTGTATATACTGAGCGTATAGAGTGTTACAGTGTATATACTGAAATGCATAGAGTGTCATAGTGTATTATATACTGAGCATATAGCTGTTACAGTGTATTATATACTGAGTATATAGTATGTTACAATGTATATACTGGGAGTGGATAGAATAAGTTACAATGTATATACTGAGCGATAGAGTGTTACAGTGTATTATATACTGAGCTTATAGAGTGCTACAGTGTATATAGTGAGCGATAGAGTGTTACAGTGTATATACTGAATGAGTAGAATGTTATATGTATATAATACTGAGCGTATAGAGGCTATAGTATATAGTGAGCGTATAGAGTAAGTTACAGTGTATATAATTGAGTGATAGAATGTTACAGTGTATATACTGAGCGTATAGAGTGTTACAGTGTATATACTGAGTGGATAGAATGTTACAGTGTATATACTCGAAAGTGTATAGAGTGTTACAGTGGAGGTACTGAGCTTATAGAGTGTTACAGTGTATATACTGAGCATATAGCATGTTGGCAGTGTATTATATACTGAGCATATAGCGTGTTACAGTATATACTGAGCTTATAGAATGTTACAGTGTATATACTGAAAATGCGATAGAATGTTACAGTGTATTAAATACTGAGCATAGCATAAGCTACAATGTATATACTGAGTGGATAGAGTGTTACAATGTATATACTGAGTTTATAGAGTGTTACAATGTATATACTGAGCGATAGAGTGCTACAGTGTATAGTGAAATGCATAGAGTGTTACAGTGTATATACTGAGCGTATAGAGTGTTACAGTGTATATACTGAGTGGATAGAATGTTACAGTGTATAATACTGAGCGCAGAGTGTTACAGTATATAGTGAGCTTATAGGAGTGTTACAGTGTATATACTGAGGGATAGAATGTTACAGTGTATATACTGAGTGTATGAGTGTTACAGTGTATATACTGAGCGTATAGAGTGTTACAGTGTATATACTGAGCATATAGCATGTTACAGTGTATTATATACTGAGCATATAGCGTGTTACAGTGTATATACTGAGCGTATAGAATGTTACAGTGTATATACTGAGCATATAGAATGTTACAGTGTATTAAATACTGAGCATATAGCATGTTACAATGTATATACTGAGTGGATAGAGTGTTACAATGTATATACTGAGCGTATAGAGTGTTACAATGTATATACTGAGCGTATAGAGTGCTACAGTGTATATAGTGAGCGTATAGAGTGTTACAGTGTATATACTGAGCGTATAGAGTGTTACAGTGTATATACTGAGTGGATAGAATGTTACAGTGTATATACTGAGCGTATAGAGTGTTACAGTGTATATACTGAGCATATAGCGTGTTACAGTGTATATAGTGAGCGTATAGAGTGTTACAGTGTATATACTGAGTGGATAGAATGTTACAGTGTATATACTGAGCGTATAGAGTGTTACAGTGTATTATATACTGAGCATATAGCATGTTACAATGTATATACTGAGTGGATAGAGTGTTACAATGTATATACTGAGCGTATAGAGTGTTACAGTGTATTATATACTGAGCGTATAGAGTGTTACAATGTATATACTGAGCGTATAGAGTGCTACAGTGTATATAGTGAGCGTATAGAGTGTTACAGTGTATATACTGAGTGGATGGAATGTTACAGTGTATATACTGAGCGTATAGAGTGTTACAGTGTATATACTGAGTGGATAGAGTGTTACAGTGTATATACTGAGCATATAGCGTGTTACAGTGTATTATATACTGAGCATATAGCGTGTTACAGTGTATATAGTGAGCGTATAGAATGTTACAGTGTATATACTGAGTGGATAGAATGTTACAGTGTATATACTGAGCGTATAGAGTGTTACAGTGTATATACTGAGCATATAGCATGTTACAGTGTATTATATACTGAGCATATAGCGTGTTACAGTGTATATACTGAGCATATAGAATGTTACAGTGTATATACTGAGTGTATAGAGTGTTACAGTGTATATACTGAGTGGATAGAATGTTACAGTGTATATAGTGAGCGTATAGAGTGTTACAGTGTATATACTGAGCGTATAGAATGTTACAGTGTATATACTGAGTGTATAGAGTGCTACAGTGTATATAGTGAGCGTATAGAGTGTTACAGTGTATATACTGAGTGGATAGAATGTTACAGTGTATATACTGAGCGTATAGAGTGTTACAGTGTATTATATACTGAGCATATAGCTGTTACAGTGTATTATATACTGAGCGTATAGAGTTTTACAGTGTATATACTGAGCGTATAGAGTGTTACAGTGTATATAGTGAGCGTATAGAGTGTTACAGTGTATATACTGAGTGGATAGAATGTTACAGTGTATATACTGAGCGTATAGAGTGTTACAGTGTATATACTGAGTGGATAGAATGTTACAGTGTATATACTGAGCGTATAGAGTGTTACAGTGTATATACTGAGCATATAGCGTGTTACAGTGTATTATATACTGAGCATATAGCGTGTTACAGTGTATATACTGAGCGTATAGAGTGCTACAGTGTATATAGTGAGCGTATAGAGTGTTACAGTGTATATACTGAGTGGATAGAATGTTACAGTGTATATACTGAGCGTATAGAGTGTTACAGTGTATTATATACTGAGCATATAGCTGTTACAGTGTATTATATACTGAGCATATAGCGTGTTACAATGTATATACTGAGTGGATAGAATGTTACAGTGTATATACTGAGCGTATAGAGTGCTACAGTGTATATACTGAGCGTATAGAGTGTTACAGTGTACAAAACAAGGAAAGTGTATATACTGGAGCGTATATAGGAGTGTTACAGTGTATATATACTGAGCGTATAGAGTGTTACAGTGTACATACTGAGCGTATAGAGTGCTACAGTGTATATAGTGAGCGTATAGAGTGTTACAGTGTATATACTGAGTGGATAGAATGTTACAGTGTATATACTGAGCGTATAGAGTGCTACAGTGTATATACTGAGCGTATAGAGTGTTACAGTGTATATACTGAGTGGATAGAATGTTACAGTGTATATACTGAGCATATAGCGTGTTACAGTGTATTATATACTGAGCATATAGCGTGTTACAGTGTATATACTGAGCATATAGAATGTTACAGTGTATATACTGAGCGTATAGAGTGTTACAGTGTATATACTGAGCATATAGCGTGTTACAGTGTATTATATACTGAGCATATAGCGTGTTACAGTGTATGTACTGAGCGTATAGAATGTTACAGTGTATATACTGGGCGTATAGAGTGTTACAATGTATATACTGAGTGTAACGGAACTCCCCGTACTCTGACCGAGTACCTTCCATTGATGGACGCTTCCTAGCCTGCGCAGAGGACCACAAGCACTCGCCATCTTCTGTCCACCCTGGATCAGCTTCTTTCTTCCAGGACCATGTGGGGGAAGACCTCTCCTCCAGAAGAGCGTATCAGGAACAAGCTCGTAAAGGACCACTATAGTGCCAGTAAAACATACTCATTTTCCTGGCACTATAGTGCCCTGAGGGTGCCCCCACCCTCAGGGTCCCGCTCCCGTCGGGCTCTGGGGAGAGGAAGGGGTTAAAATCTTACCTTTCTCCAGCGCCGGGCGGGGAACTCTCCTCCTCCTCTCCTCCTCCATAGCGACGTCATCGGCTGAATGCGCATGCACGGCAGGAGCCATGCGCGCATTCAGCCAGTTCATAGGAAAGCATTTACAATTTTCACAGTGAGAAGCACGCACGCGCCTCTAGCAGCTGTCAAGAGACAGCCACTAGAGGCTGGATTAACCCTATTATAAACATAGCAGTTTCTCTGAAACTGCTATGTTTATAAAAAAATGGGTTAATCCTAGATGGACCTGGCACCCAGACCACTTCGTTAAGCTGAAGTGGTCTGGGTGCCTATAGTGGTCCTTTAAAAGAGCTAAGTGAATAAAGCTCAGGGGAGTATGCAGAGCATAGCAATCCCCAGTGTGAGTATAGCTGTCCCTACGTGTTGAGGGTAAAGAGGAACTGTTTTTAATTAGCACCAAAGGGCTTACTTTTATGGAGGTCTTACACATACAGGACCGCCCACAGAGTTTTGCAGAACAAGCAATAAACGCGTAGTATACAGTACAAACACTCCCATCAATTACACACAAAATCCTCCCCTCTGCCTGTGATATAATTACTGAACACAATGGGTTAATGTAATTATCACAAGCAGGAAAAATATACTTTTTACACATACACTGTAACTTTAAAATATACATTCAATCTTCAAAAAATTACATATTTGAACTCAGCACACTTTAATTACAAACATATCCAAAATTCAGCCAATTCCATCCAGGGGTTAAAAAGTTAGGTGGAAGTCCTTTATGACCGACCGCAAGCACATTTTCCTGCCCAAAACAGTTCCACAGATTTGGGCTGTGCGGTCAGTCTATTTTACACAGAAAAATTACATAGTCCCATTCGAATGCACGAACGGGGCCATTCGTGCAGTTAGCTTAGTGTAACGGATCGCCTGGCACCCCGACTGGGTACCTCCGTTGAAGGATGCTCCTAGCGCTTCCTGAGGACTCCAAGCACTCTGGCAGACACCACAATCACCGAACCGGAGAAACAAATTCTCCCAAGCATATGAATGCTGTAGACAGTTGAATAGGAACCATACGAATAGGTTTACTCTCCTAGCAGTCAAACTGGAACAGCATACAGTAAATCCTTCCCCCAATAATGAGACGACACTTCACTTTGAGGGTTAAAACAGGAACACTCTGTACTGTCACATACAGTCTCTTTTATTCCCAATCCACAAACATAGTACAGCCCACAGGGCGTTACAAAACAACCAATCAATCCGCACAATACACCCAGACACTCCCACACAAAATCCTCCCCTCTGCCTGTGATATGATTACTGAACACGATGGGTAATCTCATTATCACCGGCAGAGGAATACAGTTTTTACACAATATTTATAACTTCTAAAATATACATGTCACAAACATAAAACATACATTTCATAATCAATCCATTCAGGGGAACAACATATTAAAAAATGGCACGAATCAGACCAGGGGTTCAAAAGTTAAGGGAAAGCCCTTTGTGACTAAATGAAGCATGGCTTTCTGGCCCAAACCAGTTTCAGAGTCTTCTATCCTGGAGAGTAATTCAATTATCTCCCAGGATAGACACAAGACTCCATTAAGCACATGGTTGCAAAAAGACACAAAACACTTTAAATACATAAAGTCACATTTACACATAACACACAGACATTTCACATATCCCCAGATAGCTGGGATCTGAGTGCACATTATTAGATGAATGGCACTCAGATCACACAAATAAGCCTTTCTGCAGGGGAAATAAGCGGTTTAACCTGCAGGGCCATAGTCCAAAGGGAGCAGGCAAGCAACCAGGCTTCTCCAGTTCACAGTGGCAAGGTTGGTTTCGCCACACTTAGTATAGCAGTGAGTTCAAACTGCCAAACGGGACTTAGTCTCTGTAGCTGAAAACTGAGTGTAGGAGAAGGTAAGGGTCAGAGGTGTTCATTGAAATGTGTAGCCGATTTCAGTTCCATGGATTTGGCTACACATACCGCTGACCTCATTCGAATGAACAAAGATGGCCGCCTCCATGTGTTCGTTTGTCGAATGGCGGCCAATTTAAAGGGGCAGCAAGAGTCTTTTAAAATCCAATCTGCTAACATGTGCCCACAGACGGCAGATTACAATGTATATTCTGAGCGTATAGAGTGCTACAATGTATATACTGAGGATATAGAGTGTTATAATATATATACTGAGTGTATAGAGGTTACAATGTATATACTAAGCGTATATTGCATATATATACTTAGTGTATAGAGGTTACAATGTATATACTGAGTGTATATTGCATATATATATATATATATACATATATATATATACTTAGTGTATAGAGGTTACAATGTATATACTGAGGATATAGAGTGTTATAATATATATACTGAGTGTATATAGGTTACAATGTATATACTGAGCGTATATTGCATATATATACTTAGTGTATAGAGGTTACAATGTATATACTGATTATATAGAGGTAACAATGTATATACTGAGCGTATAGAGGTTACAATGTATATACTGAGTGTATAGAGTTTTACAATGTATATACTGAGTGTATAGAGGTTACAATGTATATACTGAGCATATATTGCATATATATACTTAGCTTATAGAGGTTACAATGTATATACTGAGCGTATATTGCATATATATATATATATATATATATATATATTTGTGTTAAGGGCTCATGATAGTACAGAAGATACAAACACTGATAAGTATGGGATAGTGTGAAAGAGCAAGTCGGTTGTGGTGTGCCGGAACCGATGATGAGGTAGGCCTGTAAATAAAGAGGGCCCACCAATAAGAAATGTATGAGAAAAAGGAGTTCATAAAAAGGAGTGGGTGGGAGGGTGATGCAGCGCTGACCTCGAACGGTATGGAGCCAGGTAAGGGGTGTCCCTTAAGTAGGGAGAAGGTGAGTCATACGCCCCTCCCACAATTACAGGTCAAAAGGCCTTAATACTTGTGTTAAGGGCTCATGATAGTACAGAAGATACAAACACTGATAAGTATGGGATAGTGTGAAAGAGCAAGTCGGTTGTGGTGTGCCGGTACCGACGATGAGGTAGGCCTGTAAATAAAGAGGGCAAAAAGTAGAAAATATACTTATTACGAAACGAGCAGTATACATACTTCAACCAGACATATCTTGAAAGGCATTTCTAACTTCTTGTACCGGGTTAGGTATGTATCTAGAGTATGCAGAAGACTTCCAGCGCCCTAGTGACTTGATAACATGTACTGGAATGTTTGCACTGGACGCTGTGGAGGCCGCCCCTATGCGGAAGGAGTGGCCCGAATAGTTAGCTGATTTTAGTCCTAGTTGTGTAAGTAGGGACCTGACGTGGGTCATGAAGGTGGTGGTAGTGAGTACCGAACCTTGTAGACAAAAAAGTGGTTGAGATGGTGATGCTTTGAAATGCTGAGTATATGTGTCCAGTAATGTGACGGGGCACCACTCGTTGTGGGTAGGATAGTATCTAACCTCTACCGGGGGTGCATGTTGATTGGTTTTGGAGTGATCCAGAGCTAAGATATAGTAATCCATGTGTTT
>OW240918.1:427943-447535 GCA_933207985.1 Pelobates cultripes
GTTCACTGGGTGGCCATCAATTCGTATGCACGAACACGTGGTGGCGGCCATCTTGTTTTGTCTAAGGCGTCGAGCAGGATTTGGTTGTCGAGTGTCTGGAACTGTTTTCAGACACTCGATCTCCCGATCACCGCTTAGGCTTCCAGGACCACTTAGATTTGTGATAATGTATCCGAAGGAGGTGACGTTCGGTAAAAACACTATACGAAAGGGACCTCCACCTATCTCCCGAACCGATTCGTATGATTTTTTGATATGTTGGTCCCCTAATTATGCCCTTTTGGAATATATATGTTTTATGGTGATTGGTTGTGTGTTTATGATATTTCTGAAAATGTGCAAAAAGTTTCATTTTTTTGTTTGGAGATAATTGAGTTGATACAGTAATTAACTCAATTATCTCCTAAGCAGAGGCGAGGAATTTTATGTAATGAATGGGAGTGTTTAAAATTGTGATTGTACACCATTGGCCATTGGCTGTTAACTGTATTTTTCGGTGCCCCACAAGGTCCACCTGGGTGGTAACCTTGTGGGAAAAGTTGCATAAAAGGCCAGCCTGGCCCATTAAAATCTCAGATCTGCTTAACCCTCAATACGTAGCCTCGTTTCGTTTTTGTAGGGAACCTGCTTCCAGCTAATCACTAGCTCTGCTATTCCTTCTCTACTGGTTCGGCTGATGGGACATCTGGAGAATACTGCAGCACAGCTTCTCTCAAGGGAAAAGGACATCTCCAACGGCATAGACCCCTCGGATACTGAAGTTGGCCATTACAAGGATGGAGAGCGATGAAGTGATGATGGATAGAAGGATGTAGAGAGGGACTGATGTGATGATAGAGACAAGACAGAAGGATGAGATGATAGTTGGAAGAAGGGATGGAGCAGGGATTTATGGAGAGTAGAAAGATGAAGTGAGGATGGATAGAGGGATGAAGTGAGGATGGAGGGATGAAGTGAGATTTGAGAGAAGATGGAAGGATGGATAAAATGATGAAATATGGAAGGATTAAATGATGATGGATAGAGTGTTAAAGTGAGGATGAACAGAAGGATGAAGCGATAATGGAGAGAGGGCTGAAGTGAGGGTGGAGAGAGGGATAAAGTGAGGGTTGAGGGAGGGATGAAGTGTGGAGGGAGGGATGGTGGGATAAAGTGAGGATGGAGGGAGGAAGTGAAGGAGGGATGGATGGAGGGATAAAGTGAGGATGGATAAAGGGAAGAAGTGAGGATGGAAAGAAAGATAAAGTAGAGAGGAATGAAGTGAAGAAAGGATTGACTGCCGGTGAGTGTGAGTGTGAGGGGTCTCATGGGACAGACTTTTCTTTTCCTTCTCCGTGACGTCTCGTGGGCGGAGGCTCCGGTATAGCTTGAGCCGGAGCTGGAGATGCTCAGAGCCGCGAGTCACCGGGAGCTGAAGCACCGGTACCGATACCGGGACCCAGACTCCGATACCGGGACCCAGACTCCGATACCGGGACCCACACACCGGGACCAACACTCCGATACCGGGACCCAGACTCTGATACCGGGACCCAGACACCGATACCGGGACCAACACTCCGATACCGGGACCCAGACACCGATACCGGGACCAACACTCCGATACCGGGACCCAGACACCGATACCGGGACCCAGACTCCGATACCGGGACCCAGACTCCGATACCGGGACCCACACACCGGGACCAACACTCCGATACCGGGACCCAGACTCTGATACCGGGACCCAGACACCGATACCGGGACCAACACTCCGATACCGGGACCCAGACTCCGATACCGGGACCAACACTCCGATACCGGGACCCAGACACCGATACCGGGACCAACACTCCGATACCGGGACCCAGACACCGATACCGACCAACACCCGATACCGACCCAGACACCGATACCGACCCAGGACTGATAAATGGACCCACACTCCGATACCGGGACCCAGACACCGATACCGGGACCAACACACCGATACCGGGACCCAGACACATCGCTGGGACCATTTAGGACACCAGGATCTGTTTGATTCTGTCGCTGGAGACACGGACTGTGATTTCTCTATGAGTCTGGACTGAGGATGTGGCTCCTTCTCCTCTGGGCAACAAGCTGGAGGCTTCTGGGCTCAGGTAGGGACCGATCATATAGACTGACTGTATGGACTGACTGAATGGACTGACTGTATGGACTGACTGTATGGACTGATCACCATATGAACTGACTGTATGGACTGACTGTATGGTTTGTGATCCTTATGGAGCTGACTGTATGGACTGACAGCGCGGACGTCATATAGACTGACTGTATGGACTGGCTGTAGCTGGACTGATCATATAGACTGACTGTATGGACTGATCATATGGACTGACTGTATGGACTGACTCTATGGACTGATCATATAGACTGACTGTATGGACTGATCATATGGACTGACTGTATGGACTGACTCTATGGACTGATCATATAGACTGACTGTATGGACTGATCATATAGACTGACTGTATGGACTGACAGTATGGACTGATCATATAGACTGACTGTATGGACTGATCATATGGACTGACTGTATGGACTGACTGTATGGACTGATCATATAGACTGACTGTATGGACCGATCATATAGACTGACTGTATAGACTGACTGTATGGACTGACTGTATGACTGTATGGACTGATCATATAGACTGACTGTATGGACTGACTGTATGGACTGATCATATAGACTGACTGTATGAACTGGCTGTATGGACTGACTGAATGGACTGACTGTATGGACTGACTGTATGGACTGACTGTATAGACTGATCATATGGACTGACTGTATGGACCGATCATATGGACTGATCATATAGACTGACTGTATGGACTGACTGTATGGACTGACCGTATAGACTGATCATATGGACTGACTGTATGGACTGACTGTATAGACAGACTGTATGGACTGACTGTATGGACTGATCAGATAGACTGACTGTATGGACTGATCATATGAACTGACTGTATGGACTGACTGAATGGACTGACTGTATGGACTGACTGTATGGACTGATCATATAGACTGACTGTATGGACTGACTGTATGGACCAATCATATAGACTGACTGTATAGACTAACTGTATGGACTGACTGTATGGACTGACTGTATAGACAGACTGTATAGACTAACTGTATGGACTGACTGTATGGACTGACTGTATAGACTAACTGTATGGACTGACTGTATGGACTGACTGTATAGACTGACTGTATAGACTGACTGGACTGATCATATAGACTGACTGTATGGACTGATCATATAGACTGACTGTATGGACTGACTGTATGGACTGACTGTATGGACTGATCATATAGACTGACTGTATGGACTGACTTTATGGACTGACTGTATGGACTGACTGTATGGACCGATCATATAGACTGACTGTATGGACTGACTGTATAGACTGACTGTATGGACTGACTGTATGGACTGACTGTATAGACTGACTGTATGGACTGACTGTATGGACCAATCATATAGGCTGACTGTATAGACTAACTGTATGGACTGACTGTATAGACTGACTGTATGGACTGACTGGACTGATCATATAGACTGACTGTATGGACTGATCATATAGACTGACTGTATGGACTGACTGTATGGACTGATCATATAGACTGACTGTATAGACTAACTGTATGGACTGACTGGACTGATCATATAGACTGACTGTATGGACTGATCATATAGACTGACTGTATGGACTGACTGTATGGACTGATCATATGGACCGACTGTATGGACCGATCATATAGACTGACTGTATGGACTGACTGTATGGACTTATCAGATAGACTGACTGTATGGACCAATCATATAGACTGACTGTATGGACTGATTGTATGGACCGATCATATAGACTGATTGTATAGACTGACTGTATGGACTGATCATATAGACTGACTGTATGGACTGACTGTATGGACTGATCATATGGACTGACTGTATGGACTGACTGTATGGACTGAGAGTGTGGTTCCATCATATAGACTAAAACTCAGAAACGGAACTATCACAACTCTAAAGAACTATTAGAATGTAGCAATAAATATAGGATGTTCTATACATAAGAAACAATGTACAGTAAATATGATAACAATATTAATGGAGTCCATACAATAGTAGTCACTGGTCCCTGTTTCTCCCGATTTTCTTAGGTTGAGCTATATATATGCGGAATAAATATGTCAAGGAAATATCTTCGTATTGAAAAAAGTGCAAGTTCAGAAAAATTTTAAAGATTGAACAAATTTATTAAGTAAAATATTAGAATACAATATAAAGCTAATTAAAAAAAACACTAGTAAACAGATGAGTAAAAATAGAGTTTCGCACCAATAAAAATTAGAAAAACTTCTGCAGACCTTGCATGGTGTTTTAGGCATCCCAATGGCTCTTAGGAAGTCATCAATTTTCAAACCAATTTCTCCACTTTGGTGGCTTTCTCAATGGTTACTCCATACACCCAGTCCATACAATCAGTCCATACGATCGATCCATAGCGTCAGACTATACAATCGGTCCATAGCATCAGACTATACAATCGATCCATAGCGTCAGACTATACAGTCGGTCCATAGAGTCAGACTATACGATCGTTCCATAGAGTCAGTCTATACGATCGTTCCATAGAGTCAGACTATACAATCAGTCCATAGCATCAGACTATACAATCGATCCATAGCGTCAGACTATACAGTCGGTCCATAGAGTCAGAGTATACAATCGGTCCATAGCATCAGACTATACAATCGATCCATAGCGTCAGACTATACAGTCGGTCCATAGAGTCAGTCTATACGATCGGTCCATAGAGTCAGTCTATACGATCGGTCCATAGAGTCAGACTATACAATCGGTCCATAGAGTCAGTCTATACGATCGGTCCATAGAGTCAGTCTATACGATCAGTCTATATGATCAGTCTATATGATCGGTCCATACAGTCAGTCTATACGATCGGTCTATATGATCGGTCTATACAGTCAGTCTATACGATCAGTCTATATGATCGGTCCATACAGTCAGTCTATATGATCAGTCTATATGATCGGTCCATACAGTCAGTCCATACGATCAGTCCATACAGTCAGACCATATGATCGGTCCATAGAGTCAGACTATATAATCAGTCCATACAGTCAGTCTCCCTACACACTTCCTGTAAAGAGAGATCTGATGTAATCATCCCTTATTGAACAGTCTGTTTAATTTAGATTTTTCTCTTGCTCTGTTAATAGCCTGCTAGACCCTGTAGGAGGCTACTGTATGTGATTGAAGTTCAAAGAACAGAGTAGACGATAAAAACATCTAAAGTGAACACACTGCTTTCACACCTAAATGAAAATTAAAAAAAATTTAATCTACCCTGCATAAGCAGAATGAAATGTTATTTAAAGTGATACTGTAGGTGCCCAGACCACTTCATCTCATTGGCGTGCTCTGGGTGCATGCTCCCCATCCCCTTAACCTTATAATATAAAACATTGCAGTTTTAGAGAAACCACAATGTTTATATAGCAGGTTCAGGGCTTCCAGATAGCCACTAGAGCTGCCCCCTGCTGTTTCACAGAGTTTGATGTTTCTATGATGGTGTAAATTCCAGACAAGTGACAGCTTGCTTTAAGCTACTTACTAAATTGTGGATAACAACTCCCATTACTCTTTAAAGGAGCCACCAACTGCTACTTAACTGGATTCCACTGAGCTGGATTACCCATGGCCTGGTCTCAGACAGGGGCCTTTTGGGCTTCCAACTCCTTGAGTGCTACAATGTATATACTGAGCGTATAGAGTGCTACAGTGTATATAGTGAGCGTATAGAGTGTTACAGTGTATATACTGAGTGGATAGAATGTTACAGTGTACTGTATATACTGAGCGTATAGAGTGTTACAGTGTATATACTGAGCGTATAGAGTGCTACAGTGTATATAGTGAGCGTATAGAGCGTTACAGTGTATATACTGAGCGTATAGCGTGTTACAGTGTATTATATACTGAGCATATAGCGTGTTACAGTGTATATACTTAGCGTATAGAATGTTACAGTGTATATACTGAGCGTATAGAGTGCTACAGTGTATATAGTGAGCGTATAGAGCGTTACAGTGTATATACTGAGCATATAGCGTGTTACAGTGTATTATATACTGAGCATATAGCGTGTTACAGTGTATATACTGAGCGTATAGAATGTTACAGTGTATATACTGAGCGTATAGAGTGTTACAGTGTATATACTGAGCATATAGCGTGTTACAGTGTATTATATACTGAGCGTATAGAGTGTTACAATGTATATACTGAGCGTATAGAATGTTACAGTGTATATACTGAGCATATAGAGTGTTACAGTGTATATAGTGAGCGTATAGAGTGTTACAGTGTATATACTGAGTGGATAGAATGTTACAGTGTATATACTGAGTGTATAGAGTGCTACAGTGTATATAGTGAGCATATAGAGTGTTACAGTGTATATACTGAGTGGATAGAATGTTACAGTATATATACTGAGCGTATAGAATGTTACAGTGTATATACTGAGCGTATAGAGTGCTACAGTGTATATAGTGAGCATATAGCGTGTTACAGTGTATATACTGAGCGTATAGAATGTTACAGTGTATATACTGAGTGTATAGAGTGCTACAGTGTATATACTGAGCATATAGCGTGTTACAGTGTATTATATACTGAGCGTATAGAGTGTTACAATGTATATACTGAGCGTATAGAGTGCTACAGTGTATATAGTGAGCGTATAGAGTGTTACAGTGTATATACTGAGTGGATAGAATGTTACAGTGTATATACTGAGCGTATAGAGTGTTACAGTGTATTATATACTGAGCATATAGCTGTTACAGTGTATTATATACTGAGCATATAGCATGTTACAATGTATATACTGAGTGGATAGAATGTTACAATGTATATACTGAGCGTATAGAGTGTTACAGTGTATTATATACTGAGCGTATAGAGTGCTACAGTGTATATAGTGAGCGTATAGAGTGTTACAGTGTATATACTGAGCGTATAGAATGTTACAGTGTATATACTGAGCGTATAGAGTGCTATAGTGTATATAGTGAGCGTATAGAGTGTTACAGTGTATATACTGAGTGGATAGAATGTTACAGTGTATATACTGAGTGTATAGAGTGTTACAGTGTATATACTGAGCATATAGCGTGTTACAGTGTATATACTGAGCGTATAGAATGTTACAGTGTATTATATACTGAGCATATAGCGTGTTACAGTGTATATACTGAGCGTATAGAATGTTACAGTGTATATACTGAGCGTATAGAATGTTACAGTGTATATACTGAGTGTATAGAGTGCTACAGTGTATATACTGAGCATATAGCGTGTTACAGTGTATTATATACTGAGCGTATAGAGTGTTACAATGTATATACTGAGCGTATAGAGTGTTACAGTGTATATACTGAGTGGATAGAATGTTACAGTGTATATACTGAGCGTATAGAGTGTTACAGTGTATTATATACTGAGCATATAGCATGTTACAATGTATATACTGAGTGGATAGAGTGTTACAATGTATATACTGAGCGTATAGAGTGTTACAATGTATATACTGAGCGTATAGAGTGCTACAGTGTATATAGTGAGCGTATAGAGTGTTACAGTGTATATACTGAGCGTATAGAGTGTTACAGTGTATATACTGAGTGGATAGAATGTTACAGTGTATATACTGAGCGTATAGAGTGTTACAGTGTATATACTGAGCATATAGCGTGTTACAGTGTATATAGTGAGCGTATAGAGTGTTACAGTGTATATACTGAGTGGATAGAATGTTACAGTGTATATACTGAGCGTATAGAGTGTTACAGTGTATTATATACTGAGCATATAGCATGTTACAATGTATATACTGAGTGGATAGATTGTTACAATGTATATACTGAGCGTATAGAGTGTTACAGTGTATTATATACTGAGCGTATAGAGTGTTACAATGTATATACTGAGCGTATAGAGTGCTACAGTGTATATAGTGAGCGTATAGAGTGTTACAGTGTATATACTGAGTGGATAGAGTGTTACAGTGTATATACTGAGCATATAGCGTGTTACAGTGTATTATATACTGAGCATATAGCGTGTTACAGTGTATATAGTGAGCGTATAGAATGTTACAGTGTATATACTGAGTGGATAGAATGTTACAGTGTATATACTGAGCGTATAGAGTGTTACAGTGTATATACTGAGCATATAGCATGTTACAGTGTATTATATACTGAGCATATAGCGTGTTACAGTGTATATACTGAGCATATAGAATGTTACAGTGTATATACTGAGTGTATAGAGTGTTACAGTGTATATACTGAGTGGATAGAATGTTACAGTGTATATAGTGAGCGTATAGAGTGTTACAGTGTATATAGTGAGCGTATAGAGTGTTACAGTGTATATACTAAGCGTATAGAATGTTACAGTGTATATACTGAGTGTATAGAGTGCTACAGTGTATATAGTGAGCGTATAGAGTGTTACAGTGTATATACTGAGTGGATAGAATGTTACAGTGTATATACTGAGCGTATAGAGTGTTACAGTGTATTATATACTGAGCATATAGCTGTTACAGTGTATTATATACTGAGCGTATAGAGTGTTACAGTGTATATACTGAGCGTATAGAGTGTTACAGTGTATATAGTGAGCGTATAGAGTGTTACAGTGTATATACTGAGTGGATAGAATGTTACAGTGTATATACTGAGCGTATAGAGTGTTACAGTGTATATACTGAGTGGATAGAATGTTACAGTGTATATACTGAGCGTATAGAGTGTTACAGTGTATATACTGAGCATATAGCGTGTTACAGTGTATTATATACTGAGCATATAGCGTGTTACAGTGTATATACTGAGCGTATAGAGTGCTACAGTGTATATAGTGCAGCGTATAAGTATGTTACAAGTGTATATACTGAGCGAATAGAGTGTTACAGTGTATATAGTGAGCGTATAGAGTGTTACAGTGTATATACTGAGTGGATAGAATGTTACAGTGTATATACTGAGCGTATAGAGTGTTACAGTGTATATACTGAGTGGATAGAATGTTACAGTGTATATACTGAGCGTATAGAGTGTTACAGTGTATATACTGAGCATATAGCGTGTTACAGTGTATTATATACTGAGCATATAGCGTGTTACAGTGTATATACTGAGCGTATAGAGTGCTACAGTGTATATAGTGAGCGTATAGAGTGTTACAGTGTATATACTGAGTGGATAGAATGTTACAGTGTATATACTGAGCGTATAGAGTGTTACAGTGTATTATATACTGAGCATATAGCTGTTACAGTGTATTATATACTGAGCATATAGCGTGTTACAATGTATATACTGAGTGGATAGAATGTTACAGTATATATACTGAGCGTATAGAGTGTTACAATGTATATACTGAGCGTATAGAGTGTTACAGTGTACATACTGAGCGTATAGAGTGCTACAGTGTATATAGTGAGCGTATAGAGTGTTACAGTGTATATACTGAGAGGATAGAATGTTACAGTGTATATTCTGAGCGTATAGAGTGTTACAGTGTATTATATACTGAGCATATAGCTGTTACAGTGTATTATATACTGAGCATATAGCGTGTTACAATGTATATACTGAGTGGATAGAATGTTACAGTGTATATACTGAGCGTATAGAGTGCTACAGTGTATATACTGAGCGTATAGAGTGTTACAGTGTACATACTGAGCGTATAGAGTGCTACAGTGTATATAGTGAGCGTATAGAGTGTTACAGTGTATATACTGAGTGGATAGAATGTTACAGTGTATATACTGAGCGTATAGAGTGCTACAGTGTATATACTGAGCGTATAGAGTGTTACAGTGTATATACTGAGTGGATAGAATGTTACAGTGTATATACTGAGCATATAGCGTGTTACAGTGTATTATATACTGAGCATATAGCGTGTTACAGTGTATATACTGAGCATATAGAATGTTACAGTGTATATACTGAGCGTATAGAGTGTTACAGTGTATATACTGAGCATATAGCGTGTTACAGTGTATTATATACTGAGCATATAGCGTGTTACAGTGTATATACTGAGCGTATAGAATGTTACAGTGTATATACTGGGCGTATAGAGTGTTACAATGTATATACTGAGTGTAACGGAACTCCCCGTACTCTGACCGAGTACCTTCCATTGATGGACGCTTCCTAGCCTGCGCAGAGGACCACAAGCACTGCACCAGACACCACAACCACCACAGACTCCACAACCGCAGTAGCTTAACTGGAGTCTTGCCATCTTCTGTCCACCCTGGATCAGCTTCTTTCTTCCAGGACCATGTGGGGGAAGACCTCTCCTCCAGAAGAGCGTATCAGGAACAAGCTCTTAAAGGACCACTATAGTGCCAGTAAAACATACTCATTTTCTTACCTTTCTCCAGCGCCGGGCGGGGAACTCTCCTCCTCCTCTCCTCCTCCATAGCGACGTCATCGGCTGAATGCGCATGCACGGCAGGAGCCATGCGCGCATTCAGCCAGTTCATAGGAAAGCATTTACAATTTTCACAGTGAGAAGCACGCACGCGCCTCTAGCAGCTGTCAAGAGACAGCCACTAGAGGCTGGATTAACCCTATTATAAACATAGCAGTTTCTCTGAAGCTGCTATGTTTATAAAAAAATGGGTTAATCCTAGATGGACCTGGCACCCAGACCACTTCGTTAAGCTGAAGTGGTCTGGGTGCCTATAGTGGTCCTTTAAAAGAGCTAAGTGAATAAAGCTCAGGGGAGTATGCAGAGCATAGCAATCCCCAGTGTGAGTATAGCTGTCCCTACGTGTTGAGGGTAAAGAGGAACTGTTTTTAATTAGCACCAAAGGGCTTACTTTTATGGAGGTCTTACACATACAGGACCGCCCACAGAGTTTTGCAGAACAAGCAATAAACGCGTAGTATACAGTACAAACACTCCCATCAATTACACACAAAATCCTCCCCTCTGCCTGTGATATAATTACTGAACACAATGGGTTAATGTAATTATCACAAGCAGGAAAAATATACTTTTTACACATACACTGTAACTTTAAAATATACATTCAATCTTCAAAAAATTACATATTTGAACTCAGCACACTTTAATTACAAACATATCCAAAATTCAGCCAATTCCATCCAGGGGTTAAAAAGTTAGGTGGAAGTCCTTTATGACCGACCGCAAGCACATTTTCCTGCCCAAAACAGTTCCACAGATTTGGGCTGTGCGGTCAGTCTATTTTACACAGAAAAATTACATAGTCCCATTCGAATGCACGAACGGGGCCATTCGTGCAGTTAGCTTAGTGTAACGGATCGCCTGGCACCCCGACTGGGTACCTCCGTTGAAGGATGCTCCTAGCGCTTCCTGAGGACTCCAAGCACTCTGGCAGACACCACAATCACCGAACCGGAGAAACAAATAAATTCTCCCAAGCATGTGAATGCTGTAGACCGTTGAATAGGAACCATACGAATAGGTTTACTCTCCTAGCAGTCAAACTGGAACAGCATACAGTAAATCCTTCCCCCAATAATGAGACGACACTTCACTTTGAGGGTTAAAACAGGAACACTCTGTACTGTCACATACAGTCTCTTTTATTCCCAATCCACAAACATAGTACAGCCCACAGGGCGTTGCAAAACAACCAATCAATCCGTACAATACACCCAGACACTCCCACACAAAATCCTCCCCTCTGCAGGTGATATGATTACTGAACACAATGGGTAATCTCATTATCACCGGCAGAGGAATACAGTTTTTACACAATATTTCTAACTTCTAAAATATACATGTCACAAACATAAAACATACATTTTCATAATCAATCCATTCAGGGGAACAACATATTAAAAAATGGCACGAATCAGACCAGGGGTTCAAAAGTTAAGGGAAAGTCCTTTGTGACTAAATGAAGCATGGCTTTCTGGCCCAAACCAGTTTCAGAGTCTTCTATCCTGGAGAGTAATTCAATTATCTCCCAGGATAGACACAAGACTCCATTAAGCACATGGTTGCAAAAAGACACAAAACACTTTAAAATACATAAAGTCACATTTACACATAACACACAGACATTTCACATATCCCCAGATAGCTGGGATCTGAGTGCACATTATTAGATGAATGGCACTCAGATCACACAAATAAGCCTTTCTGCAGGGGAAATAAGCGGTTTAACCTGCAGGGCCATAGTCCAAAGGGAGCAGGCAAGCAACCAGGCTTCTCCAGTTCACAGTGGCAAGGTTGGTTTCGCCACACTTAGTATAGCAGTGAGTTCAAACTGCCAAACGGGACTTAGTCTCTGTAGCTGAAAACTGAGTGTAGGAGAAGGTAAGGGTCAGAGGTGTTCATTGAAATGTGTAGCCGATTTCAGTTCCATGGATTTGGCTACACATACCGCTGACCTCATTCGAATGAACAAAGATGGCCGCCTCCATGTGTTCGTTTGTCGAATGGCGGCCAATTTAAAGGGGCAGCAAGAGTCTTTTAAAATCCAATCTGCTAACATGTGCCCACAGACGGCAGATTACAATGTATATTCTGAGCGTATAGAGTGCTACAATGTATATACTGAGGATATAGAGTGTTATAATATATATACTGAGTGTATAGAGGTTACAATGTATATACTAAGCGTATATTGCATATATATACTTAGTGTATAGAGGTTACAATGTATATACTGAGTGTATATTGCATATATATATATATATATACATATATATATATACTTAGTGTATAGAGGTTACAATGTATATACTGAGGATATAGAGTGTTATAATATATATACTGAGTGTATATAGGTTACAATGTATATACTGAGCGTATATTGCATATATATACTTAGTGTATAGAGGTTACAATGTATATACTGATTATATAGAGGTAACAATGTATATACTGAGCGTATAGAGGTTACAATGTATATACTGAGTGTATAGAGTTTTACAATGTATATACTGAGTGTATAGAGGTTACAATGTATATACTGAGCATATATTGCATATATATACTTAGCTTATAGAGGTTACAATGTATATACTGAGCGTATATTGCATATATATATATATATATATATATATATATATATATATATATATATATATATATACACTTAGTGTATAGAGGTTACAATGTATATACTGATTATATAGAGGTAACAATGTATATACTGAGCGTATAGAGGTTACAATGTATATACTGAGTGTATAGAGTTTTACAATATATATACTGAGTGTATAGAGGTTACAATGTATATACTGAGCATATATTGCATATATATACTTAGCTTATAGAGGTTACAATGTATATACTGAGCGTATATTGCATATATATACTTAGTGTATAGAGGTTACAATGTATATACTGATTATATAGAGGTAACAATGTATATACTGAGTGTATAGAGGTTACAATGTATATACGGAGCGTATATTGCATATATATACTTAGCTTATAGAGGTTACAATGTATATGAGTATATAGTATATTGAGTGTTACAATGTTTATACTGAGTGTATAGAGGTTACAATGTATATACTGAGCGTATAGAGGTTACAATGTATATACTGAGCGTATAGAGGTTACAATGTATCTACTGAGTGTATAGAATGTTATATATCTACTGAGTGTATAGAGTGTTACAATGTATATACTGAGGATATAGTATGTTGAGTGTTACAATGTGTATACTGAGTGTATAGAGGTTACAATATGTATACTGAGCGTATAGAGGTTACAATGTATATACTGAGGATATAGTATGTTGAGTGTTACAATGTGTATACTGAGTGTATAGAGGTTACAATATGTATACTGAGCGTATAGAGGTTACAATGTATATACTGAGGATATAGTATGTTGAGTGTTACAATGTGTATACTGAGTGTATAGAGTGTTACAATGTATATACTGAGTGTATAGAATGTTATATATCTACTGAGTGTATAGAGTGTTACAATGTATATACTGAGTGTATAGAATGTTATATATCTACTGAGTGTATAGAGTGTTACAATGTATATACTGAGTGTATAGAATGTTATATATCTACTGAGTGCATAGAGTGTTACAATGTATATACTGAGTGTATAGAATGTTATATATCTACTGAGTGTATAGAGTGTTACAATGTATATACTGAGGATATAGTATGTTGAGTGTTACAATGTGTATACTGAGTGTATAGAGTGTTACAATGTATATACTGAGTGTATAGAATGTTATATATCTACTGAGTGCATAGAGTGTTACAATGTATATACTGAGGATATAGTATGTCGAGTGTTACAATGTGTATACTGAGTGTATAGAGGTTACAATATGTATACTGAGCGTATAGAGATTACAATGTATATACTGAGTGTATAGAATGTTATATATACTGAGTGTATAGAGGTTACAATGTATATACTGAGGATATAGTATGTTGAGTGTTACAATGTGTATACTGAGCATACATGGGTGCCATTAGATATTTTTCATAGTGTGAAACAGAGTGATTTGACATATACCCTCAATTTATAATGTGCCCCTAGGCTTTAGTCAATAAACAGTTTATTGAAAATTGAATTTCAAAGTTAAGATGAAATTTGGTAAGTTGAAACATTTCCCCATTTCTGCTTTTTCCCAAGTTGGGGTTGTTTAACCCAGTTGTTGCATTTCATCTTTCAGCACAATGCAGTGTTAGTGAATAAACTCACCGTGGTCAATCACAGCTTTCAGCAAATTCCATTTTATTTCATTCAGTTTGCCCTTGATATATAAAGGCTGTGACAGAGTGTCTAATTGACTCACAATCTACACTTATTATAGCCATCTCTCATACTTTACTTGTAGCGGAGCTCCAATACCTAGCATACGTATCTCCGCTATTCCTTCCTCGAAGCTGAAAGAAGCAGTATAACAATCCAAGACACTTCCCCCCCAGCAACTAGACGACACATAGTTCTGGGAGTCAACTGATTTTATTTTGGTCACACACGGCTTTTATGCACAGACCTCTACCCATACAATAATACAGGGCTTTTCTTCCCAGGATCCTCTGTGCCTAAAGATAATTGCGTGAGAAAAAGCTATAACGTAATTATCTCTCAGGTACAGAAAAACCTACAATATTTTTTTTTTAATTCTTTATTTTGGTGTGCAGAGATTTGCAAATATGCTTGTCTGGCCACGACTGCTTCAACAAGCGATTTAACTCGTATACAATACAGTTTCATGGTACTTCGTATACATTGCACGGTTTTAAATGTTAAAGTAATAATAAACAAAAGTTCAGGG
Organism: Pelobates cultripes; assembly: GCA_933207985.1. Lineage (NCBI taxonomy): Eukaryota > Metazoa > Chordata > Amphibia > Anura > Pelobatidae > Pelobates > Pelobates cultripes. The sequence continues at coordinate 443,366 of OW240918.1, forward strand.
GATGGGGTCATACATTCTATTTTGCAATATCTACTGTGGACTAATCACCTGAAGGGAAAAAATTGGGCGCTTGGGGCTGTTTATCAGATGTACTGGGCATGTGAATACGTATGTCGGGTACGTCCGTGTGAGTACCCTGCCAGCAGGGGAGACTGCTTTCGCCCTACATAATTAAAAGGGACATCTAGTGGTTAGTAGCGAGACAAGTACTATGAATTATATAGCTATTGTTTCTAGTTAGTAGGTCTGGAGGTAGCTTGCTATGAAAGAATTACACCTCACTTCGAAATAGAGTGGGTCTCGGTCTAACGGCCACTGAGTGGAGGCATTAGGGTGGGAATAATCGTCTTTATGGGACGCTTGGTGCGTAATAAACAGTTATCAATGAAACAGAAAGTAATAAACAAAAAGAAATTGTCACAGAAACGGTAAAACGTTCCACCTGTCAAGACACGGAACCCCTATTGTAACAGGTAAATGTGTGAGAGAAGTTCGCCTCAGGTAGTAACCAAAGCGTAGGTTCCGTGTGGGGCTCGTTGCAGGATGTGTGGCTGTGCGGTCACCCTTTGAGGCCCATTACTCTGCAAAGCATTCAGTGGGAGGCCTAGGGTGTCTAGGAGCGCCGATGCCTCCTGTATGTCATGGACCGGGTAAAAGGATTCTCCGTGTTGTACTTGGAGGGTACGGGATTTCCGCCATTTGTAGTGGATTTTGTTGTTCCATAGGAGAGTGGTAAAACCCTGCAGGGACCTCCTCCACAAGTAGAGTGCTCCCAGAGAGGTTGGTGTAAAAGGTTTAAGACATGTCTTCAAATACATAGGGGGACTGTCCCTTAAGTGCTTCTGTAACCGTCGCCTTGTCGCTCCTTCTTTGGAATTTAACAACTGTATCTCTGGGCACCCCTTCTGGAGCCCCCTTGGGTTTTGGGATCCGGAATACCCCATCCAACGCAATTTTCCTGGCTTGCTTTGGAGACAGCAATGCTCCCAGAAGCCGTCTTAAGAGGTGCGGCAACTCTGCTGTCGGTACCGCCTCTGGGATACCTCTTATTTTAAGGTTAGTGTATTCCACGATCGCCAGTTTCTGCTCAACCCCAGCCTGATGTTTTTTCAGCGCTTGTACCTCTTGTTCCAGGGAGGATATTCTCTGATCATTGTCTGTTGTGGAAGCCTCCACAGCTCCCAGTCAGCCTACCAGGCCCATGAGGTCATGTCGCAGTGCGGCCACATCTGCCTGGAGAGTTTTCTGAAGAACTGCCAGGAGCTCCTGGCAGGGTAAGCTCCGGGTGCCTGAGTGAGAGGGTCTCTGTGGTAGTATGTCTGACGCTCCTGTGAATTGCAACATGTCTCCTGAGGAGTCGGAGTATTCATCTAGCTCCGCGGCCATTTTGGCCCAAGCGCGCCATGCGCCTTTCTGAGGAGCTCACCTATATTCATCCCCTGTTTGGGTTTATCTGGCTTCTGCTTCTTAGAATTGCGGCCCATTGTAGTTGTCCTGGACCAGAGCTACAATTTAGTATTTTGGGGTTTTATTCCCGGGATACTGCCTATTAAGGCCGTTTAGCTCGGAGCTTCGAGAATGTGCGACTAATCGCTTCTGCTCCTCGGCTCTGCCCCCAAATCTACAATATTTTAAAGAAACCCAAAACACATCTTAATAACTTCAGAACCCCCAGAAGAAAGTAATTGACCATAACAGAAAAAAAGGGTGACCGGAAGCGGATGTGGATGTGAGGAAGTGAGGAATACCACGCGAGCTGGTCGTATCCTGTCATATACAAGGCTGACTACAAAGATTCTGCCAGCGAGACTGATAAGAATAGAAAGAACACTAACTTCAATCCTAATACACTCAGGAAGGGTAAGAGAGAAATGACAATGAATCTGAGATCATACCTGGTACCGTTGGGAGTTTTTGAGGGATAAAATAAAGAATTGGGAAAAGGAACCACAAATAGTAAAAGGGACAGGTGAAGAAATGCAAAAAAAAATAAAAGGGAACTTAAAGATGGGGGAATTTGAGAAATGAGATATGAAAGTGAAGGGAATAAGTAGAAAGAGTAGTAAAGAGGTAATAAACGGGTTAAATATAGTAAAGAGGTAATGAAGGGGTTAAATACAAATGTTGTTTTTTTTTTCTCTCCTATTTTTGTTCACAGTTTATGACGGTGGTCACACACAATGATAATAATATGCAATGACTAAAACTAGGGTTAAAACACGTTTTAAGTAAGTATAAGAAATTAAATGAGGGAAACGAAAATAATTAGATTGATTAATGTGTAAAAAGATTTGAATACAACTTTAAGTAAATTTGGGTAAACACAGAATAATTCACTGGTATTGTAAATGTGAAAAAACCCACAAAATAGATATTGAATGTTTATAGGAAAATACATAAATTCCTAATATCACTGTTGTAGCGGATTGCATTTGGCTACTATCCACCATCTTTTGTTTTGGCTATCCAGAACGTTTATTGTGGCAACATTAGGTTCAATTCCCTATGGTTCGTGACTCTTAAGGCAAAAAGTAATCAGTGAGCTGAAGCATTCGTCTGGTTGTTCGGTAGGAATCCAATGGTCAACCTGTTAAATACCTCAGTTCGACAAACCAGCAAACTACCAAATAACCAGACCACCCCGGAGAGGAACTTGGCTCTAATTTACCTCCCCATCATTATTCCAACTATCCTGATTGAGAATTATAGGAACGCACTGTGTATTCCCTGGGTGAGCGCCGTTCGACATGCGAACAGGTGGCGGCGGCCATCCTGCCATACGAACGCACCAGCAGTGTTTGGTCGTCGAGTGTCTGGAACCCAAATCGGACATTTGACTACGTGAACACTGCCACCTGTTCGTGGGAAATCGCACAAACGGCCCTGTGTTCGGTAAAAAGATCGACACGAACAAGGGGATTCATATGAACCCAGGCAGAGCCCATTATATTGACTATTTTCGTGTTTCTCACCTCACAAACGGAGACTGACCGCAAGGCCAAAATACATGGAACTCCTTTCGGGCTACTGCCTCGTGTGCAGTCGGTAAAACGAAGACCTCCACGAAATTCCCAAACCCCTGATCCGATCTGGGTGATTTTTGAGTATGTTGCTCACCCAAATCAGGGCTATCAGGGGATATATGTAATTTAGGGGTGTATGTCATAGTCTTGGGATACATCCAGAAAACGGGGAAAAATGTTTCAAATGTACTTTTAATTGGGTTATCTCTCAGGCTGAGGGGAGGGGATGTGTGGGCTGTAACCAGATTATGATGGGATAATGTGTCATTTTCTGTGGGTGTCTCCCTTGCATGGGAGAGTTGCATAAAAGCAGGGTATGTGGCATTAAACATCAGTTCTGCTCCTGATACTGTGTGTCATCCAGTTATTGGGAAAGGTGATGAGATATTTGTGGATTGTTTTTATTTACTATTGATGCTGTTCTTCCTGTGCTAACTACTTGATCCCGAGCAACGCTTGGAATACCAGCAGAGAAAGTCTATGTTGAACTAGCGCTCCGCTACAACTGTCTATACAATAAGTGATAGCATATAAAAGTTAAATGATAAAGACACACGGGAAAATAGTAGGATACACAATATAAGGTTAATTATAAAATTGTATATTTATAAATGAAGGGGAATTTTTATTTTATTTAATTTTTTTAAATGGAGAAGGAAGAGAAATAGTTAGGAGGATGTAGACAAAAGTGGAGAGTTGTTTATTAATTGGCTAAATATATAGAACATTTTGTGTTGATATAGATCTTCTCTTATATGTATTATACAAGTAAAAGCACTCTCCTAAAGAAAGACAATAATACCGTTTAATATTGCCTTAGTGAGTAATCTAAAAGGGCTCTAACTCGTCTATAACCTGAAACCCCATACATGTCTAATAATTCTCCCGTATTCTAAATACTCTCCGATACTAGAGTCTAAATAATTTTAGTCAAGGAAGGTCAGTCATATATTAAGTAGAAACATGATAAGTTAAAAATAAAGTCGATTTATCTGGATTTTTCATTCTCACCTCGCATTTTTATGTTTTCTAGTCACACCTTTAGGTGTCTACAAAGTCATGTAAATATTAAGATGGCTGTGCAGATGCTACATGCCACTAAAGAGTCTAGGGACCCAACAATGGTTGGGATGTATTCTCGAGAGGG
>OW240918.1:463054-473205 GCA_933207985.1 Pelobates cultripes
AAATATTTAAGCAAACCAAAAAGCAAAGGAGGTATTGGTCTTCCAGATATCAAGAAATATTATAAATCTATACATCTGGCTAGAGTAATAAACTGGAATAAGGGGGAAAATCCTGCACTGAATTAGAACAAAATGCATTTAATATACTAATTAGTTACCCAAGTGGTACTCCGTACATATAAAATACGGAAGGCAACAAATAAAAAAAGAAAATATAATTTCTAAAATCTCTCTGATGATCCCGCTTAGTTTTAATAAAGAATTTACACCAGTTCTAGATAGAAGAGACTTAGAAAGAATTTTGCAATTGAAGTGTTATATCCCACTATAGGTCATTTTATAACATAATTTAAAAGTTCAGATGAACAACAAGAATACAACATTCAGAGATTTTATTAAGAAAATCAGATACATATTGTTTAACAACTTTAAAACAAAAAACTCCTATATCTAAAACATACACTTTTTTAGGAAAATTATGTAGTTCACAAGAACCTCAGATTGGGCTGATTTCTAAGGTATATAGAAATTTAAATGAAAATGAAATGTCTAATAAACCTTATTATATCAGGAAGTGGGAAATAGATTTGGGTATAATATTCTCAGACGAACAATGTAATAAAATCGCTAAATATTGGAGGCAATCACAAATCCCCTCCTTGAAAGAATGGATAGATACTGTTGATGAAATTTGTTCAATGGAACAGATACTTTTCTTGAATAAAGGGAGACTTAAGGAACATAATGAAAGCTGGAAAGCCTGGCATGGATATAAAGAGAGCTTAAAACGAGTCCAGGAGTTATAATATATCTAGGTTCTAAAAAAATGTTGCAGATAAACAGGTTTAAGACTGATAGGTAAAGTAGAGGCAGGGGGGCAGGGAAAAAGGGGGAGGGAAAGGAGTGGAGGTTAAACGTATGTTTTTGTGTGTTTCTATATGTTTGTAGATAACTTTATACTGAATAAATAATCAAAAAATAATTGTATTGTAAAGTAAATGTTTGATATCAAACTTGAATAATACCAATAAAGAAATATTAAATGAATAAAAAATAACTTCAGAACCCCACGAAAGTCATGTCACCGAATAGCTTGGGTCTGAGTGCACACTTAGCCAAAATATCACTCAGATCCCTTTGGTGTTTCGGGAACGCCGTTCAAATTAGGTTTTGACCAGTCGGCCACTAGGTGATGCCCCAAAACAGTTCCAGAGAAAACAAGGCAACGACCAGTCATCTTTCGGGGATTCTCGCACTAACACTGATAAACCCATCTCCTAGCTGTTAGGATACGAATACCCCCCTGTTCGGTAGTTTATGCCTACCGAACGCTGTTCTCCTAACTGTTCAGGAAGTTGGATGAGCAGCAGTACCAGTTTCCTGGCTGTCAACGACCATGTACCACTGCCCGCATTCGGGAGACAAAATGGTCACCAATTGTTTGAACACGTGTGTTCGGTTATACGACCGGCGGCCACACAGGGAAAACACTTGCACTAATAACCAATTTGTGGTTAACCGCCAGGGGTAGTCGGTACTTAAGTGAGGCGAACAAGTGGACCACACAGAGTTGGTACAGTAAACGAACGGAGGTGTACGGACAGGCGAACAAAAGGGAATAAAAGTGTATTTAGGGCATATATTCTGCTACACTGCTCTCTTCAAGCACTCAGTGGTTCCTGGTGGACAGTCTCTTTAATATCGTCTCCGGTGTCCTTTATCACTCTAGGCCATATTTCTATCTCTATCTGGAGGATGTATTTTTGTCCCTCTCCTGCAATCTGTCAGTGTATCCATTCTCTCTCCAACTCATAAACTATCCATTTCAGACTTTTATTCTTTTTCTCCTCTCTATTTCTTGTGTTTCTAAGTGTCTCTGCTCAGTAGCTGTGCTGTCTCTAGGTTAATGTCAGTCTCTGTGTCTGCACTATATCCCTGCAGTCTCTCCTGTTCCTGCTCTCTGTGTTCCTGCAGTCTCTCCTGTTCCTGCTCTCTGTGTCCCTGCAGTCTCTCCTGTGTCCGCTCTCTATCCCTGCAGTCTCTCCTGTTCCTGCTCACTGTGTCCACACTCTATCCATGCAGTCTCTCCTGTATCCGGTCTCTGTGTCCGCATTCTATCCCTGCAGTCTCTCCTGTTCCTGCTCACTGTTTCCTCACTCTAGCCCTGCAGTCTCTCCTGTTCCTGCTCTCTGTGTCCGCTCTCTATCCCTGCAGTCTCTCCTGTTCCTGCTCTCTGTGTCCGCACTCTATCCCTGCAGTCTCTTATATTCTTGCTCTCAGTGTCTGCACTCTATTCATGCAGTCTCTCCTGTTCCTGTTCTCTTTGTCCGCACTCTATCCCTGCAGTCTCTCTTGTTCCTGCTCTCTGTGTCCGCTCTCTATCCCTAAAGTCTCTCCTGTTCCTGCTCTCTGTGTCCACACTCTATCCCTAAAGTCTCTTATATTTTTGCTCTCTGTGTCTGCACTCTATTCTTGCAGTCTCTCCTGTTCCTGTTCTCTGTGTCCGCACTCTATCCCTGCAGTCTCTCCTTTTCCTGCTCTCTGTGTCTGCACTCTATCCCTGCAGTCTCTCCTGTATCCGCTTTCTGTGTCCGCATTCTATTCCTGTAGTCTCTCCTCTTCCTGCTCACTGTGTCCACTCTCTTTTTCTGCTCACTGTTTCCTCATTTTATCCCTGCAGTCTCTTATATTCCTGCTCTCTGTGCCCCTGCAGTCTCTCCCTGCTCTCTGTGTCCCTGCAGTCTCTCCTGTGTCCGCACTCTATCCCTGCAGTCTCTCCTGTTCCTGCTCACTGTGTCCACACTCTACCCATGCAGTCTCTCCTGTATCCGCTCTCTGTGTCCGCATTCCATTCCTGTAGTCTCTCCTGTTCCTGCTCACTGTGTCCGCTCTCTTTTTATGCTCACTGTTTCCTCATTCTATCCCTGCAGTCTCTTATATTCTTGCTCTCTCTGTCCACACTCTAACCCTGCAGTCTCTCCTGTTCCTGCTCTCTGTGTCCACACTCATTCCCTGCAGTCTCTCCTGTTCCTGTTCTCTGTGTCCGTACTCTATCCCTGCAGTCTCTTATGTTCTTGCTCTCTGTGTCTGCACTCTATCCCTGCAGTCTCTCCTGTTCCTGCTCACTGTGTCCGCTCTCTTTTTATGCTCACTGTTTCCTCATTCTATCCCTGCAGTCTCTTATATTCTTGCTCTCTCTGTCCACACTCTAACCTCAGTCTCTCCTGTTCCTGCTCTCTGTGTCCACACTCTATCCCTGCAGTCTCTCCTGTTCCTGTTCTCTGTGTCCGTACTCTATCCCTGCAGTCTCTTATATTCTTGCTCTCTGTGTCCGTGCTCTATCCCTGAAGTCTCTCCTGTGCCTGCTCTCTGTGTCTGCGCTCTATCCCTAAAGCCTCTCCTGTTCCTGCTTGTTGCGAAGCTCCTATACCCTACCTGGGTATCTCTGGTGGAATATCCTTCGAGCTGGAAGAAAGCTATGTTTAGTGTTAGAGCCCTTATTCCTCCCACACATCAGATGACACTTGATGTTGGGACAATGACAAAGTTTAATGGGACACGATGGTCTTTTATACACAGACCCCTAGCAGGGAGTCTCCATTGTTCACATAGATAGTCACTCCCTGGCATCTCTGTTGTAACGGACCGTTTTGCACACAAGGGGTAAAAAACGTTTAGGCGATCGTTCCCCTTTCCAGAGATACAGGCACAGCTACTGTAGAACACCAATCCGCCGAACAGGAAACCATATGAATGCCGTAAGCAGCCGAATAGGAAAAACCATCCGAATAGGTTTACACTCCTAGCAGTCAAACTGGAACAGCATACAATAAATTCCCCCAAGAACGAGACAAAGCTCCGTGTTGAGGGTCAAGCAGCGAACAGCCAGAGCTGTGGGTTTATTGTGCTTATGTACACATTCTTATACATTAGTACCACCCACAGGGTTTTGGAACACAACCAATAAACACATACAATACACTCAGACACTCCCACACAAATTCCTCCCCTCTGCATGTGATTCAATCACCTTACACAATGGGTAATGTAATTAAGCACAAGCAGAGAAATACAATTTTTCCACATTATTCATAACTTGAAAAGTATGCATCACATTCACATAAAACTTACATTTTCAGAATCAGCATAGAAGTAATCCAATTATCTCCAAAGACAGAGGCAAAACTCCATTGAACACATGGCAGCAAAAAGACAGTAAAATACACAAGGTTACATTTATGACATAAAATACAGACATGCAACATGTAACGGAAGCGCTGGCACCCCGACCGGGTACCTTCCGCCGACGGATGCTCCTAGTGCTTTCCGAGGACTCCCAGCACTCTGCCTGACACCATAACCACTGCAGACCCCACGAACCGCCGCAGCTTGGTTGGGATCTCGCCTTCTCCACCCACTCTGGACCCAGGACCAGGATCCAGCTTCCAGCAGGTCGACCTCTCTCCGAATTCCAGAGAGCAGGAACAGGAATAAGCTCTTAGCAGAGCTTAGTGATTATACCCTGGGGAGTATAGTGATTATAGCAATCCCCAGAGTTTAGTTTCTCCAATCCCCCAAACATGAGCCGAAACTTCATGAAGGTACAAGATGATCTGTTTATTGGCACACAAAGAACCTTCTTTTATGCAGGTCCTCATGCAAGGGGACATCCCACAGGGTGGGACACAGTACAACCAATCACACAATGGTTACATCCCACACATCTCCTCCCCTTAGCCTGAGAGGTAACCCAATTATCCATACATTTTAAAACACACTTTTTACCCAACTTTCATAACTCTAAAACTATACATCACATTCACATAAAACTACATATTCACAATCAATCCATTCAGGGGAACCACATGTTAAAAAATGGCCTGAATCAGACCAGGGGTGCAGAAGTTAGCACAAGTATCTTTTGGGGCCTGGCTGGCAGCATGGATATCTGACCCAAACTGGTTTCAGAGTCTTCTATTCTGGAGATAATTGAGAAGTAATGCAATTATCTCCAAGGACAGAGGCAAAACTCCATTAGCCACATGGCAAACAAAGGACAACAAAAGACATAAAAATACATACTGTTACATTTATCACATAGAACCTACACATTTCCAATTTACCGAACACATAATAGCATATATAATATTGCAGACCGCCTGAATGCAATCTGCTACACAGTCTTAAAGGGACATTGTTCCTAAAAGTCATAATATGTCCAGGGATGGTTTTTAAAGGGCCAGCAGCAGCACCATACAAATCCAATATGCCCAAATATTGTACTTGAAGGGCCAAATAACACAGGGCCATAGTCATGAGGCAAGAGGCTGGCAATCAGGCTCCTCCAACAGCCAGGGGAAAATTCGGTGACAAAAGGCGTTTTGTCACACATCTCCCCTTTGGGGGGGAGACTAACCAGGTACCTGACCTGTCGGTCAGTGCCTGAGTTAGTCGATAAACCCACCCACAGTGAACAAGTACATGAGTAGCCCACCCACAACACACATTTACTGCACCTGGGTATTCCTCTGAGGTCACTGGGTAACACGCTTTGGGTGCTTGGGGGGCAGAGGCCAACTGCGCTCTGCCCCGATGCCAGCGCTTCGGCTGGGGCAGCTGGGTTAGGCCTTGGCTGGGGAGGGGAAATAGTACTTACCCCCTCCTCCTGGTGTCCCTGCAAGGGTAGTTGGGGATCTGGACAGGCTGTCCAACATCCCTGTAAGTCGGGTGCAGAGACCACGGTCTCCTCTGCACCTTCTGGGAGACTAGTGTCTCCTCTTTGTGGGGTAAGTTGCCACTGGGAAGGAAGGACGGCACCTTCGGCTCCCTGGGATACACACTGCCGCTGGGGAGGAAGGACGGCACCTTCTGCTCCCTGGGGTACACACTGCCGCTGGGGAGGAAGGACGGCACCTTCAGCTCCCTCGGATACACACTGCTGCTGGGGAGGAAGGATGGCACCTTCAGCTCCCTGGGATACATACTGCCGCTGGGGAGGAAGGACGGCACCTTCAGCTCCCTGGGATACATACTCCCGCTGGGGAGGAAGGACGACACCTTCTGCTCCCTGGGGTACACACTGCTGCTGGGGAGGAAGGACGGTACCTTCAGCTCCCTGGGATACATACTGCCGCTGGGGAGGAAGGACGACACCTTCAGCTCCCTGGGGTACACACTGCCGTTGGGGAGAGAGACCGGTTGTCTCTTCTCCCTTGTCAACACACTGCCGCTGGGGAGTCAGACCGACTGTCTCGACTCCCAGTGATGATGGTTGCTGCAGGGACGAGGGACCGACAATCTCCTCTCCCGGGGATGCTGTCTGCCGCTGGGGAGAGAGACCGGTGGTCTCCTCTCCCTTGACAACCCACTGTCGCTGGGGAGTCAGAGCGACTGTCTCAACTCCCAGTGATGATGGTTGTTGCAGGGACGAGGGACCGACAATCTCCTCTCCCTGGGATGCTGTCTGCCGCTGGGGAGAGAGATCAATTGGCCACAGCCCCAATCTCTGCAATCGGAGCTCAAATTCCCATGCCGCTCGATTCTCCTCATCCAACTTGCGCATGGTTGCCAGAATCGCCTCTGTCGAAAGATTCGGGCCATATCTGGTTAACCGCCTCTTGACCTCCTCCCTGTAAGCGTTGCCCTCAAAGCGATAGGTCATGTTTGCTGTGACCAGGGGCGCTGTACGAATACTAGCGTTGCCCTCAAATTGTAACTCCAAACGAACGGTGTCTCTGAGCTGCTTTACCTCGCACTAGGATGCCATCCCACCGCTTGCCACCAATGTAACGGAACCGCTGGCACCCCGACCGTGTACCTTCCGCCGACGGATGCTCCTAGTGCTTTCCGAGGCCTCCAAGCACTCTGCCTGACACCATAACCACTGCAGACCCCAACCAAGCTGCGGCGGTTCGTGGGGTCTGCAGTGGTTATGGTGTCAGGCAGAGTGCTTGGAGGCCTCGGAAAGCACTAGGAGCATCTGTCGGCGGAAGGTACACGGTCGGGGTGCCAGCGGTTCCGTTACACAACATATCCCCAGATAGCTTAGGTCTGAGCGCACATTATTACTGAGTGGCGCTCAGAACACACACATACAGTTCAATTGCCATGGAGCCAAAGTCTTTCCAATAGTCTTTCATTATACGAATGGGCTCCATGGCATAGCTATCTGGGGTATCACTGCTCAAACAGGGCAAGCACCAAATGACCCGGCTTTCTTGTCTTTGCAGGGGAAAATCAAGCCTTTTAACATGGGACCATAATCCAAAGGCAACAGGCGAGCAACCAGGCTTCTCCAATGCAATGTGGCGAGATTTCTCTCATCACATCTCTCCCCTTTTCCAAACAGACTAACAGGGTATCTGACCTCCTGCCGGTCAGTGTCCTTGTTAGTCCAACAGCCCACCCACAAAACACAATCAACAGCACAGCCCACCAACAATAAATGGTTACTACACCTGGGTAGAGGAGAAGCTTGTCCATGTCCAGGTGCCTCAGCACGGCTGTGCTGGGTAAGGGTACGCTGACTTGGTGGGCAGAGACCAGCAGTACTCTGCCCTGTTGCCAGCGCCACTGGGAGGGTAGCCTGGTTGAAGCCTGGTTGTTGGAGGGGGAGACCGACCCAATTCCCTGCAATTCACTCTGCTGCTGGGGAACAGAAGTAACTATCTCTGTCCCCTGTAACTCAGCCTGCCGCTGGGGAATGGAGCTTGGGCTCCCAATTCCCTGCAATACCGGTGGAGAGACCTCGGTCCCATCTCCACCCGCCACCTGGGGTTCTTCCCAGTAATCCTCTGCAATATCTACCCAGCTGAAGAGGTCTGGATCTGGGTCTCTGCTTCCCTGCTGAGCCTTCTCACTGGAGTGGAACAGATCTTGGTAGCCCTGTTCCAACTCCATCTCTCGGGTCACCAGGTGGACCAGGTCTTGCTCAATTTCGTGAGTGTCGTCCCAGTCATACCTGCTCTCCCTCCACTCCAAGAGATCACTGAACCGGGCTTGTGTAGGGCTCCCAAACTCAGGCTCTGCAAAAGACTCCCATAACAAGCCAGGACCATCAAACTCCTCTCCCTCTGGCTTGTCATGCTCGGCTGTCCAGGGCAGGTACTGTGCCCCATACCACCAGAGCGCCTGGTAGGCATCTTCCAGCCAAATCTCCTGCCATACTCGGAGCTCCAATTCCTTCACCCATTCATCCAGGGGCTGCTCTCCCAGAAAGGGCATCCGCAGGGCTACTCGCTTCTGCAGTCGCTGGTCTTCCTTGGGGAGTCTCTCGCCCCGCTGGTACTCCACGGTATCCATTGCCTGGTACCAGATGCCTTTGCGCAGCGCATCTCGGTCATCCAGGGCACCCTCGTCGTACTCCACTGCTGGTTCCATCTCGGTGCTGTCAGGGTCGCTGTACTGGGACATGCGTTGCCCTCAAATTGTAAAAATCCACAGAATGGTGTCGCCTGTAGCTGTCCTGTAGTCTGTGGGAATGATCCCGCCGCTTGCCACCAATTGTAACGGACCGTGCACACAAGGGGTAAAAACCGTTTAGGCAAACGCCCCCCTTTCCAGAGATACAGGCACAGCTACTGTAGAACACCAATCCGCCGAACAGGAAACCATATGAATGCCGTAAGCAGCCGAATAGGAAAAACCATACGAATAGGTTTACACTCCTAGCAGTCGACCTGGAACAGCATACATTAAATCCCCCCAAGAACGAGACAAAGCTCCGTGTTGAGGGTCAAGCAGCGAACAGCCAGAGCTGTGGGTTTATTGTGCTTATGTACACATTCTTATACATTAGTACCACCCACAGGGTTTTGGAACACAACCAATAAACACATACAATACACTCAGACACTCCCACACAAATTCCTCCCCTCTGCATGTGATTCAATTACCTTACACAATGGGTAATGTAATTAAGCACAAGTAGAGAAATACAATTTTTCCAAATTATTCATAACTTGAAAACTATGCATCACATTCACATAAAACGTAAATTTTCAGAATCAGCATACTCCAAATACAAACATACGTCAAAATCATACAAATTGGTCAAGTGGTTCAAAAGATAGATCGCAGTCCTTTGTGACCACAGGAAGCATGGCTTTTCTGCCTAAAACCAGTTCCACAGAGTCTTCTATCCTGGAGATAATTAGAAGTAATCCAATTATCTCCAAAGACAGAGGCAAAACTCCACTGAACACATGGCAGCAAAAACACAGTAAAATACAATAAAATACACAAGGTTACATTTATGACATAAAATACAGACATGCAACATATCCCCAGATAGCTTAGGTCTGAGTGCACATTATTACTGAATGGCGCTCAGAGCACACACATACAGTTCAATTGCCATGGAGCCAAAGTCTTTCCCATAGTCTTTCATTATACGAATGGGCTCCATGGCATAGCTATCTGGGGTATCACAAACAGGGCAAGCACCAGGCTTCTCCAATGCAATGTGGCGAGATTGCTCTCGTCAGATCTATGTCTGGGAGATAATTGAGTCACCTCTCGCTAAATCCATTATCTCCCGGATACAGAATGCCTTACATAATTACAAAAAACAAAAAGGGGGATGGAGTTAGGTCCCGACGCAAGTGGTTGCAGGTCCAGAGTGCTCCATGCATGCAACCTAAAAGTTGCCTAAATAATGATGAATCAAGGGACACCCCAACCCAATACAAAGCCCACAGCAGCTTACCAAAAGATGTGGAGGAAGAATTAAAAGCTATAGCCGGATTGCCCCAGGTTTACAGTTGATATCAGGGACTTGCTGCGGAGGCAGCATGGTGAATGCGGGCCCAATAAGGCGGTGGTCCTCAACGACTTTTCAGGCAATTCACTTCTTCACAGGATGGAAGATCTGGGCTATAAGAGTCTGTCCAAACCTTCTCCACTGAAAGAGGTCACCTCTCCTCCTGTCACAACAGCTATACTCATCTGTAGTGATGTCGCGAACATGAAATTTTCGGTTCGCGAACGGCGAACGCGAATTTCGGCAAATGTTCGCGAACCGGGCGAACTGCCATAGACTTCAATAGGCAGGCGAATTTTAAAACACACAGGGACTCTTTCTGGCCACAATAGTGATGGAAAAGTTGTTTCAAGGGGACTAACACCTGGACTGTGGCATGCAAACTCCGATC
>OW240918.1:473305-490010 GCA_933207985.1 Pelobates cultripes
GGGTCCGCTGGCTATTATCATTAGCTGGCGTTGAACCTTGCTTCGGGGGAACACTCGGTCAGAGGTGCGGCAGCCTCACAAGCTTTATCAGCAGGCGCCTCCTTAGCCGACATTATGCGCAGCGCGGATTGGTCGCGAGAGAGTACATTTAGGACGTTTTATTTTCGTCAAACATCTCATGCTTCCTGCACATTGATTAATTCTAAGCTTTAAAAATGCAAAAAATGAAGCCTCCTGTCATGTGGTAAAATTGAAGATTGTATTAGCTTTAGTGTACTAATAATCTTAATTTTAGTAATGACAGGAGGCGAATATTTCCCACCCTATAGGACCCCTCCCGTATCATAATCAGGTTGCATAGAATACATCCTTTATGTTCAGGAAGACATGTATCAGTATATATGGTTATATGGTTAAATACTTAGACATGTACCTTGAGAGGATTGTATAGGGTTGAATAATTAGACATGTACCTTAAGAGTGTTATATATATTAAATAACATAATTTTAGAATTAATGTGTATTGATTAATTATCCATTCAGGCATCCATTGTAATGTCAGATTCTTAATGTTTATTGTATGCGGGCAACTTGCCACGTCAGAGACCTTTCACCTTTTTCTTTTCTTTCAGTGTGAACGTCTTCTCAACAAGACAAAGATGCATCCTCCATACCTCTACATCACGGATCTAGTGGGGATGGATACTCTATTGTGTTATTGAACAGTTGGAACTTAATCTGATTACGTTATTTATGGTTGTTATTTGTTGTTTTCGCTTCAAAGAAAGAGGAAGTGATGTCATAGACAGGGCCTTTTATGGGCATCATAACTTTTTCTGATTGGTTGTTATGTTTCTATGCTGCTGGAGTTTTCAGTAAAGAAATTTATGCAAATACTCGCCTCCTGTCATTACTAAAATTAAGATTATTAGTACACTAAAGATACACTAACTACACTAATTGCGAATCCTAAATCAAAGCTCTGTCATGTTTTACAGGATTTGCTCTTCAGATTCAGTGCTATCAGTGTGAGGAATTCCAACCCAATGACTGCTCTTCCCCAGAGTTTATTGTCAACTGCACAGTCAATGTCCAGAACATGTGTCAGAAGGAGGTCATGGAGAAGAGTGATGGTGAGGCTCATGTGATCATTACAAGATAAAAGCAATGCAGCCGTGTGATTGTCACCATATAGTCAATAACCAATGACTGTAAAACTCCCTCACTACAGAGGGATAATCTGAGATGTCTGTATGAATGAAGGGCTGCATGTAACATGAAATGTGTCTGTCTGCCTGTGTGTCTGTCTGTCTATACAGTGTATCTGTCTGTAGGTCTATACAGTGTCTGTCTGTCTATACAGTATCTGTCTGTCTATACAGTGTCTGTCTGTAGGTCTATACAGTGTCTGTCTGCCTGTCTTTCAGTCTATACAGGATCTGTCTGCCTATCTATACAGTGTCTGTCTGCCTATCCAGTATCTGTCTGTAGGTCTATCCAGTGTCTTTCTGCCTGTCTGTAGGTCTATACAGGATCTGTCTGTCTATCTATATAGTGTCTGTCTGTCTATACAGTGTATCTGTCTGTAGGTCTATACAGTGTCTGACTGTCTGTCTGTCTATACAGTGTATCGGTCTGTCTATACAGTGTCTGTCTGTAGGTCTATACAGTGTATCTGTTTGTCTATACAGTGTCTGTCTGTCTATACAGTGTCTTTCCACCTGTCTGTCTGTCTATACAGTGTTTCTGTCTGTAGGTCCATACAGTGTCTGTCTGTCTATACAGTGTCTGTCTGTAGGTCTATACAGTGTCTGTCTGCCTGTCTTTCTGTCTATACAGGATATGTCTGTCTATCTATACAGTGTCTGTCTGTCTATCCAGTATCTGTCTGTAGGTCTATCCAGTGTCTTTCTGCCTGTCTGTAGGTCTATACAGGATCTGTCTGTCTATCTATATAGTGTCTGTCTGTCTATACAGTGTATCTGTCTGTAGATCTATACAGTGTCTGACTGTCTGTCTGTCTATACAGTGTATCGGTCTGTCTATACAGTGTCTGTCTGTAGGTCTATACAGTGTCTGTCTGTCTATACAGTGTCTTTCCACCTGTCTGTCTGTCTATACAGTGTTTCTGTCTGTAGGTCTATACAGTGTCTGTCTGTCTATACAGTGTCTGTCTGTAGGTCTATACAGTGTCTGTCTGCCTGTCTTTCTGTCTATCCAGTATCTGTCTGTAGGTCTATCCAGTGTCTTTCTGCCTGTCTGTAGGTCTATAAAGTGTATGTCTGCCTGTCTGTAGGTCTATACAGGATCTGTCTGTCTATCTATATAGTGTATGTCTGACTATACAGTGTATCTGTCTGTAGGTCTATACAGTGTCTGACTGTCTGTCTGTCTAT
The DNA here is from genome assembly GCA_933207985.1 of Pelobates cultripes. Taxonomy (NCBI): domain Eukaryota; kingdom Metazoa; phylum Chordata; class Amphibia; order Anura; family Pelobatidae; genus Pelobates; species Pelobates cultripes. Next base: position 475,702 of record OW240918.1, read on the forward strand.
ACAGTGTATCTGTCTGTCTATACAGTGTCTGTCTGTAGGTCTATACAGTGTATCTGTCTGTCTATACAGTGTCTGTCTGTCTATACAGTGTCTTTCCGCCTGTCTGTCTGTCTATACAGTGTTTCTGTCTGTCTGTCTATACAGTGTCTGTCTGTAGGTCTATCTGTCTATACAGTGTTTCTGTCTGTAGGTCTATACAGTGTCTGTCTGTCTATACAGTGTCTGTCTGTAGGTCTATACAGTGTCTGTTTGCCTGTCTGTAGGTCTATACAGTGTATTTGTCTGTCTATACAGTGTCTGTCTGTCTATACAGTGTCTTTCCGCCTGCCTGTCTGTCTATACAGTGTTTCTGTCTGTAGGTCTATACAGTGTCTGTCTGTCTATACAGTGTCTGTCTGTAGGTCTATCTGTCTATACAGTGTTTCTGTCTGTAGGTCTATACAGTGTCTGTCTATAGGTCTATACAGTGTCTGTCTGCCTGTCTGTAGGTCTATACAGGATCTGTCTGTCTATCTATATAGTGTCTGTCTGTCTATACAGTGTATCTGTCTGTAGGTCTATACAGTGTCTGACTGTCTGTCTGTCTATACAGTGTATCTGTCTGTCTATACAGTGTCTGTCTGTAGGTCTATACAGTGTATCTGTCTGTCTATACAGTGTCTGTCTGTCTATACAGTGTGTGTCTGTCTGTCCATACAGGATCTGTCTGTCTGTCTATACAGGATCTGTCTGTCTATCTATACAGTGTCTGTCTGTCTATCTATACAGTGTCTGCCTCTCTGTCCATCCAGTGTCTGTCTGCCTGTCTGTCTATCTATACAGTGTATGTCTGCCTGTCTAGGATCTGTCTGTTTATATATACAGTGTCTATCTGTAGGTCTATACAGGATCTGTCTGCCTGTCTATCTATCTATACAGTGTATGTCTGTCTATCTATACAGTGTCTGCCTCTCTGTTTATCCAGTGTCTGTCTGTAGGTCTATACAGTGTATCTGTCTGTCTATACAGTGTCTGTCTATCTATACAGTGTGTGTCTGTCTGTCTGTCTATACAGGATCTGTCTGTCTTTCTATACAGTGTCTGTCTGTCTATCTATACAGTGTCTGCCTCTCTGTCTATCCAGTGTCTGTCTGCCTGTCTGTCTGCCTGTCTGTCTATCTATACAGTGTATGTCTGCCTGTCTAGGATCTGTCTGTTTATATATACAGTGTCTATCTGTAGGTCTATCCAGTGTCTGTCTGCCTGTCTATCTATCTATACAGTGTCTGTCTCCCTGTCTGTCAATTCAGGATCTGTCTGTCTATATATACATTGTCTGTCTGTAGGTCTACACAGGATCTGTCTGCCTGTCTGTCTATCTATACAGTATCTGCCTGTCTGTCTGTCTATACAGGATCTGTCTGTCTATCTATACACTGTCTGCCTGCTGGTCTGTCTATAATTATATATAACAAAATTTGAAAGGTATGCTGAAACGAAAAAGTTGAAATGAGATGCGTAAACTTTGCAGTTGTAACGTGTTTACTTATTTTTAACTCGACCCAGACTGCACAGACAAGTGTCTTCAGTGCCTGCTTCAAAAAAATAATATATAAAACCACACTCAGACATTCCAAAAATAAAAAAGATATGTTTCCCACTTATTGAATCAAACAAATAAATAATTTGGTTTTACACAAAAATACAAAACCTAAAACAAATAAAAATACTACCGTTATACGCAGCTACCAAAATAAAATGAATAACTACTTCTTTCAAATGCAGCTACGAAAAACACACAAATATATCTGTTAGACTCAACTACCCAGAGCAAACCAATAAATACTTCTATTATACACAGATACCCAGAGCAAACCAATAAATACTTCTATTATACACAGATACCCAGAGCAAACCAATAAATACCTCTATTATACACAGATACCCAGAGCAAACCAATAAATACCTCTATTATACACAGATACCCAGAGCAAGCCAATAAATACTTCTATTATACACAGATACCCAGAGCAAGCCAATAAATACCTCTATTATACAAAGATACCCAGAACAAGCCAATAAATACCTCTATTATACACAGATACCCAGAACAAGCCAATAAATACCTCTATTATACACAGATACCCAGAGCAAACCAATAAATACCTCTATTATACACAGATACCCAGAGCAAACCAATAAATACCTCTATTATACACAGATACCCAGAACAAACCAATAAATACCTCTATTATACACAGATACCCAGAGCAAATAAATAAATACTTCTATTATACACAGATACCCAGAACAAACCAATAAATACTTCTATTATACACAGATACCCAGAGCAAACCAATAAATACCTCTATTATACACAGATACCAAGAACAAACCGATAAATACCTCTATTATACACAGATACCCAGAGCAAATAAATAAATACTTCTATTATACACAGATACCCAGAGCAAATAAATAAATACTTCTATTATACACAGATACCCAGAACAAACCAATAAATACTTCTATTATACACAGATACCCAGAGCAAGCCAATAAATACCTCTATTATACACAGATACCCAGAGCAAGCCAATAAATACTTCTATTATACACAGATACCCAGAGCAAGCCAATAAATACTTCTATTATACACAGATATCTAGAGCAAACCAATAAATACTTCTATTATACACAGATACCCAGAGCAAGCCAATAAATACTTCTATTATACACAGATACCCAGAGCAAGCCAATAAATACTTCTATTATACACAGATACCCAGAGCAAGCCAATAAATACCTCTATTATACACAGATATCTAGAGCAAACCAATAAATACTTCTATTATACACAAATACCCAGAGCACGCCAATAAATACTTCTATTATAAACAGATACCCAGAGCAAGCCAATAAATACCTCTATTATACACAGATACCCAGAGCAAACCAATAAATACCTCTGTTATACACAGATACCCAGAACAAACCAATACATACTTCTATTATACACAAATACCCAGAGCAAACCAATAAATACTTTTATAATACACAGATACCCAGAGCAAACCAATAAATACTTCAATTATACACAGATACCCAGAACAAACCAATAAATACTTCTATTATACACAGATACCCAGAGCAAATAAATAAATACCTCTATTATACACAGATACCCAGAACAAACCAATAAATACTTCTATTATACACAGATACCCAGAGCAAACCAATAAATACTTCTATTATACACAGATAACCAGAGCAAACCAATAAATACTTTTATAATACACAGATACCCAGAGCAAACCAATAAATACTTCAATTATACACAGATACCCAGAACAAACCAATAAATACTTCTATTATACACAGATACCCAGAGCAAATAAATAAATACTTCTATTATACACAGATACCCAGAACAAACCAATAAATACTTCTATTATACACAGATACCCAGAGCAAACCAATAAATACCTCTATTATACACAGATACCCAGAACAAACCGATAAATACCTCTATTATACACAGATACCCAGAGCAAATAAATAAATACTTCTATTATACACAGATACCCAGAACAAACCAATAAATACTTCTATTATACTCAGACACCCAGAGCAAACCAATAAATACCTCTATTATACACAGATACCCAGAGCAAACCAATAAATTCTTCTATTATACACATATACCCAGAACAAACCAATAAATACTTCTGTTATACACAAATACCCAGAGCAAACCAATAAATACCTCTGTTATACATAGATACCCAGAGCAAACCACTATTATACACAGATACCCAGAGCAAACCAATAAATACCTCTATTATACACAGATACCCAGAACAAACCAATAAATACTTCTATTATACACAGATACCCAGAACAAACCAATAAATACTTCTATTATACACAGATACCCAGAACAAACCAATAAATACCTCTATTATACACAGATACCCAGAGCAAATAAATAAATACTTCTATTATACACAGATACCCAGAACAAACCAATAAATACTTCTATTATACACAGATACCCAGAGCAAACCAATAAATGCTTCTATTATACACAGATACCCAGTGCAAACCAATAAATACTTCTATTATACACAGATACCCAGTGCAAACCAATAAATACTTTTTATACACAGATACCCAGAACAAACCAATAAATACTTCTATTATACACAGATACCCAGAACAAACCAATAAATACCTCTATTATACACAGATACCCAGAGCAAACCAATAAATACTTCTGTTATATACAGATACCCAGAGCAAACCTATAAATACTTCTATTATACACAGATACCCAGTGCAAACCAATAAATACTTTTTATACACAGATACCCAGAACAAACCAATAAATACTTCTATTATACACAGATACCCAGAACAAACCAATAAATACTTCTATTATACACAGATACCCAGAGCAAACCAATAAATACGTCTATTATACAGAGATACCCGGAGCAAACCAATAAATACTTATATTATACACAGATACCCAGAGCAAGCCAAAAAATACTTCTATTATACACAGATACCCAGTGCAAACCAATAAATACTTTTTATACACAGATACCCAGAACAAACCAATAAATACTTCTATTATACACAGATACCCAGAACAAACCAATAAATACCTCTATTATACACAGATACCCAGAGCAAACCAATAAATACTTCTGTTATACACAGATACCCAGAGTAAACCAATAAATAATTCTATTATACACAGATACCCAGAGCAAACCAATAAATACTTCTGTTATACACAACTACCCAGAACAAACCAATAAATACTTCTATTATACACAGATACCCAGAGCAAATAAATAAATACTTCTATTATACACAGATACCCAGAACAAACCAATAAATACTTCTATTATACACAGATACCCAGAGCAAACCAATAAATACCTCTATTATACACAGATACCAAGAACAAACCGATAAATACCTCTATTATACACAGATACCCAGAGCAAATAAATAAATACTTCTATTATACACAGATACCCAGAGCAAATAAATAAATACTTCTATTATACACAGATACCCAGAACAAACCAATAAATACTTCTATTATACACAGATACCCAGAACAAACCAATAAATACTTCTATTATACACAGATACCCAGAACAAACCAATAAATACCTCTATTATACACAGATACCCAGAGCAAATAAATAAATACTTCTATTATACACAGATACCCAGAGCAAATAAATAAATACTTCTATTATACATGATTACCCAGAGCAAACCACTATTATACACAGATACCCAGAGCAAACCAATAAATACTTCTATTATACACAGATACCCAGAACAAACCAATAAATACTTCTATTATACTCAGACACCCAGAGCAAACCAATAAATACCTCTATTATACACAGATACCCAGAGCAAACCAATAAATTCTTCTATTATACACATATACCCAGAACAAACCAATAAATACTTCTGTTATACACAAATACCCAGAGCAAACCAATAAATACCTCTGTTATACATAGATACCCAGAGCAAACCACTAATATACACAGATACCCAGAGCAAACCAATACAAATACTTCTATTTATACACAGATACCCAGAGCAAACCAATAAATACCTCTATTATACACAGATACCCAGAACAAGCCAATAAATACCTCTGTTATACACAGATACCCAGAACAAGCCAATAAATACCTCTGTTATACACAGATACCCAGAACAAGCCAATAAATACTTCTATTATACACAGATACCCAGAGCAAGCCAATAAATACCTCTATTATACACAGATACCCAGAACAAACCAATAAATACTTCTATTATACACAGATACCCAGAGCAAGCCAATAAATACTTCTATTATACACAGATACCCAGTGCAAACCAATAAATACCTCTATTATACACAGATACCCGGAGCAAGCCAATAAATACTTCTATTATACACAGATAACCAGTACAAACCAATAAATACTTCTATTATACACAGATACCCAGAGCAAGCCAATAAATACTTCTATTATACAAAGATACCCAGAACAAACCAATAAATACTTCTATTATACACAGATACCCAGTGCAAACCAATAAATACCTCTATTATACACAGATACCCAGAGCAAACCAATAAATACTTCTATTATACACAGATACCCAGAGCAAACCAATAAATACCTCTATTATACACAGATACCCAGAACAAACCAATAAATACTTCTATTATACACAGATACCCAGAGCAAACCAATAAATACGTCTATTATACAGAGATACCCGGAGCAAACCAATAAATACTTCTATTATACACAGATACCCAGAGCAAGCCAAAAAATACTTCTATTATACACAGATACCCAGAAGAAACCAATAAATACTTCTATTATACACAGATACCCAGAGTATACCAATAAATACCTCTATTATACACAGATACCCAGAACAAACCAATACATACTTCTATTATACACAGATACCCAGAACAAACCAATAAATACTTCTATTATACACAGATACCCAGAGTAAACCAATAAATACCTCTATTATACACAGATACCCAGAACAAACCAATACATACTTCTATTATACACAGATACCCAGAGCAAGCCAATAAATACCTCTATTATACACAGATACCCAGAGCAAGCCAATAAATACTTCTATTATACACAGATACCCAGAGCAAACCAATCAATACCTCTATTATACAAAGATACCCAGAACAAGCCAATAAATACCTCTATTATACACAGATACCCAGAGCAAACCAATAAATACCTCTATTATACAAAGATACCCAGAACAAGCCAATAAATACCTCTATTATACACAGATACCCAGAGCAAACCAATAAATACCTCTATTATACAAAGATACCCAGAACAAGCCAATAAATACCTCTATTATACAAAGATACCCAGAACAAGCCAATAAATACCTCTATTATACACAGATACCCAGAGCAAACCAATCAATACCTCTATTATACAAAGATACCCAGAACAAGCCAATAAATACCTCTATTATACACAGATACCCAGAGCAAACCAATAAATACCTCTATTATACAAAGATACCCAGAACAAGCCAATAAATACCTCTATTATACACAGATACCCAGAGCAAACCAATAAATACCTCTATTATACACAGATACCCGGAGCAAGCCAATAAATACCTCTATTATACAAAGATACCCAGAACAAGCCAATAAATACCTCTGTTATACACAGATACCCAGAACAAGCCAATAAATACCTCTATTATACAAAGATACCCAGAACAAGCCAATAAATGCCTCTGTTATACACAGATACCCAGAACAAACCAATAAATACTTCTATTATACACAGATACCCAGAGCAAGCCAATAAATACCTCTATTATACACAGATACCCAGAACAAACCAATAAATACTTCTATTATACACAGATACCTAGAGCAAGCCAATAAATACCTCTATTATACACAGATACCCAGAGCAAGCCATTAAATACTTCTATTATACACAGATACCCAGAGCAAACCAATCAATACCTCTATTATACACAGATACCCAGAGCAAACCAATAAATACCTCTATTATACAAAGATACCCAGAACAAGCCAATAAATACCTCTATTATACACAGATACCCAGAGCAAACCAATAAATACCTCTATTATACAAAGATACCCAGAACAAGCCAATAAATACCTCTATTATACACAGATACCCAGAGCAAACCAATAAATACCTCTATTATACAAAGATACCCAGAACAAGCCAATAAATACCTCTGTTATACACAGATACCCAGAGCAAACCAATAAATACCTCTATTATACACAGATACCCGGAGCAAGCCAATAAATACCTCTATTATACAAAGATACCCAGAACAAGCCAATAAATACCTCTGTTATACACAGATACCCAGAACAAGCCAATAAATACCTCTATTATACAAAGATACCCAGAACAAGCCAATAAATACCTCTGTTATACACAGATACCCAGAACAAACCAATAAATACTTCTATTATACACAGATACCCAGAGCAAGCCAATAAATACCTCTATTATACACAGATACCCAGAACAAACCAATAAATACTTCTATTATACACAGATACCTAGAGCAAGCCAATAAATACCTCTATTATACACAGATACCCAGAGCAAGCCAATAAATACTTCTATTATACACAGATACCCAGAGCAAACCAATCAATACCTCTATTATACACAGATATCCAGAGCAAACCAATAAATACCTCTATTATACAAAGATACCCAGAACAAGCCAATAAATACCTCTATTATACACAGATACCCAGAGCAAACCAATAAATACTTCTATTATACACAGATACCCAAAGCAAGCCAATAAATACTTCTATTATACACAGATACCCAGAGCAAGCCAATAAATACCTCTATTATACACAGATACCCAGAGCAAACCAATAAATACCTCTATTATACACAGATACCCAAAGCAAGCCAATAAATACTTCTATTATACACAGATACCCAGAGCAAGCCAATAAATACCTCTATTATACAAAGATACCCAGAACAAGCCAATAAATACCTCTATTATACACAGATACCCAGAACAAGCCAATAAATACCTCTATTATACACAGATACCCAGAGCAAACCAATAAATACCTCTATTATACACAGATACCCAGAGCAAACCAATAAATACCTCTATTATACACAGATACCCAGAGCAAACCAATAAATACTTCTATTATACACAGATACCCAGAGCAAACCAATAAATACTTCTATTATACACAGATACCCAGAGCAAACCAATAAATACCTCTATTATACACAGATACCCAGAGCAAACCAATAAATACCTCTATTATACACAGATACCCAGAACAAGCCAATAAATACCTCTATTATACACAGATACCCAGAACAAGCCAATAAATACCTCTGTTATACACAGATACCCAGAACAAACCAATAAATACTTCTATTATACACAGATACCCAGAGCAAGCCAATAAATACCTCTATTATACACAGATACCCAGAACAAACCAATAAATACTTCTATTATACAAAGATACCTAGAGCAAGCCAATAAATACCTCTATTATACACAGATACCCAGAGCAAACCAATAAATACCTCTATTATACACAGATACCCGGAGCAAGCCAATAAATACCTCTATTATACAAAGATACCCAGAACAAGCCAATAAATACCTCTGTTATACACAGATACCCAGAACAAGCCAATAAATACCTCTATTATACAAAGATACCCAGAACAAGCCAATAAATGCCTCTGTTATACACAGATACCCAGAACAAACCAATAAATACTTCTATTATACACAGATACCCAGAGCAAGCCAATAAATACCTCTATTATACACAGATACCCAGAACAAACCAATAAATACTTCTATTATACACAGATACCTAGAGCAAGCCAATAAATACCTCTATTATACACAGATACCCAGAGCAAGCCATTAAATACTTCTATTATACACAGATACCCAGAGCAAACCAATCAATACCTCTATTATACACAGATACCCAGAGCAAACCAATAAATACCTCTATTATACAAAGATACCCAGAACAAGCCAATAAATACCTCTATTATACACAGATACCCAGAGCAAACCAATAAATACCTCTATTATACAAAGATACCCAGAACAAGCCAATAAATACCTCTATTATACACAGATACCCAGAGCAAACCAATAAATACCTCTATTATACAAAGATACCCAGAACAAGCCAATAAATACCTCTATTATACAAAGATACCCAGAACAAGCCAATAAATACCTCTATTATACACAGATACCCAGAGCAAACCAATCAATACCTCTATTATACAAAGATACCCAGAACAAGCCAATAAATACCTCTATTATACACAGATACCCAGAGCAAACCAATAAATACCTCTATTATACAAAGATACCCAGAACAAGCCAATAAATACCTCTATTATACACAGATACCCAGAGCAAACCAATAAATACCTCTATTATACACAGATACCTGGAGCAAGCCAATAAATACCTCTATTATACAAAGATACCCAGAACAAGCCAATAAATACCTCTGTTATACACAGATACCCAGAACAAGCCAATAAATACCTCTATTATACAAAGATACCCAGAACAAGCCAATAAATACCTCTGTTATACACAGATACCCAGAACAAACCAATAAATACTTCTATTATACACAGATACCCAGAGCAAGCCAATAAATACCTCTATTATACACAGATACCCAGAACAAACCAATAAATACTTCTATTATACACAGATACCTAGAGCAAGCCAATAAATACCTCTATTATACACAGATACCCAGAGCAAGCCATTAAATACTTCTATTATACACAGATACCCAGAGCAAACCAATCAATACCTCTATTATACACAGATACCCAGAGCAAACCAATAAATACCTCTATTATACAAAGATACCCAGAACAAGCCAATAAATACCTCTATTATACACAGATACCCAGAGCAAACCAATAAATACCTCTATTATACAAAGATACCCAGAACAAGCCAATAAATACCTCTATTATACACAGATACCCAGAGCAAACCAATAAATACATCTATTATACACAGATACCCGGAGCAAGCCAATAAATACCTCTATTATACACAGATACCCAGAGCAAACCAATAAATACCTCTATTATACACAGATACTCGGAGCAAGCCAATAAATACCTCTATTATACAAAGATACCCAGAACAAACCAATAAATACCTCTGTTATACACAGATACCCAGAACAAACAATACCTCTATTATACAAAGATACAGAACAAGCCAATAAATACCTCTGTTATACACAGATACCCAGAACAAACCAATAAATACTTCTATTATACACAGATACCCAGAGCAAGCAATAAATGCCTCTATTATACACAGATACCCAGAACAAACCAATAAATGCTTCTATTATACACCAGGCCTAGAACAAGCCAATAAATACCTCTATTATACACAGATACCCAGGACCAATAAATGCTTCTATTATGTACACAGATACCCAGGAGCAAACCAATCAATACCTCTATTATACAGATATCAGAACAGAGCCAATAAATACCTCTATTATACAAAGATGCCCAGAACAAATATGCATGCCTCTATTATACACAGATACCCAGAGCAAACCAATAAATACCTCTATTATACAAAGATACCCAGAACAAGCCAATAAATACCTCTATTATACACAGATACCCAGAGCAAACCAATAAATACATCTATTATACACAGATACCCGGAGCAAGCCAATAAATACCTCTATTATACACAGATACCCAGAGCAAACCAATAAATACCTCTATTATACACAGATACTCGGAGCAAGCCAATAAATACCTCTATTATACAAAGATACCCAGAACAAGCCAATAAATACCTCTGTTATACACAGATACCCAGAACAAACCAATAAATACTTCTATTATACACAGATACCCAGAGCAAGCCAATAAATACCTCTATTATACACAGATAACCAGAACAAACCAATAAATACTTCTATTATACACAGATACCCAGAGCAAACCAATAAATACTTCTATTATACACAGATACCCAGAGCAAGCCAATAACTACTTCTATTATACACAGATACCCAGAACAAGCCAATAAATACCTCTATTATACACAGATACCCAGAGCAAGCCAATAAATACTTCTATTATACACAGATACCCAGAACAAACCAATAAATACTTCTATTATACACAGATACCCAGAGCAAACCAATAAATACCTCTATTATACACCGATACCCAGAACAAACCAATAAATACCTCTATTATACACAGATACCCAGAGCAAACCAATAAATACCTCTATTATACACAGATACCCAGAGCAAGCCAATAAATACTTCTATTATACACAGATACACAGAGCAAGCCAATAAATACCTCTATTATACACAGATACCCAGAACAAACCAATAAATACTTCTATTATACACAGATACCCAGAGCAAGCCAATAAATACTTCTATTATACACAGATACCCAGTGCAAACCAATAAATACCTCTATTATACACAGATACCCAGAGCAAGCCAATAAATACTTCTATTATACACAGATACCCAGTGCAAACCAATAAATACCTCTATTATACACAGATACCCGGAGCAAGCCAATAAATACTTCTATTATACACAGATAACCAGTACAAACCAATAAATACTTCTATTATACACAGATACCCAGAGCAAGCCAATAAATACTTCTATTATACAAAGATACCCAGAACAAACCAATAAATACTTCTATTATACACAGATACCCAGTGCAAACCAATAAATACCTCTATTATACACAGATACCCAGAGCAAACCAATAAATACTTCTATTATACACAGATACCCAGAGCAAACCAATAAATACCTCTATTATACACAGATACCCAGAACAAACCAATAAATACTTCTATTATACACAGATACCCAGAGCAAACCAATAAATACGTCTATTATACAGAGATACCCGGAGCAAACCAATAAATACTTATATTATACACAGATACCCAGAGCAAGCCAAAAAATACTTCTATTATACACAGATACCCAGAACAAACCAATAAATACTTCTATTATACACAGATACCCAGAGTATACCAATAAATACCTCTATTATACACAGATACCCAGAACAAACCAATACATACTTCTATTATACACAGATACCCAGAACAAACCAATAAATACTTCTATTATACACAGATACCCAGAGCAAGCCAATAAATACCTCTATTATACACAGATACCCAGAGCAAGCCAATAAATACTTCTATTATACACAGATACCCAGAGCAAGCCAATAAATACTTCTATTATACACAGATACCCAGAGCAAGCCAATAAATACTTCTATTATACACAGATACCCAGAGCAAGCCAATAAATACTTCAATTATACACAGATACCCAGAGCAAGCCAATAAATACTTCTATTATACACAGATACCCAGAGCAAGCCAATAAATACTTCTATTATACACAGATATCTAGAGCAAACCAATAAATACTTCTATTATACACAGATACCCAGAGCAAGCCAATAAATACTTCTATTATACACAGATACCCAGAGCAAGCCAATAAATACTTCTATTATACACAGATACCCAGAGCAAGCCAATAAATACTTCTATTATACACAAATACCCAGAGCAAACCAATAAATACCTCTGTTATACATAGATACCCAGAGCAAACCACTATTATACACAGATACCCAGAGCAAACCAATAAATACTTCTATTATACACAGATACCCAGAACAAACCAATAAATACTTCTATTATACACAGATACCCAGAACAAACCAATAAATACTTCTATTATACACAGATACCCAGAACAAACCAATAAATACCTCTATTATACACAGATACCCAGAGCAAATAAATAAATACTTCTATTATACACAGATACCCAGAGCAAATAAATAAATACTTCTATTATACACAGATACCCAGAACAAACCAATAAATACTTCTATTATACACAGATACCCAGAGCAAACCAATAAATACTTCTATTATACACAGATACCCAGTGCAAACCAATAAATACTTCTATTATACACAGATACCCAGTGCAAACCAATAAATACTTTTTATACACAGATACCCAGAACAAACCAATAAATACTTCTATTATACACAGATACCCAGAACAAACCAATAAATACCTTTATAATACACAGATACCCAGAGCAAACCAATAAATACTTCTGTTATACACAGATACCCAGAGTAAACCAATAAATAATTCTATTATACACAGATACCCAGAGCAAACCAATAAATACTTCTATTATACACAGATACCCAGAACAAACCAATAAATACTTCTATTATACACAGATACCCAGAGCAAACCAATAAATACTTCTGTTATACACAAATACCCAGAGCAAACCAATAAATACCTCTATTATACACCGATACCCAGAACAAACCAATAAATACCTCTATTATACACAGATACCCAGAGCAAACCAATAAATACCTCTATTATACACAGATACCCAGAGCAAACCAATAAATACTTCTATTATACACAGATACCCAGAGCAAACCAATAAATACTTCTATTATACACAGATAACCAGAGCAAACCAATAAATACTTTTATAATACACAGATACCCAGAGCAAACCAATAAATACTTCTATTATACACAGATACCCAGAACAAACCAATAAATACTTCTATTATACACAGATACCCAG
>OW240918.1:490110-515277 GCA_933207985.1 Pelobates cultripes
TAAATCAAAGCTCTGTCATGTTTTACAGGATTTGCTCTTCAGATTCAGTGCTATCAGTGTGAGGAATTCCAACCCAATGACTGCTCTTCCCCAGAGTTTATTGTCAACTGCACAGTCAATGTCCAGAACATGTGTCAGAAGGAGGTCATGGAGAAGAGTGATGGTGAGGCTCATGTGATCATTACAAGATAAAAGCAATGCAGCCGTGTGATTGTCACCATATAGTCAATAACCAATGACTGTAAAACTCCCTCACTACAGAGGGATAATCTGAGATGTCTGTATGAATGAAGGGCTGCATGTAACATGAAATGTGTCTGTCTGCCTGTGTGTCTGTCTGTCTATACAGTGTATCTGTCTGTAGGTCTATACAGTGTCTGTCTGTCTATACAGTATCTGTCTGTCTATACAGTGTCTGTCTGTAGGTCTATACAGTGTCTGTCTGCCTGTCTTTCAGTCTATACAGGATCTGTCTGTCTATCTATACAGTGTCTGTCTGCCTATACAGTGTCTGTCTGTAGGTCTATACAGTGTCTGTCTGCCTGTCTTTCAGTCTATACAGGATCTGTCTGTCTATCTATACAGTGTCTGTCTGCCTATCCAGTATCTGTCTGTAGGTCTATCCAGTGTCTTTCTGCCTGTCTGTAGGTCTATACAGGATCTGTCTGTCTATCTATATAGTGTCTGTCTGTCTATACAGTGTATCTGTCTGTAGGTCTATACAGTGTCTGACTGTCTGTCTGTCTATACAGTGTATCGGTCTGTCTATACAGTGTCTGTCTGTAGGTCTATACAGTGTATCTGTTTGTCTATACAGTGTCTGTCTGTCTATACAGTGTCTTTCCACCTGTCTGTCTGTCTATACAGTGTTTCTGTCTGTAGGTCCATACAGTGTCTGTCTGTCTATACAGTGTCTGTCTGTAGGTCTATACAGTGTCTGTCTGCCTGTCTTTCTGTCTATACAGGATCTGTCTGTCTATCTATACAGTGTTTCTGTCTGTCTGTCTATACAGTGTCTGTCTGTAGGTCTATCTGTCTATACAGTGTTTCTGTCTGTAGGTCTATACAGTGTCTGTCTGTCTATACAGTGTCTGTCTGTAGGTCTATACAGTGTCTGTTTGCCTGTCTGTAGGTCTATACAGTGTATTTGTCTGTCTATACAGTGTCTGTCTGTCTATACAGTGTCTTTCCGCCTGCCTGTCTGTCTATACAGTGTTTCTGTCTGTAGGTCTATACAGTGTCTGTCTGTCTATACAGTGTCTGTCTGTAGGTCTATCTGTCTATACAGTGTTTCTGTCTGTAGGTCTATACAGTGTCTGTCTATAGGTCTATACAGTGTCTGTCTGCCTGTCTGTAGGTCTATACAGGATCTGTCTGTCTATCTATATAGTGTCTGTCTGTCTATACAGTGTATCTGTCTGTAGGTCTATACAGTGTCTGACTGTCTGTCTGTCTATACAGTGTATCGGTCTGTCTATACAGTGTCTGTCTGTAGGTCTATACAGTGTATCTGTTTGTCTATACAGTGTCTGTCTGTCTATACAGTGTCTTTCCACCTGTCTGTCTGTCTATACAGTGTTTCTGTCTGTAGGTCCATACAGTGTCTGTCTGTCTATACAGTGTCTGTCTGTAGGTCTATACAGTGTCTGTCTGCCTGTCTTTCTGTCTATACAGGATCTGTCTGTCTATCTATACAGTGTCTGTCTGTCTATCCAGTATCTGTCTGTAGGTCTATCCAGTGTCTTTCTGCCTGTCTGTAGGTCTATAAAGGATCTGGTTCGTCTATCTTATATAGTGTCTGTCTGTTCATACAGTGTATCTGTCTGTAGGTCTATAAGGTGCGTCTGACTGTCTGTCTGTCTGGCGTAATGGGTCTCGTCTTTTCATAGCTGTGCGTCTCGTCTGTAGGTCTATACAGTGTATCTGTTTGTTCATACAGTGTCTGTCTGTTCATACAGTGCTCCTTCCAATCTCGGTCTGTCTGTCTACAGTGCCTCGCCCGTGGTGGTCTATACAGTGTCTGTCTGTAGGTCTATACAGTGTCTGTCTGCCTGTCTTTCTGTCTATCCAGTATCTGTCTGTAGGTCTATCCAGTGTCTTTCTGCCTGTCTGTAGGTCTATAAAGTGTATGTCTGCCTGTCTGTAGGTCTATACAGGATCTGTCTGTCTATCTATATAGTGTATGTCTGACTATACAGTGTATCTGTCTGTAGGTCTATACAGTGTCTGACTGTCTGTCTGTCTATACAGTGTATCTGTCTGTCTATACAGTGTCTGTCTGTAGGTCTATACAGTGTATCTGTCTGTCTATACAGTGTCTGTCTGTCTATACAGTGTCTTTCCGCCTGTCTGTCTGTCTATACAGTGTTTCTGTCTGTCTGTCTATACAGTGTCTGTCTGTAGGTCTATCTGTCTATACAGTGTTTCTGTCTGTAGGTCTATACAGTGTCTGTCTGTCTATACAGTGTCTGTCTGTAGGTCTATACAGTGTCTGTTTGCCTGTCTGTAGGTCTATACAGTGTATTTGTCTGTCTATACAGTGTCTGTCTGTCTATACAGTGTCTTTCCGCCTGCCTGTCTGTCTATACAGTGTTTCTGTCTGTAGGTCTATACAGTGTCTGTCTGTCTATACAGTGTCTGTCTGTAGGTCTATCTGTCTATACAGTGTTTCTGTCTGTAGGTCTATACAGTGTCTGTCTATAGGTCTATACAGTGTCTGTCTGCCTGTCTGTAGGTCTATACAGGATCTGTCTGTCTATCTATATAGTGTCTGTCTGTCTATACAGTGTA
This sequence comes from Pelobates cultripes, assembly GCA_933207985.1. NCBI lineage: Eukaryota > Metazoa > Chordata > Amphibia > Anura > Pelobatidae > Pelobates > Pelobates cultripes. The sequence continues at coordinate 492,901 of OW240918.1, forward strand.
TCTGTCTGTAGGTCTATACAGTGTCTGACTGTCTGTCTGTCTATACAGTGTATCTGTCTGTCTATACAGTGTCTGTCTGTAGGTCTATACAGTGTATCTGTCTGTCTATACAGTGTCTGTCTGTCTATACAGTGTGTGTCTGTCTGTCCATACAGGATCTGTCTGTCTGTCTATACAGGATCTGTCTGTCTATCTATACAGTGTCTGTCTGTCTATCTATACAGTGTCTGCCTCTCTGTCCATCCAGTGTCTGTCTGCCTGTCTGTCTATCTATACAGTGTATGTCTGCCTGTCTAGGATCTGTCTGTTTATATATACAGTGTCTATCTGTAGGTCTATACAGGATCTGTCTGCCTGTCTATCTATCTATACAGTGTATGTCTGTCTATCTATACAGTGTCTGCCTCTCTGTTTATCCAGTGTCTGTCTGTAGGTCTATACTGTCTGTCTATACAGTGTATCTGTCTGTCTATACAGTGTGTGTCTGTCTGTCTGTCTATACAGGATCTGTCTGTCTTTCTATACAGTGTCTGTCTGTCTATCTATACAGTGTCTGCCTCTCTGTCTATCCAGTGTCTGTCTGCCTGTCTGTCTGCCTGTCTGTCTATCTATACAGTGTATGTCTGCCTGTCTAGGATCTGTCTGTTTATATATACAGTGTCTATCTGTAGGTCTATCCAGTGTCTGTCTGCCTGTCTATCTATCTATACAGTGTCTGTCTCCCTGTCTGTCAATTCAGGATCTGTCTGTCTATATATACATTGTCTGTCTGTAGGTCTACACAGGATCTGTCTGCCTGTCTGTCTATCTATACAGTATCTGCCTGTCTGTCTGTCTATACAGGATCTGTCTGTCTATCTATACACTGTCTGCCTGCTGGTCTGTCTATAATTATATATAACAAAATTTGAAAGGTATGCTGAAACGAAAAAGTTGAAATGAGATGCGTAAACTTTGCAGTTGTAACGTGTTTACTTATTTTTAACTCGACCCAGACTGCACAGACAAGTGTCTTCAGTGCCTGCTTCAAAAAAATAATATATAAAACCACACTCAGACATTCCAAAAATAAAAAAGATATGTTTCCCACTTATTGAATCAAACAAATAAATAATTTGGTTTTACACAAAAATACAAAACCTAAAACAAATAAAAATACTACCGTTATACGCAGCTACCAAAATAAAATGAATAACTACTTCTTTCAAATGCAGCTACGAAAAACACACAAATATATCTGTTAGACTCAACTACCCAGAGCAAACCAATAAATACTTCTATTATACACAGATACCCAGAGCAAACCAATAAATACTTCTATTATACACAGATACCTAGAGCAAGCCAATAAATACCTCTATTATACACAGATACCCAGAGCAAGCCAATAAATACTTCTATTATACACAGATACCCAGAGCAAACCAATAAATACCTCTATTATACACAGATACCCAGAGCAAACCAATAAATACCTCTATTATACACAGATACCCAAAGCAAGCCAATAAATACTTCTATTATACACAGATACCCAGAGCAAGCCAATAAATACCTCTATTATACAAAGATACCCAGAACAAGCCAATAAATACCTCTATTATACACAGATACCCAGAGCAAACCAATAAATACCTCTATTATACACAGATACCCGGAGCAAGCCAATAAATACCTCTATTATACAAAGATACCCAGAACAAGCCAATAAATACCTCTGTTATACACAGATACCCAGAACAAACCAATAAATACTTCTATTATACACAGATACCCAGAGCAAGCCAATAAATACCTCTATTATACACAGATACCCAGAACAAACCAATAAATACTTCTATTATACAAAGATACCTAGAGCAAGCCAATAAATACCTCTATTATACACAGATACCCAGAGCAAACCAATAAATACCTCTATTATACACAGATACCCGGAGCAAGCCAATAAATACCTCTATTATACAAAGATACCCAGAACAAGCCAATAAATACCTCTGTTATACACAGATACCCAGAACAAGCCAATAAATACCTCTATTATACAAAGATACCCAGAACAAGCCAATAAATGCCTCTGTTATACACAGATACCCAGAACAAACCAATAAATACTTCTATTATACACAGATACCCAGAGCAAGCCAATAAATACCTCTATTATACACAGATACCCAGAACAAACCAATAAATACTTCTATTATACACAGATACCTAGAGCAAGCCAATAAATACCTCTATTATACACAGATACCCAGAGCAAGCCATTAAATACTTCTATTATACACAGATACCCAGAGCAAACCAATCAATACCTCTATTATACACAGATACCCAGAGCAAACCAATAAATACCTCTATTATACAAAGATACCCAGAACAAGCCAATAAATACCTCTATTATACACAGATACCCAGAGCAAACCAATAAATACCTCTATTATACAAAGATACCCAGAACAAGCCAATAAATACCTCTATTATACACAGATACCCAGAGCAAACCAATAAATACCTCTATTATACAAAGATACCCAGAACAAGCCAATAAATACCTCTATTATACAAAGATACCCAGAACAAGCCAATAAATACCTCTATTATACACAGATACCCAGAGCAAACCAATCAATACCTCTATTATACAAAGATACCCAGAGCAAACCAATAAATACCTCTATTATACACAGATACCCAGAACAAACCAATAAATACCTCTATTATACACAGATACCCAGAGCAAATAAATAAATACTTCTATTATACACAGATACCCAGAACAAACCAATAAATACTTCTATTATACTCAGACACCCAGAGCAAACCAATAAATACCTCTATTATACACAGATACCCAGAGCAAATAAATAAATACTTCTATTATACACAGATACCCAGAGCAAACCAATAAATTCTTCTATTATACACAGATACCCAGAACAAACCAATAAATACCTCTATTATACACAGATACCCAGAGCAAACCAATAAATACTTCTATTATACACAGATACCCAGAGCAAACCAATAAATACTTCTATTATACACAGATACCCAGAACAAACCAATAAATACCTCTATTATACACAGATACCCAGAGCAAATAAATACTTCTATTATACACAGATACCCAGAACAAACCAATAAATACTTCTATTATACACAGATACCCAGAGCAAACCAATAAATACCTCTATTATACACAGATACCCAGAGCAAACCAATAAATACTTCTATTATACACAGATACCCAGAACAAACCAATAAATACTTCTATTATACACAGATACCCATAACAAACCAATAAATACTTCTATTATACACAGATACCCAGAGCAAACCAATAAATACCTCTATTATACACAGATACCCAGAGCAAACCAATAAATACCTCTATTATACACAGATACCCAGAGCAAATAAATAAATACTTCTATTATACACAGATACCCAGAACAAACCAATAAATACTTCTATTATACACAGATACCCAGAACAAACCAATAAATACCTCTATTATACACAGATACCCAGAGCAAACCAATAAATACTTCTATTATACACAGATACCCAGAGCAAACCAATAAATAATAAATACCAATAAATACCTCTATTATACACAGATACCCAGAACAAACCAATAAATACCTCTATTATACAGATACCCAGATACCCAGAGCAAACCAATAAATACCTCTATTATACACAGATACCCAGAGCAAACCAATAAATTCTTCTATTATACACATATACCCAGAACAAACCAATAAATACTTCTGTTATACACAAATACCCAGAGCAAACCAATAAATACCTCTATTATACACAGATACCCAGAACAAACCAATAAATACTTCTATTATACACAGATACCCAGAACAAACCAATAAATACTTCTATTATACAGATACCCAGAGCAAGCCAATAAATACCTTTATTATACACAGATACCCGGAACAAACCAATAAATACTTCTAAATGTGAACAAGAGAGAGATTTTTGGTGCTTTTGTATCTGTAGCAGCTCTGGCTTCCCGAACCAGAGTCTCTTTCTTCTGGTCGTAGATGAGAATAAATAAGAGAATGAAGGGAAGAAGCACTTTCAACTGTAGTCCTTTGTTCCATTGGAGCAATATGAAAAATAGAAGGGACAAAACCTAAATATAGTGTTGTATTTTAGGATATTAAACATGGTAAATAATAAAGATTGCACTTACACTTTTCTGGAGCTCAAGATCAGGTCCAGATCACTGCGCCTGGACGGTACAATCCCTGTCTGTGGATATATAGATGGTCCTGGTCCTGTATTGGCCTTTATGAGGAGATGTCTTTAGGCTAGTGGTTAGCGGTGTAAGGTCAGCTGCTTTAGTAGCGGTGCTGACATTCAATGTATTCTGATATGCAAGTAGATCAGTGGTGTATTTAGGATTTGTGCTGCCCTAGGCAGGACGGTGCTCGGGCACCACCTTAATTTAAATTTTGCCCTCCCCTTCCAATCAAGGCTGTACTTTGACTGACAGACGCACACACTCACTGATAGATGCATACACTCATTGACAGACACACACTCTCATATACACTGACAAACAATGACAAACACACACACACTCACGGATTTGACACACTGATAGACAGACGCACTGACAGATGCACAAACTCTCTGACCGACACATACACACTCACTGACCGACACATACATATTCACTTACCGACACACACACACATTCACTTACAGACACACACACATTCACTTAGACACACACACTTACAGACACACACACACACACATTCACTTAGACACACACACTTACAGACACACACACATTCATACACACACTCATAGACACACACACACATTCACTCACAGACACAAACTGGGCGGACAGGATGAGTAGGATCCACAGACAGGGATTGTACAGTCCAGGCGCAGTGATCTGGACCTGATCTTGAGCTCCAGAAAAGTGTAAGTGCAATCTTTCTTATTTACAGGGTGTCTGTTTTTTTTTACTCTCCTTTTTGTATTTTTCCAATTGCCCTTTGAGCTGATTTACTTCCTGTGCATATATATGCACCATAACTTTCAGTTCTTCTTCGTGATCAGCCTGACAGATATTATGTTCAGCAAGTAAATCTTGGTATTTCCCATCTTGAATGCCCAGACTGTCTCTATATGTGTCCAATCTGGTATTTAGTACACTGTTTTCTTCTAACATCTTTAGATGTCCTAGCATAAAGAAAGGCCAAGAGTGTATTATGTACCCCATTTTTTTCTCTATGTTGCTTTGGTCTCCAATTAATTTAAGATGTCTTATTACAGATGAATCATTTAGAATGGTAGAATTTACTTCTCATTCTATACCATTCATCCATTCCACATAGTCTATATCAACCTTCGTATCTCTATGAATTTTGACTAGAGCATGAAGTTTCAGGTCTTCAATTATTTGCACATTGTCTGATAATAATGGATCACTGGACTCAGCCATATTTCTTTATACACTCAATTAATCTCAATACAAAACTCTTTTTTTATATCAAGACGAATATTGCATGAATTACACCAACAGCAATGCCTCCAAATTACTGTGTGAAATACAATTTCAAATAATGATCTCAGCAGTGCCTCCAAATTGTGAGGATATTTAAGGGGTGATAAATATTAAAAATAATATTTTCATAAAAATTATCAAAAATTAATTTAATAATTTGTATTATATAAAAAATTGACATATTGGCACTGTTTCTCAGATTTCCCAAATTATATTAATTTAAAGCGAAAAGTTAACCAAAATTTTTAACCCTTATAGACCCTGGAGTACATTTATCAGAGAATTTATAATTCACACATTAATCACAAACTAATTATAAAAATATAATTTATTGTAACAAATAATAATTATAATAATAATATGTAACAGCATGATAACAATCACTAAATTATTAAGTATAAAATAGTTATACAAAATGGTTTAACACAGATTACAGACAGCTAAATAGCAACATTTATATCGACATAGATGCAAAATTTCAACAAGATTTATGACAAGACACTTCACTTTGAAACCAGCTTGCTACACATTCCTTAACAGAGCATCAGATCAAAATTCCTTTACACAAAACTCTTCGCATCATCACAGCAGCACAGCGTAGATCAATAAAACGTTTAGCTGCCAGTGAGTTAACTATTGGCTACAATTCTCATAGGCAAGAAATCCTTTTTATGTTGCAATTTTACAAATACAATATTTCTCATACCAGATCATTTAACCATTCCTTCTCATCCAATGACCAATAAGAATATTTCTAATCAGATTTTATGTTTCCAGAATTTTAACTTTCCTTATTAAAGATTACTATTCCTAATTCAAAACAAGTTAATATCTCCGGGTAAAAGTTCAGTATTCTAATTTTGGCAAATTACCAATGAATATATTGTTTAATTAGTCCACCTGCAGGATTGGAAATTTTATAACCATATATTCCTTAAATAATTATGGTTTCTAAGTTAGAAACCTGACCAACTTTCACCTAGATATATTTGGCTTTTATGTAAAAGTTAGTTAATTTAATTTAAATGAAATTAAATAAAAACTAGCATAATTACCAGTTCTTTTGTAGAATTTCTATCAGGCTTGGAGATATGTCCCAGGAATTGTGAATGCAAGTATGAATGAGAATTGTGGGAAATAGGAAGGTTTTCAGTTGAAGAGGCAAGTGTTAGGATTTTTCAAAGTTCCAGAATTAATTAGGAGAGAGAGAAAGTTAGGTGTGTCCTTGTTGCTGTTCCAGATGTCATATCTTAGATGTTCCATCCCCAGAGAGTGTGTTTCTCTCCTTTGTCCTTAATTTTTAAAGGAGAATTTTTCTATACGTCACTAGTTGGCAATGACCAATAGAGTAAGGTGGGTGTGTCTTCTCTACTGACTATCATCTAGATTTTGGTCAGTAGATGGCGCAATTACATCACAGAAAATTCTTGTCAAGGGGTCCATTTACTATATTGTATAATGGGTTAACTGAATTTTGTGATGCATTTGAGGTCATCTGGCTATCTTTATGATACCTATTCATCAAAAACCTGTCAATCTTCAAAGGCTTTAGGTTTGTTTTTACCAGATAGAGCGTCTACTTTTGTGCCATTAAATTAGATTTTGACACGTCCTAGCTTTAGTTTCACCCTACTAATACAATGTAACTTTGTATTATCAGATCCTTACTATTTAAAAGTAAATTAATTACTGTAGTGTTATCTGTCTTCTGTGTCTGGTTTTCTTGTGTGAAACTGTGTGTAGCACTTCGTAGTGTTACACATGTGCTTTCTACATGTTTATTATACATATTCCACTAATATTAGTAAATATGGTATTTCTTCATTGATATTATATCCATGAATATTCTAATATTATTAACTATTACTATTTATATATAATTAAACATAATTATAGTTAGTTTTATGTGGGTATATGTATTTATATATGTGTTTCTAGGTTGTTTTGTTTTCAACCCCCCTTCTGCTGCAAACATCATGTCTTATCTCTGCCAATGCTTACATTAGTCGCATTCCTCTGCTCAATGCTGAACAGAGTATAGAGAGAAAAAAAATGTTTCTGTTTCTTTGTATTCTGTTACAAAATGGAGTCACCTCTGTTCTGATACTGACTTATAGTATACATTTTTCATTTCTATCTTAACACAACATGTCTGCCAGTGTAGAAACCCTGACAAGTTGTCATTGTGAACCTGCAGGACAGGCTATGTCAAGGTATTAAAATCCCTCAGCCATGGGTAGGGTTCTCAAGACATTTGTAGCAGCATGTCTAATTATATATCGCTCTATCTGTAACCATCCCTATGATCATTAAGAGAAGATAGGAAATGTATAAAGGGACAAAGGGCAAAAGGGGGGGCATGAACCCAATAACTTCAGGAAAAAAGAGCCATTATTATGTTCAGACTGTATAATTTACATTAGTTAGTAATAGGTTCTTTGTAGACAAGACTTAGTCTAGCACACCATTGTATATATGTATTATAGATGTAATTACATGTTTCATTGTTCTTGTCTCTGCGCACACTTATTATATACTTTGACTTAGAGGTATACGTTTTTTTATCTCATATTTTGTCATATAGCTGCTATAACTATTTTTTAGGAGACACATTGATAAAGGTTAATTTTTAATAATCTAATATTACACTTTTTCGTTTTCACTTTTATTGGTCAGGGTACATGTCCTATCTTTCATCCCTGATCATTTGCTAAAGTTGTAAAAATGAAACCAGTGGTGCCTGAAGACCCATAAGTTGAAGAGGTTGAACGAGTGTAGAATATTACAGGTTCATTCCAGCAGAAGATAATTTGATAGATGTTCAGTTACTAAATACAGGGAGTGCAGAATTATTAGGCAAATGAGTATTTTGACCACATCATCCTCTTTATGCATGTTGTCTTACTCCAAGCTGTATAGGCTCGAAAGCCTACTACCAATTAAGCATATTAGGTGATGTGCATCTCTGTAATGAGAAGGGGTGTGGTCTAATGACATCAACACCCTATATCAGGTGTGCATAATTATTAGGCAACTTCCTTTCCTTTGGCAAAATGGGTCAAAAGAAGGACTTGACAGGCTCAGAAAAGTCAAAAATAATGAGATATCTTGCAGAGGGATGCAGCACTCTTAAAATTGCAAAGCTTCTGAAGCGTGATCATCGAACAATCAAGCGTTTCATTCAAAATAGTCAACAGGGTCGCAAGAAGCGTGTGGAAAAACCAAGGCGCAAAATAACTGCCCATGAACTGAGAAAAGTCAAGCGTGCAGCTGCCACGATGCCACTTGCCACCAGTTTGGCCATATTTCAGAGCTGCAACATCACTGGAGTGCCCAAAAGCACAAGGTGTGCAATACTCAGAGACATGGCCAAGGTAAGAAAGGCTGAAAGACAACCACCACTGAACAAGACACACAAGCTGAAACGTCAAGACTGGGCCAAGAAATATCTCAAGACTGATTTTTCTAAGGTTTTATGGACTGATGAAATGAGAGTGAGTCTTGATGGGCCAGATGGATGGGCCCGTGGCTGGATTGGTAAAGGGCAGAGAGCTCCAGTCCGACTCAGACGCCAGCAAGGTGGAGGTGGAGTACTGGTTTGGGCTGGTATCATCAAAGATGAGCTTGTGGGGCCTTTTCGGGTTGAGGATGGAGTCAAGCTCAACTCCCAGTCCTACTGCCAGTTCCTGGAAGACACCTTCTTCAAGCAGTGGTACAGGAAGAAGTCTGCATCCTTCAAGAAAACATGATTTTCATGCAGGACAATGCTCCATCACACGCGTCCAAGTACTCCACAGCGTGGCTGGCAAGAAAGGGTATAAAAGAAGAAAATCTAATGACATGGCCTCCTTGTTCACCTGATCTGAACCCCATTGAGAACCTGTGGTCCATCATCAAATGTGAGATTTACAAGGAGGGAAAACAGTACACCTCTCTGAACAGTGTCTGGGAGGCTGTGGTTGCTGCTGCACGCAATGTTGATGGTGAACAGATCAAAACACTGACAGAATCCATGGATGGCAGGCTTTTGAGTGTCCTTGCAAAGAAAGGTGGCTATATTGGTCACTGATTTGTTTTGTTTTTGAATGTCAGAAATGTATATTTGTGAATGTTGAGATGTTATATTGGTTTCACTGGTAATAATAAATAATTGAAATGGGTATATATTTGTTTTTTGTTAAGTTGCCTAATAATTATGCACAGTAATAGTCACCTGCACACACAGATATCCCCCTAACATAGCTATAACTAAAAACAAACTAAAAACTACTTCCAAAAATATTCAGCTTTGATATTAATGAGTTTTTTGGGTTCATTGAGAACATGGTTGTTGTTCAATAATAAAATTAATCCTCAAAAATACAACTTGCCTAATAATTCTGCACTCCCTGTATATATAAATGATTTAATGCCAACCCTGAATATTTTTTGCTATTTTGATCAACAGTTTCAATAACAGGTGTTACGGAAGTGGAATATACTATCACAAAATCTGGCAGTTCTATTCCTGTGATCAGACTTTGGATCTACTCATAGGTCACACTGCAGCTTCATCCAGATTAGTTCAAATGTATTTTTACATTGTTTTTTGTCTACTTGTGTTTTTTCAGCTATGGTCTCCTTTTTTTCTCCCCTCCCTGCATTTTAAGCTTTTGTGTTGCGCTTTCTAACACACTCATCCCTTTGTGAGTATCTCCTGGCTATTTTGTGTGGTTTCTTTGTGTGTCTCTTAATGCCTTTCACCTTCTTCTGTATCTCTTAACCCAGCTTACATTTTTGTTGTTGCTGTTTCTTAACCCTCTTGCCCCCCACATACAAAGCCAATGTCAAGCAACCTCAGTCTGAAAGAGTAAAGAATTTGTAGCCAGCACAATGGTAATCCTGAAGAAACAGAGCAATCAGGAATCTACCGGGTTAATATTAGGGCACAAGTTTATTTACCTCTCACAGCTGCTCTCTGAGAGTATTTACATTCCATTCCTTGTTCCCCTGAAGGCTTCCAGTAATCACGGCTGCTGATACGAGCTGTCCTGCTCCATCTAGCACGTGTCAGGAGTGCTGATAGCAGCACTGAAGGAGGTCTGTCTCCCAGGATTCACTCTGCATAGGCGGCAGTATTATTACTCCGCCTAACAATATGTCACAAGGATGAAATTTTAAAAACATGGGACAGAGTCCCAGGACTTTTATTAAACGGGACAAGGGGCCAAAAATCAGGACTGTCCTGGGAAAATCATGACAGTTGGCAAGTATGCTGGCCATGTCTTCAGCACTAGGATGCTGGACTTCATCTGTGGCTATTGCCTATGCTTCATCTGAGGAAGATCGCTCATTGCTGGGTATAAAACACTGCCTCTCCCTGAGAACATTGTCAGTTTTTTGATTCTGGTTAACGTGTGTAGTTCCTGCTTTCTTGTCTTCTGAGCTTGTTCTCCAGATTGACCCCGGCTCCTGACCTCTGGCATCCTCTGACTGCGGATTCCCCTTGATTATCCTTCTGCTTGTGTCCTTGTCTGTACTGCGTATTGGAGCACCTCTCCTGCACAGTCCCCGTGCACAGATTCACGGTCCAGGTGGCTTCTTACCTGGGCACCTTGGACTGTTTTTATCTGCAAGGGGGAGCGAACATTTCTGCGCAACAGACTCCAAGCAAGGTAAGCCGAGACATAAAGAACTGACCGTCATGGAGTCCACAGAGATGTGTAAGCTGCTCACCTCCCTTGCTCAGAAAGTATCCAACCTGGCCCAGACTGTCTCAGAGCTGCAGTGTGAAGTTCTGATCCTTTAAGGCACACTACCCCAGCGTAGCCTGCTTATTCTGAGCCATTCGTTATCATGCCTGAAAGATTTGATGGTAGCCTCATGTCCTTCCAGTCCATCAAGGTGGATTGCAAGGTGTTATTTTCCTTAAAGGCTTGGACATATGCCACAGACTTCATCATGGTCTGAGCGGCTATCAACCTGTTGTCTGGACGGTTAAAAAAATGGGCTCACCAGATGTTGCAGGCGAAGGGTCCTGTCCTTGACACTTGGGAATCCTTCATCACTGCAATGGACTCACAGTGCAAGACCACTGTGACAAAGCCTGCTCCATGTCCTAGAAGATCCCAGGTTCCCAGAAACAGGGAGAGCCTGTACCAATGCCATGCCTCCGTGTTGCCTCTTCATGATCTGATTCCGAGGGAGGCTCCACTGGACAAAGAGGAACCTATGGAGATTGGTTTCATCCACACCAGGTTGTCTTTCGAGGAAAGAGACAAAAGGAGAGGTTGTGAACTTTGTTTATACTGTGGAGAAAGAGGGCATTTTATCTCCCTCTGCCCTTCTCATCCACTGAGGCCTAAGGCTGTTCTATTGGGTATCATATGGACTCATCATGTCATTCCTGCAACACAACCTAGAAACTACCAAGGTTACTGTCAAACCTATGTTCCGTGACGCAAAAGGGTACCCAGACTACAGTGATCAGCATTACCAGTGTCCCTCAAGAACCCGTAACCAGTACCCCTGAGAAAGTCCCTCCTCTAGCTCCAGAAACATCTGTACCTCTTCCCGAAGAAAAACCTGTTCAAGCAAGCACCATCACCACTTTCCTACCTTGCCAATGTAGTTCTATCACCTGACTCCACTTATGCTTCTAATGGCACAGTGGTACGAAAGCAGGATCTTGAAACATTCGAGAAAGCATTGAAAGCAAGCTGCTAAAGCAAAGGCCTATGTTTTCCAAAAATCTGGAAGAAGGCTGTACATATGGGAAAATGTACCTCCTGTCAGAGAATGTTTATGACTTCTCAGAGGAAGAGGGTGGTTCTGACCTGGAAAACATCTAGAAAGAATTCACCCCCAGAGGGTGTATTTGAACAGGGGATACTGTCACAGCTCTCACCATGGCTTTCAGACAGCCAGGCATAGCCATTCCACAAGAGCCAAACAGGGGATTTGAACCTGGATCCTTCAATGTCCTAGGCCTTTTATCCTGCCTCTATGCCACAGTAGATTCTATGTGTTTTGAGTAGTTCTATCTCTGTTACACCTGGCCATGTCTGCAGCACTAGGGAGCTGGACTTTATTTGTGGCTTTTGCCTCTGCTTTGCCTGAGGCAGGTCGCTCATCAGCTGGATATATATAATATATATATACTATATATAATATATATATAATATTTATATATATATAAAACACTGCCTCTCCCTGAGAATATTGTCAGTTCTTTGATTCTAGTTAATGTGTAGTTCCTGCTTTCTTGTCTCCTGTGCTTGTTCTCTAGATTGACCCAGCTTCTGACCTTGGCTCCACTCCTTGTTTATCTTGACCTCTGGCATCCTCTGACTACGGCTTCCCCTCGACTATCCTTCTGCTTGTGTACTTGTCTGTATTGCGTACTGGAGCACCTTTCCTGCACATCCCCTGTGCGCAGATTCACAGTCCAGGTGGCTTCTTACCTGGTCACCTTGGACTGTGTTTATCTGCAAGGGTGAGTGAACATATCTGCGCTACAGACTCTAACCAAGGTAAGCTGAGACACTACCTTAGTGATACACTTCATGACTAGTCTTGCCCACCTTCCTGGGCTTCATCTGACAACATCACTGTCTCCTTCTCTGGCTTTTAAGTTGCATGAACCACCTACTCTATCTTCTGATTGATCCATGGGTGCGGCAGTTTTTTGCCCTTTAATAGACCACTACAGGAACAATCATGATTATCATGTGTCTCAAACTGTCCTCAAATTCATATACAAAGTTAAATCACCTAGAGTGATCCAGTGCTCTAGAGTATTTTTCACGGAATATAAAATAATGTTCATCATCGCTATAAGTCTGCTTCTAAGGGATTATCGCCTAAATGGCATTTTTTGATCAAATAGTTAATGAAAAACGATCACGTTATTACAAATACAGAAATTAATTACATAATGTATAGTCCTGACAAGTACTTCCTCCAACAAATCTTTCACGAACTGGAACAAGGTGCCAAAAGTGAATAGCTCTATTCCCCCCCAGTAACTAGACAAAACAAGTACAAGTGAAGTTTTATTCAAGGACAAGTTGTTGTTTTTTTGATTTGTTTTTTATAGACAGAGCCCCAGCATGGGGTGTCCATACAATTACATTATAAGCTCACCCAGGCATCTGTGTCTGGGAGATAATTGAGTCAAATACCGGTAATTTAATTATACCCCAGACACAGAGAGTCAAACATGAAATATAATAAAACCATCTCACTTCACAGGAACGCCACATGTTATAAATTCCCGGATAGCTCTTGTCTGGGCACCCAAGTAGTCCAAATAGCGCCCGGCTCCATACAGAATTGTCCAATCTCCACCGAGGTAAAGTTTCAACTGTCCACACACGTGGAAGAGGATCAAAAGAGTTCCAGGGTAACGTGATATGGGCTGGTTAAGTAACGGGTGTCCCTGTGGTTGAAGAACGGGGTGCTACCTCTGGCTCTTAAGTAGCGACTATTGTCCACAGTCTGTAGTACCTTCCCTCCAATTAGCACTCTCCTGGGTTGTCTATAACTGAAGCAAAATGATGAAAAACAAAAAATAAGGTGTGCTGTGTCTTTAAGACTATTATATATCATAAACAATTATTACAAAGTGTATATATTTTTTTACATACAAAATATTTCACTAAAATGCATATGTATTATTCTGTGCAAAAATCTCATGTGCAAAAACAAACACTACCAGATAAACAATAAAGTACTGTGGTGATCTGTGCAAACAACTCAGTGTAAAGTGCCACACTTTACTTACATATTAGCATTTCCATAAAAAATGTGTCAGATGGATCCAAATTAGGGAAACACATGTAAGAAAGAGAAGAGAAATTCTCATAGGGCAATAGTGTAAGATAAAGTATTACTTGATAAGGTCCCTGTCACATTTATTATTATCTCACTGTGTCAGTATTTATAGAGAGCACGTTATACACTATAGTGTTACCGGAAAACACAGCAGAAGCCACACATAGAGAGATGGACACAAGTCTATTCAGGAAGTAACAGGTCTTTTATTTACACACCGATCGGGTCTCAGATGAACTCCTGTTGCAAAAATATCTGGTGCAGAGGTATTTTATTAGCAGCATATCCCCTCCCATACAGTATAACCCCTCCTATACCCCTCATCAGCACACAGGATATTCAGGATCACCTTATATGGGCAGACCACATGGCATTTACAGACAAAGGAATTTATTACCCACTTCCACACATGCTCAGTATACTGATGACTCATCCAACTGTTTGTAATCAGATACTAATTAGCATATGCCATGTGGAGATTTCTGCCTACTAAATTTTGACCATGCTGGAATCCCATCACATCCCCCCTTTGATGCCTCTGATATAACATTATTCCAGATGCATCACTAATCATAATCTACCAACACCACTCAAGTAACCATGAACCAGTACAGACCTTGTAATCAGTCTAACTTAACTTCGTGCTCTCTCAACATTCCTCATCCCGATTATTCTCTCTGTGGGCTAGGGGTTCATACTTCCATTTCTCTCTATAACACTGCGTATAGACCTGACCACTAGTGGGAGTAGACAGGGCAGGAGGAGGCATAAGAATATAATAAACACTACTCCTCCTACTAATGCTTTAATCCCACCAAGCTGCTCATACCAGCTTCCAAACCAACCACTAGGATTGTACCAGTTCCAGACCTGAGTTGATACATGCATCAGTTTAACCATGTGGCTTGCAAGATCAGCCACTGCCTGCCCCTCATCATTTATATGCAGACAACAATTACTGAGGTTAAACTTTCTGCATACACCTCCTTCTACTGCCAGCAAATAATCAAGAGCCAGGCTATTTTGGTAAATGGCTGATCTCATACGGGTACTTTGCTTAGCCAAAAGGTTAAGTGCTTTAGCCGTCTCGTTGGTTATGATCTCAACCACCGCCTGTAATCTTATAATGCGGTTGAGCATATATATATATAGGGGTTCTATATCCATGTGTACCATCTTCCGCCCATGTAGAAGGTCCATAGTAATTAATGATACGTTGGGGAGGCCACTCATCTTCCCAACTACCTATATTCTATGAAGCTAACAAACTCACAATTTTTTAGAGCTTCTGTCCAGCTCTAGGGTAAAGCGCACACAGCGGTGGGACAGAAGCTCTAAAAAATTGTGAGTTTGTTACTTTTATTCAAATTTTTTCTTCACTTCATACAGACAATCTGCACTATTGGTTGTTCTCTCCTTTTATTTTTTATATCATACCTGCAGATCCTGTTCCTGTACCCTAGGACGGCAGAGAGGACACTTTTTTAGGTTGGACTTTTATTATACCTGTGACAGATTCATCTGTATTGCTGGTTCGTCTGTTTCCCTTTGTTTCGCTGGATTTCCTGTTCGTATACCCCTGTTCGTGTAATTACAAACTACCGATTGAAACTACTGAACGACCGACCACCCAGGAGAGGAGTGTGCTGCTGGTTAACCTCTTGGCCCCAATTAGAACGTTGTGGTTAACCGCAGACACCTCTCCATTCCATTCGTACGGGAGGTCGTCGTTCGCATGTCGACCACGAGGCAGCGGCCATTTTGGGACACGAGAAAGCGTAGCGGTGTTCGGTACAAATTGTATGGAACTAAAAACGGACACTTTTATCTACCGAACACCGCTGGAAGCTGCTACCTACCTTCTATTTCGACGAGGCATGCGAACGCCGGTCTGTTCGGGAGTTTTATGCATTCGTATGGACTTTTACCCAGATAGCCGTCCCATGGAGTCATTTGTATACCGAAGGACTGGTGAAAGACTTTGACTCCATGGCGATTCGACTAGATACATCGGATCTGAGCTCTATTCGGTGAAAATATGCACTCAGATCCAGGCTGTCTGGGGATACGTTATACAAACTATATCCATTCGGTATTTTCCCAGTTATGTATTTTAATGTATTTTTGTTACTGTATTTTAAAATGGCGATTGTCTCTACCCTGGGAGATAATTAGGTTTCTTCCTTATTATCTCCGGGGTAGAGAAGACGGATTTATGGGTAATATGGGAAGGGCTTATATTGAAGCCACTGCGATTGGCTACTGTATAATATATTTTACAGTCTTCCACAAGGTCCCCTCGGGGAGTGTCCACCTTGTGGAGACCTGCATAAATACCGGGCAGGTAGCCCCCATTAAACAGATTCTGATTTGACCCTCAAGACGGAGCTTGGTCTCGTTTGTGGGGGAATTACTACTGGGACAGCGCTTTCGTTATTTTTAGCTGTGGAAGGCGTTCGACTGTTTTGCTGATCGGGAGTTGCCGTGTTCGTGGACTTCGTTCGGGAGTTTGGTGGTCGGCTGGATATAAACTGCATTTCTGGAGAAGGGGATTATTTACTAAACGGCGGCTTCATCTACCTGGCGGTGAGTGTCTTAACAATACCACTGCCATTATTTGGACTGAATACTGTTTATTTAGCTTGGCGCAGCCCTTCTTCCTTTTTATATTCTGTTTTTACCATACTTCTTTTTTCTCCCATGGCCATTGGTCTCCCATATTTGTGCCTCCACATACAAAGCAGTTAGTTATATTAAGACTGCCCTCGTACTTTTTCTCACAACACGTTTAATCCAGCCGGATCTTGCAAGGATTTTCAGGATCTGGAGTAGCTTGCCAGGAATCTGCCGCTGGTTTAACCCTAGAGTGATGGATCCAAGGAGTCACCTATGCCACCTTTACAGCTGTTGGGGTAGATAAAAGAACAACATACAAAGGCTAACAGGATATACCCCAAGCTTTAACTCAATATGTATCGGTGGGATGTTACGAGCAAGTCCTGGAGGATTATTTTCTGCCCACACCCCTGGAATATCAAATAAGGATTCATCACTCTTAGGGTTTGCATTTGTTATTACAGAATAGAAGCACAATTCTTCTTCTTTTGGCACCAATACTGCTATCATGCCTGGTGATTTATTAAACTTCAGAGATGTTGATCCATTAGGTAGAAAAGTTATCTGACCCTGAAGCTTTGATAATAGATCTTATCCTAGAAGTTGGATTGGACACTCTGGCATATATAGGAACTGGTGCTTAACAAAATGGCAACTCCTGAGAACCGGTCTAGCAGCGCTTCTCCCAGTAGCTCCTATCACAGTTACAGTCTTTATATGTCTAATAATAAAACTTAGCTTTTAATATATTTATACCTAAAATAAAACCTTATAACAAGAAATATTAAAATAGGGTAAGCAGTCCTACTTCTGTCTGTTGTAAACGGTCAGTAGTATTTTAAACAATGTAAGTCAATGTAACTCCCGAAGATGGCCAGTAGGTGGCCCTTGAGTGCTTCTAAGGTAAATTAAGCATCTCAGTTTGTATTTTAGTAAAGGGGATATTTTGGACAAAGCTGGGAGGGGCCCAACCAGTAATTAAAAAAACAAAAAAAAAGGATAAAAGTATATCTTATATCATTGATCATTTCTTCCAGTTGTATTTTAGACTGTTACTGAAGGCACATAGGGTTCAGTAGTTGTAGTGCTATTTCAGTGATTTTGGTACAATGTCATTGCTGAGAATTATCTGATCCAATAGACTCAGTTACTGTTATTAAAATTCTCCTCACAATTTTAATTGTTAATAAAATTCAATGCTAAAATACACTCCTACCAAAAGGGGGCCCGTTCAAAATACAAAGAACCAGTGGGGGTTGGTACAGAAATAGGAGAGCTTGAAACAAAATAACAGAGTCTGAGTTAGGTATTTGGGAAGGTGGGGACAATAGAGCAGGGGGAGTGCAAATACCAGCTATACCAGTTTTAGATTGGGTGGGGGAGTGGCTACTCTGGCTCTGGAGGATGAATAAGGGGGATGGTAATCAGATGCAAGGGAGGGGGGGCGGGGGGGGAGTCCAAACTAGATGGAATTAAGGCCTTAGTGGACAAACTACCATGTGGCTCTATTGTTCCTTATGGCATATCTTGATCCAATTAGGCTGTCTCTCAACAATCTGCTTCCAACCATCAACACACATAAACCAATCATAGAATTCCGGCCTACTAGTTACAGCCGCATGTACACGCTGCACTAAATTTAGGTCAAGACTGCCACATGGAGACCATGCGGCCACCAGGACAGGCCACTCCCTACTACACAGTGTAGTCAAGCGTTTTGGGGATAGCTTTACACCAAAATCACAAGCAGATATCCCTTAGAAAACTCTTTTTAACATACAGCACTAGGGATCAACGATCTTTGAATCAGACGCACCCATACTGTCAATGGAGTATCTGATTCAAGCACACAACAAGTATTCAAACACACTTCCAACGGTCACACCCATTTCCTTAGCAACAGCACAACATGGAACAATTACTAGGCCCAGACACACACGTGAACGCACACACAGGATCCTCACACACTCAACAATATCACGACGTCGCACGCACAATACAATCAAAAGACTCACCAAACACTAACACTGTACTAATCAATATACCTACTTATCTAACCATACAATTGTCCACACTATGAATCAACCTAAACTACCCGACTACATAACATTCCAGCAATATCGTCTTTACAGTTGGTTATGGTACGGTTAGCAAATATTACACAGTTTAAACAATCATAGTTTTAAAGTTAAATGGTCAGTTAGTAATAGTTAAAGTGTTACACATACAATGTTAAACAGTACTTTTTAGTATTTTTCACGCAATATCAGTAGTTATGGTACAAGTCAGTGGTTATGGTACGTGCGCTATTTTACACTACACACACAATTTACACGTCCGCTAAACGGCAGAGCTCAAGCTTTCTAGCAGGACATACAATTCACCAATCACAACGTATTTAACAACATTTACAGCAAACCCAACTACTCTAACTAGCCAGCACCTCGAGGTCTAGTGAATGAAATATACACCAGAATTCAACTAGCCTTCGCTGCCTAGGCACCACGATCTAGTGGATGGAATTTACACCAGAATCCACTTAGTCTATATATTCTATCAATGGTCTAGTGGCGGCATTTACAACAGAACACACTTAGCCAAGTTAGTGTGAGAGCTAGCAGATTAAATATACACCAGAATCCGCTTAGTCTCGCCGGTATCCCCTGATCTAAGGACTGAATTTACAACAAGATTCCACTTAGTCAAGCCAGGATACTGGTGTCCGGCTGAACATATTTTACACCAGAATTCAGCCAGACCCAATCCACCTATATTAGACAGGCTGTCTAGAGCGTCTAATTTCCAGTTAAGCAGTGCTCCTTCGCTTCATCCCTTTTTAAAAAGGGGACAGTCAGATTACCGGTTCAAGATACAAATTCAATCCCTTGTGGGTTCACCGTCTAACAGTCTTACCCTTTAGTTCCTGGACCTGGGTTCACACTCATCGACGGGACACCCCAGTACTCACTCCGCTGAAGCCGATGATCTCCTGGACAAAAGGCCAGTGACGCCGAGACGAAAGGAGGTCCACGCAGTAGAAGTCCAGGGGTGCAGCCATAGGAAAGTTGGTAAAAGTTTACCGTCTCAAATCTCTGCGCAGGTTTCCATGCTCCGTGCGATAAGATTCCCGGCCCAATAGCACCAGAAATGTTACCGGAAAACACAGCAGAAGCCACACATAGAGAGATGGACACAAGTCTATTCAGGAAGTAACAGGTCTTTTATTTACACACCGATCGGGTCTCAGATGAATTTCTGTTCCAAAAATATCTGAGAGACCGAAAGCATGGTGTCTTTTATTAGCAGCATACCCCCTCCCATACAGTATAACCCCCCCCTATATTCCTCAGACCAATCAGCACACAGGATATTCAGGATCACCTTATATGGGCAGACAAAGGAATGTACTATCCACTTCCGTACATGCTCAGTATACTGATGACTCATCCAACTGTTTGTAATCAGATACTAATTAGCATATGCCATGTGGAGATTAAGGCCTACTAAATTTTGACCATGCTGGGATCCCATCACAATAGTAAGGTACCTGCGTTCCCATATAGGGCCCTGTCACATGTATTATTATCTCACTGTCAGTATTTATAGAGAGCACGTTATACACTATAGTAACTGTGGCGAAAATAACCTCGCCACTAGGTTTTGGAGGGGCATGTTTGCCAGCCTTTTGCCCTGTGACTATGGCCCCTGGGGTGTATTGCCATTTAAAAAGTCTGTTTTAGCTTATTGGATTTTAAAACCGTTTTTCTGCCCCTTTAAATCCATGGGATTTGTGCCTCTTCCCCTCCCCCATTTTCCTGTCCTGTTCTTCAGCAGGCGTTGTCCCAGGGACACTGCCAGACCAGTTGAAACTGGCTGCTTTGTCCCTCCTCAATCTCCCATCAGCCCTTGCTATTGTTTAACCATATGGCATTCCAACTGTATTTGTGAGATCTGAGCGCTTTTTGGACATATTGAGCGCTCAGATCCAAGCTATCTGGGGATATGTTGGACATTATTATTATTATTATTGCCGCCATTTATATAGCGCCAACAGATTCCGTAGCACTTTACAATATTATGAAAGGGGATTTAACTATAAATAGGACAATTACAAATAAACTTACAGGAACAATAGGTTGAAGAGGACCCTGCTCAATCGAGCTTACATTCTATAGGAGGTGGGGTGTAAAACACATTAGGACAGGAATGTGCAATCAAATAAGGTGGGCTGCCCTTTAGGAGAGGGCAAGAGACGGGTATGTGAGGTAGGGGTTAGTCTTGGAGGCCATAAGCTTTCCTAAAGAGATGGGTTTTAAGGCACTTCTTAAAAGATGCAAGACTAGGGGAGAGTCGGATGGCGGTAGGCAGGCTATTCCATAGGAAGGGAGCCGCCCGCGAGAAGTCCTGCAAGCGCGAGTTGGCCGTACGGGTGCGGACAACGGACAGGAGGTGGTCACGAGAAGAGCGGAGAGACCGAGAAGGGACATACCTATGGATCTGTGAGGAGATATAGGAGGGGCTAGAGTTGTTCAGGGCTTTATAGGTGTGAGTTAGTGCCTTGAATTGACTCCTATAGCACACAGGAAGCCAATGTAAGGACTGGCAGAGGGGTGAGGTGTGAGAGAACCGACTAGAGAGGAAAATCAGTCTAGCAGCAGCATTCATTACAGACTGTAGGGGTGCAGTACAGCTTTTGGGAAGACCAAGCAGGAGAGGGTTACAATAATCCATGCGGGAAATTATTAGAGCATGGACAAGCTCCTTGGTAGTATCTGGTGCAAGAAAGGGGCGGATGCGGGCTATGTTTTTAAGATGGAATCCACAGGATTTGGCAACATGCTGGATGTGAGGCTCAAAGGTGAGACCAGAGTCAAGTATGACGCCAAGACAGCGCGCTTGCAAGGATGGGCTGATTTGGTACCACAAACTTGAAGGGAGAGCGAAAGAGGAGGATCAGTATTAGGAGGAGGAAAGACAAGGAGCTCAGTTTTTGAGAGATTGAGTTTCAGAAAGCGGGAGGACATCCAGTCAGAGATGGAAGAAAGGCAAGCAGTGACACGTTGCAGGACAGCAGGGAAGAGGCCCGGGGAGGAGAGATATAGCTGGGTGTCATCAGCGTACAGGTGGTAGCGGAAACCAAATGAGGTAATAAGTTTGCCAAGAGAGGCAGTATAAAGAGAAAATAGAAGGGGACCAAGGACGGAGCCTTGGGGGACTCCAACCGAGACAGGGCGAGGGGAGGAGGTATCATTAGGAAAAGAGACACTGAATGAGCGTTGGGAGAGATAAGAGGAAAACCACGAGAGGACAAAGTCACAGAGACCAAGCGATTGCAGAGTTTGAAGAAGGAGAGCATGATCAACGGTGTCAAAGGCCGCCGAGAGGTCAAGAAGAATTAG
>OW240918.1:515377-552126 GCA_933207985.1 Pelobates cultripes
CCCTCATCCCTCACTCCCCTGATCTGTAGGCTGTCTCTGCCCCCCATCCCTCACTCCCCTGATCTGTAGGCTGTCTCTGCCTCCCCCATCCCTCACTCCCCTGATCTGTAGGCTGTCTCTGGCTGCATGTGCTGCTCCCCTGCGGTTTCAATCAGCAGAGAGAAGCAGGGATAAGATGCAGCTTCCTATCCCTGTCTCTCTCCATACACAGCGCCACCTACTGGCCGGCGCCGGTATTGCAGTTCATTTTCAATCTCACACGAAAAATAGCAGAACAAGCTGAAAAATCCAGGGGGGGCAAGTGCCCCCCTTGCCCCCCCTGTGGACGCCCATGAACCCACCTGATTTTGGAGTCGGCAAGTCTCCTCTTGGAATTCCATGCAGGGCCAGCCTTAGGGGTGTACGAGCTGTGTGGTTTCACAGGGCGCCATGGCAGCAGGAGGCGCGATGTGGCCGACACAGCTCTTACATGCCCTTTAAGACTTCATTAGATGCCTCCACTAAACTCTGCTCAGTGAGCAACAGACCCCTTTCAAGATTGTCACTCTGTCTCAATGTTGCAGTTTGCTTCTCCAGATCTCTAATCACTCACTCACTGTTGCTACAGAGGAATGAACCCTGAAAAGACACTTCCCAGCAGACTGTGCACTGAGTCAAAAGACTTGTTCCTCTCCCCCCTCGGTTGTCCATACTCCCCTTGTTCGTTTCCCGAATGAAGATGTGTTTTCTCCTTTTTAGACCACCCCCTGGCTTGTTAACTTCAACAAACTAATTAGTTCAAGTGCTTTCCCTAGATGTCCGCCATTCATATTAGAACACACGTGCTCTAGTGAATGCCGCCCATTTTGTCTCCTGAACGCAGGCAGCGGTACGTGGTTGTCAGGAGTCTGGAACTCTTTTCAGCCGGCCGGCTGGTCAGAACTTTAGCCAAATAGCGATTGCATTCCACCAAACGGATCTGAGCGCTATTTGGACAACTTGGGCGCTCAGATCCGGGCTATTCGGGGATATAAGACTTGTGGGGTTCCCGTGCATTTTGAATGTAGTTTTGGCGTGTTTTGTATCTTGTGTATGGTTCCCTGTAACTGAGAGATAATTGAGCAACGGTCTTTGACTTAATTATCTCCCAGACACAGGGATGCCTGGGAGAGGTTTGTGTTATGTTGAATGGAGACCCCATGCTTGGGGTCTGTGCATAAAATGCAGATGGTGGCTCAATACAGTCAGTTGTACTCCCAGAACCGTGTGTTGTACAGTTCCTTGTTCCAGTTATCACAGATCCAGTGGAGAAAAATCCTTGTCAGGACTAGTGTTTTGCTAAAGCTAACACATGCTTGCCCCAAAAAACAATTCATAGAGCAACACTGTAACTTTAAAAAAAAAACCTTAATTGTTTGTAGTCTGACAGATTTTGACATCTTTCAAACATAGGCCTGTACTGCAGCTTCAGTAGACCCTGACCACGAATGCCGCAGTTACTGGCCACCGTGTGCGTTGCAGCCAAACTAGAGTTTTAAAGTACACAATTCATTTAGTTGAATTGTCTTTTGTTGCTGGCACATAGTTGCAGAGTTATTCACTACAGAGTGAATTTCAAATTTCAGGTAAAAATAGCAAATTTAAAAAATCTAAAACCACCATCACCACGTCAGTGCTTTATGCATCCCCTTATTGCCACAGTGTACTGGCTCTATATCCCAGTTAATGTCACTTGCCCATCTTCAGTCCTGGAACAAGGGTGAAACATTCCACTTTGGTCAGTATTTGGTAACAATGTCTCCCCTCCACTTTGCTCACCAATAAGAAGCTGTAAATCCCCACCAGACGTTGTTACTTACTGTTCATTTCCATAAGCAAAGACAGTTTTAGTTTCTAGTTTGAGGTGAATTTTACTTTGTGTGTGTTATTTAGCATTAAATCAGATCTGGAGAAAGAATTAGTAGTGTTTATGGTGATAAAATTGCTGCTTGCAAATCAGCCTGCTGACTATTTTTTTTTAAGATGCAAAGATCTGATCTCAAAAGATGTTTTTAAAGCGTGAAAAGAATTTGATGTGTAGCGTCTGTTGATGATGTCGGCGTGATTTACACATCTAAGCGATCTAGGCAGGACGAGCCTGCAGCCGCTGATAAACAAACTTGCAAGTGAATACAGAGTTATGGTACATGTCATTAATTTTCAGGGCGCAATAAAGCTGGCTGCGAATCCATCGCAATGCACAGTCCTCGGGGCATGTTTTCTTATTAATAAATTGCTTCCAATTTTTCACTTGCTTACAATACTATAAGGCATGCGGCAGATAAACTGGATTAGGTGTATTAAATAAGGCTAAACTGGCAAGAGTTTATAATAAATTGTGGTTTTGTGGACTATAAAATACAGAAAAACTGAAGATTTCCAATAGATTAGGACTGGAAATATTCTGTGCTAGCAATGTGACGTAGGGTTGTATTATTTTAAGTTAGTTGTGATATGTGGTCGAATGCATTTCATTTCTCACACGATACGGCCAATAAATTTTAATGTTTTTCATTTTCTGGGACAGACATAAAGATGCAGTGAGAGCAGTTTAGTTGCCTGTATCCTGAGAATACAAACCTCCCCAACATATGGAATAACGTATTCAGAAATAGGAAATAGGCAGAAAATTATTCAGTGCAGCTTCCAGTACGAGAATATTAACCGTATATTCACGAACTTTCACAGGCCCCACCTGGCTTGTACGTAAACATCCGGTAAAAGTCAATGGGAAAACTAAAATTCAGTTTATTAATAATAACAATAATAATTCTGGTCCAATTGAAGGCATGTTGGTCACGTTGGACATTAGTAATTGGTTTGCTCTTTATGTAGTGATAATAAAAAAAAATCACATTACTATTAGATCGAATAGAGCAATAATTACTAATGTTTGCTTTTTACTATAATATTTCTTGCCCCAACACATCTCACGTTAATCTTTGTAAATATCACCCTGACTGTGACATCTTTGCGCATGAATGCCCAGCGGTGTTTGGTCATCGAGTGCGTGGAACTTAAATCGGACACTCAACCTCACGAACACAGCTGGACTTCCATCTCGTTTGTGCGTGTATTTCCTTTCGTCTCAGAGAAGCGCCATTCTGCTAAATGGAACGAACGACCATCAGAAACATGACTACCCAGTTTGTGAACAGTTGCATTTGTTAGTTTGTTCGTGAGACCCATGACAAGACTCCAGGTTCCAGTCGGTGAACCTCTCTTCCTCCAGAGAGTCAAGCAGGAACAGCTCTTACAAGAGCTCAGAGAATCCAAGCGAGTATAGTGATTATAGCAATCTCTTGTAGTGATATAGCAGTTTCCCCCAATAAGAGACAAGACTCTATATCAGGCATAGGCAACCTTCGGCACTCCAGATGTTTTGAACTACACCTTCTATGAAGCTTTGCCAGCATTATGAATGTAACAGAATTATGGGGGATGTAGTCCACAATATCTGGAGAGCCGAAGGTTGCCTATGTCTGCTCTAGATTGAGGGTGAAGTAAGTCTGTTTAATGGAAGCCACAGCTGGCCTTTTATGCAGGTATACAAAGTGTACAAACCAATGAAAACAATGTGACAATGAATGACACTCCCACAGTACACAATCCCTCCCCTCTTCCTGTGATATAATAAAGGCAGATAATGCATTATCTTAATTATCCCCAGGCAGAAAAAAACACACATTTTTACAAAGTCCAATAAGTATCCCAAAATACAACATATCCCTATAAAAGTCACATCCCCTGATAGCCCTGATCTGGGTGAACAACATATCCAAAATCACACAGATCAGATCAGGGGTTCAGGAATTTCCTGGAAGTCATAGTGTTGACCCACCGCGCACATGGTCCCATGCCCAAAACAGTTCCTGTGAATTAGGGCTAACGATCTGTCTCTCTGTGTGGAGTACAAAAGTACATACTTCACATGAACAGAGCCTTTTAAAGTGCATTGGGCAAGGTATATTGCATGGCCCATAGTCCATAGTGAGGCAAGAGGCTGGCCAGCAGGCCCCCCAAAAGCCAGTGACGAGGTTACATTCGTCACAAGAACTATATACAATGGAGCCCTATTCGCTATATACTATGGAGCACTATATACAATGGAGCCCTATACACTATATAATACGGAGTACTGTATACTATATACAATAAAGTACTATACACTAAATACTATGCAGTTCTATATACTACACCCTGTTCCACATTATTACGCAGAGCACCATTTTCATGCAATATGGGGAAGAAAAAGGATCTTTCTGCTGCCGAGTAGAGTGAAATAGTTCAATGCCTTGGACGAGGTATGAAAACATTAGATATTTCACAAAAACGTAAGCGTGATCATCGCACTATTAAGAGATTTGTGGCTGATTCAGAGCACAGACGGGTTCGTGCAGATAAAGGCACATTGAGGAAGATTTCTGCCAGATCCATGCATCGGATCAAGAGAGCAGCTGCTAAAATACCATTACATAGCAGCAAACAGATATTTGAAGCTGCTGGTGCCTCTGGAGTCCCATGGACATCAAGGTGTAGAGTCCTCCAGAGAAAGAACTATGCTTTCCGTAATAAAACCATCTTCATGCATGACAATGCACCATCTCATGCTGCAAAGAATACCTCTGCATCAATGGCTGCTATGGGGATAAAAGGAGAGAAAGTCATGGTGTGGCCTCCATTTTCCCCTGACCTCAATCTTATTGAGAACCTTTGGAGCATCCTCAAGCAAAAGATCTATGAGGGTGGGAGGCAGTTTACATCCAAACAGTAGCTCTGGGAGGCTATTCTGACATCTTGCAAACATATTCTAGCAAAAACTGTGCACTGGATGCAAGACTTGTGAAGCTGCTACCAAATAAGGGGTCCTATGTTAAAATGTAACGTGACCTGTTAAAATGTTTAAAAAGTTAAAATGTCGTTATAGGTTTGATTGAAATAGCTTTTGATTTCAGTAAATATGCTGCAAACACAACAAATTACAATTTTATGTCAAGACACGGAGGCTCATATTGCTTAACCCTTTCTTTAATGTCCACCAATTGCAGCAAAGAATACAAACAGTTAGAAAAAACGGTAACCATAGTGATAGACCACTCCCATACCAAGTCCCAGTATAATAGTCAGCACCTCCCCACACAATTCCTCTTTCTTTCCTCTTACCAAACAGACTAATTTCTTTGATATTATCATTGCCTTATTGTTATGTTTACTGTTTATTTGCATTATTGAGGATAATCTCATTATTGTTTTATTGTTACTTGTACAATTTATTTGCTTTATTGCTTGTAGTTTCATTATTTACTTATTTATTTCAATATTATTTTATGTTTCTATACTTTTATGTTATTGTGGATTTTACTTTTGTATGTTATTCTTTGAGCCCAGGGTTCCAGACCTCTTTAGGGTATTATTATCTGTATCCCTATCACTTGAGCTTCCCCTGTTGCTCTTATCTTTCTCCGTTTGCCTTTGGTTCTCTGTGACTCCATTGTTCCTTCTCCTGTCTTTTGGCACCCTTTGCGCCTGTTTTCTCCATTCCGTTCGGCTGTTTTTTCATGAATGATGCATGCTGTTCGGCTAAATCCTTCACAAAACCTTACAGTTCGTTCGTTCCACCGGCATATAGCCTTGTTCGCCTGTTTGCCACGTTCGACTAATTTTTATACGAATGGCCGGCTAATTTGTATGTTTTCTCTACTATTACTTTCATATATTTATTTACGCAACTTCGTCTCTATTTGCAGAACGTTCCACTCTTTATTTGACGAAGTCTCAGGATTTTGCCGCGAATCTCGCGAGATTGCCGACGGCCATTTTCTAACATTTTGTCCTTCAGTCTCTTCCTCGTTACTAATTGCTATTCCTTGTGTCCTCTTCCTGTCTGCCGGTCTGGGCCCTGGTGAGCTCCCTATCTCTACCCTCTAATAAGGTATAGCTAGTTTGGGATGATTAACTCCTGCTAGCCTCTTCTATTCCTATCATTTTAGTTTTAGCTTTCAACTCCCTGCAGCATATATAATTTTATATTTGGTGTCATTGGAATATCTCACACCAAATGTATTTATAAGTGCCTGCCACCCCCCTTACCCCTGGGGAGATGGATATACCCCATGCTTTGGATCACCCCTCTGCCAGCTTTGGCCCCCCTTCCTCTGCAGGTGACCCTATGTCTCTACCTGTCTCAATCCCTGGCACTACAGCGCTCCGTTACGGACGCCATTATGGCCGCCATGGGTTCCATGTCCTCTGCCCTATCCCATACTATTTCACAAGCCTTCCTGGCATGCCCTTTGGCCGCAGAAGGCTCAGCTACGCCAACGCGCTTAGTGCGTTTTGCTCTAAGCCCTACAGAGAAAGGCTACGGTCAAAGCCAGGCACTTAAGTCCCCCTGCCTCCAGAACCAATATGACTGGTGTAACTGTGTCCACCCTTGACCGCGTGCCAGTGATACGCAAGAGAGCCTTTCCGCGCCAGGCAGAATGGGCGCGGCAGTGGAAATGTGCTAGACCACAAAACGAGTGACTCTGACTCAGAAATCGGATCTAGTGAGGAGGCTGATGCTGAGTCCGTATGTGACTCCAATGATGAGATTGGTGGGCAGGAAACTGACCCTTTTGCCCCTGCTCCATCGGGGTTGGTAATGAGTGGCTCTCGCAGCGACTCCCCCGCTACTGCGGGTTCTGCCCTCATGGATCCGTCTGGGGAACCTATGTTTGACCCGGATGCTCTCCATCACCCGAGGTCAGCGGAATGGCTCCCAGCGGACCATGTGGCTAAGTACCTGGAGAACTGGGTACGGCACCTCCTTAACAAGGCGGCGCGCAACAAACACGGGGCACAATGTCCTAGACCCCTGATTCCCAGTAAAGCCTGTGAGACCCCCATTGTTTATCCCAAAATGACTCAATTTCTGTGATGGGATGGAATCCCCGCAAGGGATTGGATTCCGCTTTAAAATCATGCCAGGAAAAACACCTGGATATTTTTGCTCCTTTGGCCAAACTTTTTTGTGACGAGACCAATCTCGCCACATTGCATTGGAGAAGCCTGGTTGCTCGCCTGCTGCCTTTGGACTATGGCCCCCTTTTAAAAGACTTTATTTTTGCCTGCAGAAAAGCTGTATTCGTGCTTTTCTGCCTGGGTTTCAGTAGATTTGTTTGAATGTGTTATACCCCAGATGGGAATCCCATGGAGCCCATTCGTATGAAACTGACTGTAAAGACTTTGGCTCCATGGTGATTAAACTGTATTTGTGTGGTCCGAGCGCCATTCACTTAATAATGTGCGCTCAGACCTGAGCTATCTGGGGATATGTGAAATGTCTGTGTTTTATGTATAAATGTGACTTTATGTATTTTAAAGTGCTTTGTGTCTTTTTGCAACCATGTGCTTAATGGAGTCTTGTGTCTGTCCTGGGAGATAATTCAATTACTTATCTCCAGGATAGAAGACTCTGAAACTGGTTTGGGCCAGAAAGCCATGCTTCATTTAGTCACAAAGGACTTTTTACTAACTTTTGAACCCCTTGTCTGATTTGTGCCATTTTTGAATATGTTGTTCCCCTGAATGGATTGATTGAGAATATGTAATTTTATGTGAATGTGATGTATGGTTTTGGAGTTATGAAAGTTGGGTAGAAAGTATGTTTTAACTGTTTGTATAATTGAGTTTCCTCTCAGGATAAGGGGAGGGAATATGTGGGATGTAACTGTGATATGATTGGTTGTTTTATCCCTCCCTGTGGGTGGTCCTGTATTTGAAACACTGTAATAAAAACCAGGCTGGGTGTGCCAGCACCTCAGACCACTGCTTGACCCTCAACACGGAGCCTTGTCTCGTTCTTGGGGGGATTCACTGTATGCTGTTAGAGACTGATTGCCAGGAGTGTAAGCCGATTGTCTGCTTTTCCTGTTCGTCTGCTAGCAACTATTTGGGAGGTTCCAGTTCGGGAGTTGGAGTGCTATTTTGTATCCAGTTCGGAGTTTGGTGTTCTGCAGTAGCTGTGCCTGTATCTCTGGAAAGGGGGCCGATCGCCTAAACGGTTTTTACCCCTTGTGTGCAAAACGGTCCGTTACAATTGGTGGCAAGCGGCGGGATCGTTCCTACAGCCAGAAGGACAGCTACAGGAGACACCATTCCGTGGATTTTACAATTTGAGGGCAACGCATGTCTGAGTACAGCGACCCTGACAGCACCAGGATGGAACCAGCAGTGGAGTACAGATACTCTATGAGAGAGTATGACCGTATGATGTGGTTTCGGCTGAACTTCTTTGGACCCAATCCAGCTGAGAAACACGTGCAGTCCATGAGGAACCTAGTGTTCATGAATCTGCAACACCGGGCAGAAAGAGAAGGTCAGCTGGCACGTTGGGAAGAACTCCAGCGACAGGTACTGCAGGGAATTGGGAGCCCAGTCTCCATTCCCCAGCGGCAGTGTGATATGCAGGTATGCAGGGAATTGGGAGCCCAGTCTCCATTCCCCAGCGGCAGTGTGATATGCAGGGAATTGGGAGCCCAGTCTCCATTCCCCAGTGGCAGTGTGATATACAGGGAATTGGGAGCCCAGTCTCCATTCCCCAGCGGCAGAGTGAATTGCAGGGAATTGGGAGCCCAGTCTCCATTCCCCAGCGGGAGATTGCAGGGAATTGGGAGCAGCTCCATTCCCCAGCGGGAGATATTGCAGGGAATTGGGAGCCTGAGCTCCATTCCCCAGCGGCAGGCTGAGTTACAGGGGACAGAGATAGTTGCTCCTGTCCCCCAGCAGCAGAATGAATTGCAGGGAATTGGGAGCCCAGTCTCCATTCTCCAGCGGGAGATATTGCAGGGAATTGGGAGCCCGAGCTCCATTCCCCAGCGGGAGATATTGCAGGGAATTGGGAGCCCGAGCTCCATTCCCCAGCGGGAGATATGTGCAGGGAATTGGGAGCCCAGTCTCCATTCCCCAGCGGCAGTGTGATATGCAGGGAATAGGGAGCCCAGTCTCCATTCCCCAGCGGCAGAGTGTCCTACCGGGAATAGAGAGCCCAGTCTCCTTTCCCCAGCAGCAGGACTCTGTATTGGGAGCAGAGACAGTCGGTCTCCCTCCCCCGCGGCTGGAAGTATATATGGGAGAGGAGCTTGTTACCCCCTCTCCCCAGCGGCAGCTTCATGTACCATGGGGAGACAGTGTGGCGAAACCAACCTTGCCACTATGCACTGGAGAAGCCTGGTTGCCAGCCTCCTGCCATCTGACTATGGCCCCCTTGTGAAGTCGTACTTTTGTATGCAATATTTGGGCATGTGACATTCTTATATTGCTGCTACTGGCCCTTTAAGGGCCCTCCGTGAACATATTCTGCCTGTTAGGAATAATGCCTTTTTAAGACTGTGTAGCAAATTGCATTCAGGCTGTATTTAATATTATGTGTTCGGTATAAAGTGTTATGTGAATGCAGCATTCCCCTGATTGTTCGGTAGAATCACTTCATTCATTATATTGGGTGAAACTACCGAACAACCAGACCACCCGGGAGTAAGTGTGCCTCCAATTACCGTTTGCAACAATGTTGCAAACGGGTAATTGGCAATATGTGTAATGTGTGTTGTGTCCTCTGGGTGGCCGCCATTCGGGAAACGAACACGTGGCGGCGGCCATCTTAAACTCCCGAACAGCGGTGTTTTGCCGTCGAGTGTCTGGAACTAAAATCGGACACTCGACTAAGCAAACACCGCTGAGACCTCCAGACTTCTAGCAATTCGTGCAGAAACTACCGAACGGCCCGCCGTTCGGTAGAAAGGATCCCACGAACAGGGGGATTCATACGAATCCTCCCCAAGCTCTGTAACACAGGCAATTCGTGTGTTTGATTCCCTTTTCTGTGACCGACTGCAGGGCCAAAATACATGGAACTATTTTCGGATACTTTTGCCATGCAGTCGGTCAAAACTTTAACCCTGTATAATTCCTGAACCCCTGGTCCGATCTGGGTGATTTTTGGATATGTGTCTCACCCAGATCAGGGCTACCAGGGGATGTAACATTTGAAGGGGTATCCCTATGTTTAGGGGTACATCCAGTATCCCAGGGAATTTGTGTTTGTACTAATGGGATTATGTGTCACACTAAGGGGAGGAGATGTGTGGGAGGTAACTGGTACATTATTGGCTGGGGTACTAATTGATGTGGATCCCTCCCTTGCATGGGAGAATGTCTTAAAAGGAGGTGGTGTGAATAAAACTGGAGATTCTGCTTAACCCTCAAAACGAAGTGTCGTCTCGTTATTGGGGGAATTGGATTGTGTGCTGACTGCCAGGAGTGTAAGCCGTTCGTATTGCTTTTCCTGTTCGGCTGCTTCCAGAGTTCGTGTATTTCTTGTTCGTGAGTTGGGGATTCGTACAGTTTGGAGTTCGGGAGGTTGGTGATTGCAATAGCTGCTGGTCTATGGGAAAGGGGATTATCGCCTAAACGGATTTATCCCCTTTTGAGTGAAACGGTCCGTTACAATTGGTGGCAGCGGTGGGATCGTTCCTACAACCAGAAAGACAGCTACAGGGCAACACCATTCCTTGGATTACGAAGTGAGGGCAACGCCAGTACACGTACAGCGACCCTATCAACAAAAGAACCAGCTTCAGCAGCGCAAGCATGGCACCTAGCTACACTCAGGAGCAGTATGACAGAGAGTTTGCTATGCGGCTGGCTTTCTTTGGACCCAACCCCCCGGAGAAATACGTGCAGTTTGTAAGGAGCCAGGTAGACGAGTACCTGGAGTTCATGGCAGATCCAGCCAAAGGTATCAGCCGCCCTATCCGGAGGCAGAGTGCGTTACGGGGACTCATAGGTGTGTCCCAGGGAGCAGAAGGTGTCGTCCTTCCTCCCCAGCGGCAGTGTGTATCCCAGGGAGCTGAAGGTACCGTCCTTCCTCCCCAGCGGCCGTGTGTGTCCCAGGGAGCTGAAGGTGTCGTCCTTCCTCCCCAGCGGCAGTGTGTGTCCCAGGGAGCTGAAGGTGCCGTCCTTCCTCCCCAGCGGCAGTGTGTGTCCCAGGGAGCAGAAGGTGCCGTCCTTCCTCCCAGCGGCGGTGGTATCCCAGGGGCAGAAGGTGCCCGTCCTTCCTCCCAGCGGCAGTGTGTACCCAAGGGAGCAGAAGGTGCCGTCCTTCCTCCCCAGCGGCAGTGTGTGTCCCAGGGAGCTGAAGGTGCCGTCCTTCCTCCCCAGCGGCAGTGTGTGTGTCCCAGGGGGAGCTGAAGGTGCCGTCCTTCCTCCCCAGCGGCAGTGTGTATCCCAGGGAGCAGAAGGTGCAGTCCTTCCTCCCCAGCGCAGTGTGTACCCCAGGGAGCTGAAGGTGTTGTCCTTCCTCCCCAGCCGGCAGTGTGTATCCCAGGGAGCTGAAGGTACCGTCAACTTCCTCCCAGCGGCAGTGTGTACCCCAGGGAGCAGAAGGTGCCGTCCTTCCTCCCCAGCGGCAGTGTGTATCCCAGGGAGCTGAAGGTGTCGTCCTTCCTCCCCAGCGGCAGTATGTATCCCAGGGAGCTGAAGGGGCCGTACTTCCTCCCCAGCAGCAGTGTGTCCTGCAGGAGGCGGAGACAGTCGGTCTCGCTCCCCAGCAGCAGGACAATATATTAAAGGGGAGACAGTTGGTCCCCCTCTCCAACAGCAGAGAGTGTTCCAGGGAGAGGAACCAGTTATCACCTCTCCCCAGCAACAGGACAAATTATTGAAAGGGGAGACAGTCGGTCTCCCCCTTCAACAGCAGAGGGAGTGTCAGGGAGAGGAGCTTGTTATCCCCTCTCCCCAGCGGCTGAAAGTATGTATGGGAGAGGAGCTTGTTACACCCTCTCCCCAGCGGCAGCTTAGCCCACCAAGGGGAGACAGTAATCTCCACAACAGTGCAGATGGGACAGTAGTCGCTGCACATGCACCACCGGGGGTAGGGACAGTCGGTCCTGTCACCCAGCAGCAGGACTGTTTAGGCAAAGGGGAGACAGTCTGTCTTCTCCTCCAGCAACCAGGCTCCAACCAGACTGCTCCCATGGTAGTGCTGGCACCAGGACAGAGTACCGCTGGTCTCTGCCCACTCAGCAACCCACCCAGTACGCTGACCAGTCACCCACACAGCCAGGGTGAGGCACCTGGACACGGACAAAGTTCTCCGCTACCCAGGTGTAGTAGCCAGTTATTGTGGGTGGGCTGTATTACTGATTGTGTTTTGTGGGTGGGCTGCTGGACTAACAAGGGCACTGACCGGCAGGAGGTCAGATACCCTGTTAGTCTGATTGGTAAAGGGGAGAAGTGTGGCGAAACCAACCTCGCCACTATGCACTGGAGAAGCCTGGTTGCCAGCCTCCTGCCATCTGACTATGGCCCCCTTGTGAATTCGTACTTTTGTATGCAATATTTGGGCATGTGACATTTTTATATTGCTGCTACTGGCCCTTTAAGGGCCATCCGTGAACATATTCTGCCTGTTAGGAATAATGCCCTTTTAAGACTGTGTAGCAAATTGCATTCAGGCTGTATTTAATATTATGTGTTCGGTAAAAGTGTATGTGAATGCAGCATTCCCCTGATTGTTCGGTAGAATCACTTCATTCATTATATTGGGTGAAACTACCGAACAACCAGACCACCCGGGAATAAGTGTGTCCTCCAATTACCGTTTGCAACAATGTTGCAAACGGGTAATTGGCAATATGTGTAATGTGTGTTGTGTCCTCTGGGTGGCCGCCATTCGGGAAATGAACACGTGGCGGCGGCCATCTTAAACTCCCGAACAGCGGTGTTTTGCCGTCGAGTGTCTGGAACTAAAATCGGACACTCGACTAAGCAAACACCGCTGAGACCTCCAGACTTCCAGCAATTCGTGCAGAAACTACCGAACGGCCCGCCGTTCGGTAGAAAGGATCCCACGAACAGGGGGATTCATACGAATCCTCCCCAAGCTCCATAACCCAGTTAATTTGTGTGTTTCATTCCCTTTTCTGTGACCGACTGCAGGGCCAAAATACATGGAACTATTTTCGGATACTTTTGCCATGCAGTCGGTCAAAACTTTAACCCTCCATAATTCCCGAACCCCTGGTTCGATCTGGGTGATTTTTGGATATGTGTCTCACCCAGATCAGGGCTACCAGGGGATGTAACATTTAAAGGGGTATCCCTATGTTTAGGGGTACATCCAGTATCCCAGGGAATTTGTGTTTGTACTAATGGGATTATGTGTCACACTAAGGGGAGGAGATGTGTGGGAGGTAACTGGTACATTATTGGCTGGGGTACTAATTGTTGTGGATCCCTCCCTTGCATGGGAGAATGTCTTAAAAGGAGGTGGTGTGAATAAATCTGGAGATTCTGCTTAACCCTCAAAACGAAGTGTCGTCTCGTTATTGGGGGAATTGGATTGTGTGCTGACTGCCAGGAGTGTAAGCCGTTCGTATTGCTTTTCCTGTTCGGCTGCTTCCAGAGTTCGTGTATTTCTTGTTCGTGAGTTGGGGATTCGTACAGTTTGGAGTTCGGGAGGTTGGTGATTGCAATAGCTGCTGGTCTATGGGAAAGGGGATTATCGCCTAAACGGATTTATCCCCTTTTGAGTGAAACGGTCCGTTACAGACAGTAAGCCCCACAACGGTGCAGATGGGACCGTAGTCTCTACACTGCCAGCACAGGGGGTAGGGACGGTCGGTTCTGCCCCCCAGCGACAGAGCTGCGTGTCCAAAGGGGAGACAGTCAGTCTCCAGCAGCAGGACTGTGTATCTAAAGGGGAGACAGTCGGTCTCCAGCAGCAGAGCGGTGTATTTAAAGGGGAGACAGTCGGTCTCCCCCTCCAACAACCAGGCTTCAACCAGGCTACCCTCCCAGTAGCGCTGGCAACAGGGCAGAGTGCCGCTGGTCTCTGCCCACGCAGCAACCCACCAAGTCAGCGTACCCGTACCCAGCACAGCCGTGGTGAGGCACCTGGACATGGACAAGCTTCTCCTTTACCCAGGTGTAGTAACCATTTATTGTGGGTGGGCTGTGCTGTTGATTATGTTTTGTGGGTGGGCTGCTGGACTAACAAGGGCACTGACCGGCAGGAGGTCAGATACCCTGTTAGTCTGTTTGGAAAAGGGGAGAGATGTGACGAGACCAATCTCGCCACATTGCATTGGAGAAGCCTGGTTGCTCGCCTGCTGCCTTTGGACTATGGCCCCCTTTTAAAAGACTTTATTTTTGCCTGCAGAAAAGCTGTATTCGTGCTTTTCTGCCTGGGTTTCAGTAGATTTGTTTGAATGTGTTATACCCCAGATGGGAATCCCATGGAGCCCATTCGTATGAAACTGACTGTAAAGACTTTGGCTCCATGGTGATTAAACTGTATTTGTGTGGTCCGAGCGCCATTCACTTAATAATGTGCGCTCAGACCTGAGCTATCTGGGGATATGTGAAATGTCTGTGTTTTATGTATAAATGTGACTTTATGTATTTTAAAGTGCTTTGTGTCTTTTTGCAACCATGTGCTTAATGGAGTCTTGTGTCTGTCCTGGGAGATAATTCAATTACTCTCCAGGATAGAAGACTCTGAAACTGGTTTGGGCCAGAAAGCCATGCTTCATTTAGTCACAAAGGACTTTTACTAACTTTTGAACCCCTTGTCTGATTTGTGCCATTTTTGAATATGTTGTTCCCCTGAATGGATTGATTGAGAATATGTAATTTTATGTGAATGTGATGTATGGTTTTGGAGTTATGAAAGCTGGGTAGAAAGTATGTTTTAACTGTTTGTATAATTGAGTTTCCTCTCAGGATAAGGGGAGGGAATATGTGGGATGTAACTGTGATATGATTGGTTGTTTTATCCCTCCCTGTGGGTGGTCCTGTATTTGAAACACTGTAATAAAAACCAGGCTGGGTGTGCCAGCACCTCAGACCACTGCTTGACCCTCAACACGGAGCCTTGTCTCGTCTTTGGGGGGATTTACTGTAGGCTGCTAAGGACTGATTGCCAGGAGTGTAAGCCGCTTGGAAGCTTTTCCTGTTCGCCTGCTAGCAGCTATTCGTATGGTTCCTGTTCGTTTATTTGAAGTGCTACCTTATTCCCTTGTATGCCGTTCGGGAGTTTGGAGCATTCACTTATTGGCGGTTCGTGAGTTTTGGTGATTCTATAGTAGCTGTGCCTGTCTCTGAAAAGGGGGATTATCGTCTAAGCGTTTTTTTCCCCTTTTGTGCAAAACGGTCCGTTACATTTTTGACCTAGCTGAACTAGCCAGCGAAGAAAACAGGCTGGTTGACCCAGAGGAACTCCGTGGCTGGGTGCAGAGGGTGATCTGCAAAGCAGGCAGCGTCAACACCTCCCTGTCTATAGAGCGGCGTAAAGTCATTCTCTTTAAAATTGAGCCCAAACTCGTTAACCTCGCTCTCACTGAGGCGGGCAAAGACTCCCAGGGCCTGTTATTTGGAGAATCCTTTATAAAGAATCTGTGGCGCTTTGTGGGTGCTTTTACAGCCCTGGACAAAGCTCAATACTCTATTTCAGGGACGGGTCTCTACCAGGGCTGGCAGATTCAGGGGTCGTCTGTCTGGCCGGTCTAATTACCACGCCCGTGGATCGGGACGAGGCTCTTCAACCAGAGACCATCCTACCAGGAGACAAGACACCAGTCCCCTTTCTTCCCCTCTCGTGGAAGACCATGGCGCTCCAGAGGCTTCAGAGGGAACTCCAGTTCCAGACGCCCTTTACGGTAAGATTACATCTACCTCATGTTTTTTCCAATATCTGTGTAGGGGTCAGACTCCGTTATTTTTTCCAAGCCTGATCAAACATCACCTCAGATGCCTGGGTTCTGACCACAGTGAGAGTTGGTCGACACCCTGTGCCACATTCCTCCCCCTCACCCTATTGTACTTTCAGGGACAGACCGCGCCTTAATAGACAAGGAGCTATTGGCCCTCATGAAAAGGGCAATAGAACGGGCCCCAATGTCCCCCACGGGGGTTCTCAGCAACATCTTCCTTGTAGAAAAAAAAGGCGGGCAGATGCACCCAGTTATCAACCTCCGGGCCCTGAACACTCTCTAGTTCGCTACCACCACTTCAAGATGGAGGGAATTCATCTCCTGCGGGATTTACTCCTTCAGGTAGACTGGAGGCAAAATTAGACCTCAAGGACGCATGCTTGACAGTCCCAGTGACCGAGATATCCAGGGACTTACTACGCTTTCTCTAGAAAGGCGACACTTGGCGCTTCACATGCCTCCCTTTCGGACTCTCGCCAGCTCCATGGTGCTTCACCAAATTGATGGGCCTGGCCATGGCTTGGTTGCGCAGTCGAGGAGTGCGACTGATAGTCTACTTCAGGGGTAGTCAACCTTTTTCTACCTACCGCCCACTAATGCATCTTTCTTGATGGAAAAATTTCCTTACCGCCCACCAGTTTTCGCGCAAGTGCAGAATATTTTTTAGAAAGGAGGGTGTTTTAAAAAAAAATAAAAAAAAAATGTACATACATTTATCTTTTTATTTCTACTTTATGCATGTTTATAATGTTAACTTTATAAAATATAATGAGAAAATAAAGTAAATTTAAATTACCTTTACTAGTGATTAATGAGATATTTGAGGTTGATGCTGCGAGACTAAATATTTGATATCTGGTTCGATTTTCATAAGGAACAAGCAAAGGTCTCTCTCTTTCGGTGATATTCAAACGATTTCACTGTTTGCGCGTAATATGATTTCTCATCTGTGCATCAGCTCCCCTTCTCTCCCTCCTCAATTCACCTCTCCACCTTTTTTTTCCCCCTTTTTCCTAATTTTTAACCTTCGTTATAGCAATGCCCAGCAGGAAGGCTGAGCTAGGTAGCCCACTTATTATTATTATTATTATTATTATATTAGCCAACAACAATTTTCTCCTTTTTCTTTTTCTTCTTTCTCCTTTTTTACAAGTACTCTGCTCTTTCTTTCTCCAATGCTACAAGTACTCTGTTCCTTCTTTCTCCAATGCTACAAGTACTCTGCTCCTTCGTTCTCCTTTTTTTACAAGTACTCTCCTCCTTTATTTTATCCCCTTTTTTTCTATTTTTCTTCCTTCCTTTTTTTTTATTATCTTTTCCTTTTTATCTCCTTTTTTATGCTTTTCTTTTACATTCCAATGAACAAAAGTAAGGCTGATGTATAGTGGGTAGGGGGTCTGTGAGGTTGGTAGGGGGGCTCTATAATGGGTGGGGGGCTGTGAGGTGGGTAGGGGGGCTCTATAGTGGCTAGGGGGGCTCTATAGTGGGATGGGGCAGTGAGGTGGGTAGGGGGGCTCTATAGTGGGTAGGGGGCAGTATAGTGGGTAGGGGGCAGGGGGGCTGTGGGTGGCTGAGCAATATGAATTGGTAGGGGCAGTATAGTGGGTAGGGGGGCAGTGAGGTGGGTAAGGGGGCTGTGAGGTGGGTAGGGGGTCTGTGAGGTGGGTAGGGGGCTGAGGTGGATAGTGGTGGGTAGGGGGGCTGTGAGGTGGCTAGGGGGGCTCTATAGTGGGTTAGGGGGCAGTATAGTGGGTAGGGGGCAGGTGAGGTATAGGCTGTAGTGGGTGAGTGGGCAGGGGTAGGCTGTGGGGGTGAGGGGGCTCTATAGTAGGTGGTGGGCTGTGAGGTGGGTAGGGGGACTATAGTGGGTTGGGGCAGTGAGGGTGGGGTAGGGGGGCTCTATAGTGGGTAGGGGCAGTGGTGGGTAGGGGGGGGGCTGTGTGGGTGGGGGCAGTATAGTGGGTAGGGGGAGTGAGGTGGGTAGGGGGCTGTGAGGTGGGTAGGGGGCTGAATAGTGGCTAGGGGGGCTGTGAGGTGGCTAGGGGGGCTCTATAGTGGGTTAGGGGGCAATATAGTGGGTAGGGGGGCTGTAAAAAAGTAAATACCTTTCGTGTCCTCTTGGTCCGGTGGGCAGCTTCCCAGTAACGTGCATGGGGGCGGAGCTTTGAGCGGGAGGCGGAGCTTCCGTTTGGGGGCGGAGTATGCGGCTATAATGATTTCAGACTGTGCAGGGAGACTGACAGGTCTCCCTGCAGCTGCTGGCAGCCACACCAGCCCCCAGCTCCTCCCTCCTTCCTCCCCTCGGACTGACAGGCTGGCACAGTCCGAGGGGAGGATTTATCAAAATGATCATTAAGGCTGTCAGCCCAGCCCCAGCTGGGCCAGTCCGGGCCTGCCACCCACTCTCTCAAACGGGGGATTTAGCTGTCCAAATCCCTACCGCCCACCAGGAATCCTGAAACGCCCACTAGTGGGCGGTAGGGACCAGGTTGACGACCCATGGTCTACTTGGACGACATCCTCATCATGGCACAAGACCATTCGGTCCTCCTGAAACACCTACAGTGGACGATGGATATCCTCTCTCGCCTGGGTTTCCTCCTCAATTGGGACAAATCCTGCCTGTCCCCTTCCCAACGCATAGAGTTCCTCGGGTTCACGGTAGACTCAGAAGCGGAATCTCTCAGCCTCCCTCGGGCCAAGATACGCTCCATCCGCAAGGAACTACGCCGCGTCCTAGCTTGCCTCCAGCTGTCGCTGCGTCATCTGGCACAGATCATCGGCCTACTGGCCTCCTCAATCCAGGTGGTGTTTCCAGCCCCTCTCCATTATCGTGCCCTCCAGAGTCTGAAGATCGCACATCTTCGCAATGGGGCATCCTATGCAGACATGGTTTCCCTGGATTCAGAAACCCGGTACGAGCTGACCTGGTGGATCCACAACCTATCCGCTTAGAATGACAAGGCCATCTTTGGTTCCCAACCGGAATTCACGGTGGATTCAGACGCAAGTCTCCATGGTTGGGGTGCCCACTGCAACTGTGTGACTACCGGAGGACGCTGGTCGGAGGATGAATCCCGTCTCCACATCAATGCCCTGGAACTCCTGGCCAGCTCCTTTTGTGATCTGGAGCTTCGTGAACGGGACCACCAGTGCGTGCATCCGACTGCGCATGGACAACATTTCCGCAGTTCGCTATGTCAATCACATGGGCGGCACGCAATCGGCTATTCTGGCCCACTTGGCAAAGGACTTCTGGGCCTATTGTTTGGCCAGGAACCTGATCGTCCAGGCGGAATACCTCCCTGGTCTCTACAACACCCATGCAGATTGGAGCTCATGCTATCTGTCGGACAGCAGCAATTGGAAATTGGATGTAGAGGTGTTCTCCACTATCTCATCTCTCTGGGGACCTTTTGCCATCGACCTCTTCGCTTCCCGGCTCAACGCCCAGCTACCTCGGTTCTACAGCTGGCGCCCAGACCCAGCCACGGAAGCAGTGGACGCCTTCCTGCAAGACTGGACCGGCTCACCCCATTACGCCTTCCCTCCATTTGCCATGATTCCTCAGGTTCTACTCCAAGTACAACGCCAGATGGCCGACTTGGTCCTGCTGACCCCATTCTGGAGGACCCAGTCATAGATGTACCCAGACTTCTGCCATCCTACCAGGATCTTCTTCTGGAA
Source organism: Pelobates cultripes (assembly GCA_933207985.1). NCBI lineage: Eukaryota > Metazoa > Chordata > Amphibia > Anura > Pelobatidae > Pelobates > Pelobates cultripes. Next base: position 534,835 of record OW240918.1, read on the forward strand.
CTGTTGGGCCAACGACACCCCCTCCTGATGGACGGTTCGTTGTTGCTACTCGCATGGAGCATTTCCGGGGCCCCTGGGAAATCCAAGGAGTTTCAGACGCAACTCAAAGCCTCTTGGCTGATGCATGGGCTCCCGGCAGTAGACGATCATATGGGACCGCTTGGAGAGCTTGGACTGGCTGGTACCTGGCTCAGGACTTGGATCCCGTTTCGGCATATGTGACAGCGATACTCCAGTTCCTCACTTCCTTATTCGAGGCTGGTCGGGCGTATCGCACGATTAACCTGTATAGATCAGCCATCTCTTCGGCTCAGCAAGGTTTCAATGGCTGAACTGCGGGCCAGCACCCTTTGGTGTGCCGTTTTCTTCGGGGGTTCACGCCTGTCGTGTCCCCCCAGGCCTCGATATTCGGCTACATGGGACGTTTCCTACGTCTTGTCACTGTTTACTTCCTGGCCTCCTAATTCAGACCTCACCCTGCGACAGCTGTCAGCCAAGTTGGTTTCCCTGTTCTGCCTCATTTCGTGCAAACGGGTCTCGGATGTACAGGCCCCGGACTACGATGTTAGGTCTTTCACTCTGGACAGAGTGACATTTAACATCTCCAGACGCACTAAGATGGCTATACGTTCGGTCTCGTATCCGAGTTTTCCAGCTACCCTGGCGTTATGTCCAGTGACCTGTTTGAGGGAATACGAGCTTCGGACGAATGCTCATCGTCCGGTCTCGTCCCCTCGGCTCTTCCTCTCGATTCGTCAACCCTTCACCCCGGTGTCCAGAACTACCTTGGCTCGTTGGGTGAAATGGGTGATGTCACTGGCCGGCATGGATACATCCATCTTTAGCGCCCACTCTTCACGAGGGGCATCAGCCACGTCTATCGTGACTTTGGGAGCACGTCTGGAAGACCTGATGAGGATAGTCGACTGGTCCAGCGAATCCACCTTCAGAGAATTTTACTTTCGGCCTCCACCACATGTTTTCTCTTCTGTTATTGATCAGCTTTAAACTTGCAATATGAGCCTCCGTGTCTTGACATAAAATTACATGATTTTGCTATTTCATTATGAAAAGTCATGATTTTATGAAAGACACAGAGGCGAGTATTGTCTCACCCTATTATTTTTCTATCATTGTAATTTCCCCTCCCCCTGTTGTTTTTATATCTCAGGTTGGTAAGTATTACAGCGTTGTATTGCCTATTATGTGTATCCGAACTGTTAATGTTATGTTTGCCTGGTGGTCTGTTCTCTTTGTCTGAAATTATGGGCACTGTGTTGTTTCAGTACATCAATATATTGTATCTTGGCATGCGCAATTGGTTTAGGTACCGATTTAACGGTTGGGCCCCTGTTTTTTATGGTTTTACAGGTTGATTCTGCGCTGTTGGTACTGTATAGAGATCCTCACTTTTTCTCAAGATTTCAACCTGCTGGATATCTATGCATGGTGCTGTGATGTGCTCCTTGTTGTTGACGCTTCTTCATTGGGTGATGGTTTAGTCCCAGTTCGCAGATGGTTCCTGATCAGTATCGGGCTGGATTTCGGGATGGTTTGTTCTACTGTGTTCTGAACTGTTCTTCGGTCCTGTTTGGTGTCGCATCTCCAAAGAGAGAGGAATTGTGTGGGGAAGTGCTGACTATTACACTGGGACTTGGTATGGGAGTGGTCTATCACTATGGTTACCATTTTTTCTTACTGTTTGTATTCTTTGCTGCTATTGGTGTACAGTAAAGAAAGGGTTAAGCAATACTCGCCTCCGTGTCTTTCATAAAATCATGACTTTTCATCATGAAATAGCAAAATCATATAATTTTCAGTTCTTTACAATCTATAAAGTGTTGTGAAACTTACTGTGCGTAATAAATTGAAACAGTGCATTGTAAGTTTTTTTTTTTTTTTTTTTTAAATACTGTTATCATTAGGAGGTTTGTTCAATAAAATTTGAATTGTACTCTTAATAGTTGATAACATGAGAATTATGCTGACTGTTATTTACATCAATTATTTAGGTAAATGAGAAAAATATCATTTGCATAATAATTTGGAACAGGGTGTATATACAATGTAGTACTATACAGTATATACTTTGGAGCAACATATATAATGGAGTACTATATACTATGGAGCACTATATACAATGGAGTACTGTGACAGAACCAACTGCCTGTGAAATACTTTTATTGCTCCCTCATTCATCTGTTTGTTCGGCTATTTCCTTGTCCGTATGGTCCCCATGCTTGTTTCTGTTTTACCGTACAATTCACAGAACGGCCAGCCACCCAGCATGGAAGTGTGCTGCTGGTTAACCTCTTGGCCTCATTAGAATGTTTTGGTTAACCGCAGACACTTCCTAATTGTCGATTGCCAACTGGGAGGTCGTCGTTCGTGTGCCGACCATGAGGCGGCGGCCATCTTGGACATGCGAATGCTCGGCGGTGTTCGTCGATGATTTCATGGAACTAAAAACGGACACTGTTTCTCACGAACAACGCTGAAAGTGACCGACCTCCCTTTATTTTCACGTATAGACTTATCCCAGATAGCTGTGCCAAGGAGCTCATTCATATAACGAAAGACTATGTGAAAGACTTTGGCTCCGTGGCGATTGTACTGTGTGTATAGGATCTGAGCGCCATTCGGTAATAATGTGCACTCAGATCCAAGCTATCTGGGGATGTGTTGAATGTATCTCTTGTGTTCGGTAGTTCTTGTATTATGTATTTTTATGTGTTTTTCCTTATTCTGTATAAAATGGAGTTTGGCCTCTGTCCTCAGAGATAATTGAGTTACTTCCCAATTATCTCCATGACAGAGAGGAGGGTCCTATACTGTAAAAGAGGAGTGGTTATGTCTTCTACCCTGTGATTGGCTAAGGTACAATATGTGTCCCAGTTTTCCACCAGGTCACCTAGGAGAGTGTCCACCTGGTGGAAAACCTGCATAAATACCGGGAAGGTAGCCCATAATAAACCAGATTCCTGTTTTACCCTCAATACGGAGCCTCGTCTCGTACTTGGGGGGAATTGCTACTGTGGATTATTCGTTTGCCTGTTCCAGGAGAAAAGGATTTTGTATGTTTCCAGTTCGGTTGGTTTGAGTGTTCGTGAGTTGCTGCTCCCTTCGAAAGGTGAATCTCCCGAACGGTATTAACCCTTACTACACCGGGTCATACCGTAACAAGTACTATATACCTTGGAGCACTATACACTATGAAGCCCTATACACTATATACTATGGAGCACTATATACAATGGAGTACTATACACTATACACTATGTAATATGGAGTACTGTATACTATATACAATGGAGTACTATGCACTATATACTATGGAGTACTATACACATATACTAGACATGTGCAATTCATTTAGTTTCGAATGTACATTCAGACATTCGGATGCTTACAAATGTTCTGGACTGAATTGCTGAATGTAATGGAGCTCCCTGTACCCCAGCTTGGTACCTCCGCCAAGGACTGCTGCCTAACACTCCTCTCCCCAGTCGCTGTGACTTGACTGGGGTCCTGGAACCTTTCTGTCCTGGATGCCGAATAGGGGAACTCGCTCTATCCATTCCCAGACACTGGACGACACACAGTCCTGGAAGCTGAATCCTCCACACTGGAACAAGCTTGAGTAGTGATTAGCCCTTTACCCTCCCAGTAACTAGACGACACATAGTTCTGGGAGTACAAGCTGGAATGCTTTAATCTGGCCAGATGGTCTGCTTTTATACATTTATGGACACAATCAAATATGCCCATGACACTCCCACACAAAACAAGATAGTCCCTCCCCTGTGCCTGGGAGATAATTGAGTCAGGAACTGTACAAACTCAATTATCTCCAGGTACAGAAAAATATAAAATGTATAAAACACCCCAAAATACATATAAAATACATGAAAACCCCACAAACATTACATCCCCTGATAGCCCCGATTTGCGTGACCAACATATCCAAAAATAATCCAGATTGTTCGGGATTGGGTTCGGGATTTTCATGGAAGTCAATTATTTGACCAACCGTGCACACAGTAGTTTACCCTTTAATGACACAACTTCTGGAATAAAAGGGAATATTTCCGTCATGTGTCCTTAAGGGGTTAAAAACAAACAAACTACCGAACATAGTCAATAGTCTTACCCTGCAGCTTGTTCATCTTGTTCGTGGGAACGTTTCCACTGAACAGTGCCCTTCTAAGTGGTGTAGAACCGAATGCAGGTGATGCTGGAAATCCAGCGGTGTTCGGGAGTTTCTGTGTCTGATTTCAGTTCAATGAACTCGATTACCAAACACCGCTGCCTGCATTCATGCGAACAAGATGGCCGCCACCTCATGTTTGTTCATGCGAACAGTGGCCACCCAGAAGAACAATTAGAACACTGCGGTGAAATGTGTTACAAACTGTCAATCAAGCTTAACAAGCTCCCGGGTGGTCCATGGTTCATTACAGGTTTCCCTGCAGGGCACATAGTCTGTGGGGAGGAGGCTGGCAAACTCACTCCAGTAGATTGTGGCAAACTCAAGTGGGAAAGTGCTTTGGATTTCTGAAAATTGGCAAAACGAGAGAGGGAGGGAAAATTATGACAGGAATCTTGACCAATAAGCTAATTCTTGGCACTGGGAGCCCAATAGATGTGTAAGTGGTCGTGGTGGCAGTCCAGGCACTGGTAGCCCTATATATGTGTAAGTGGTTGTGGTGGCAGTCCGGGCACTGGGAGCCCTATAGATATGTAAGTGGTTGTTGTGGCAATCCTGGCAGTGGAAGCCCTACAGATGTGTACGTTGTTGTGGTGGCAGTCCAGGCACTGGGAGCCCTATAGATGTGTAAGTGGTTGTGGTGGCAGTCCTGGCACTGGAAGCCCTACAGATGTGTACGTTGTTGTGGTGGCAGTCCAGGCACTGGAGCCCCATATAGATGTGTAAAGCGGTTGTGGTGGCAATCCTTGGCAGTGGAAGCTCCCTACAGATGTGGGGATACGTTGTGGTGTAGTAGTTCAGGGATTGAGCTCCTATGATGTAGTACCGTGGTGGCAGTTCCGGTACCGTGGTTCCCCTGCCCATTACCTAATGGGTAGGAGGCCCCAACGCTAGAACTGCCACCACAAACTACTACATCTATAGGGCTCCCAGCGCCAGCACTGCCACCACAACCTCTTACATTAATCTATAGGGCTCACGCCCAGGTCGGACTGGCCCACCGAGATACCGCCGGAAATTTAGGGTGCCAATCGGGTGGCCCATGTCTCTGTGCTGGAATCTCAGGGAAACCACGCAGGGTTGGCCAGTAGACAGGCTCCTCCTCCTTCAGCCATCAGTGACACCAGTGACTGGAGTGCTGCTGGACCGGCGAAGCTGCCACCCGGCCCGGCGGCTCCAGACTGGAACGCGCCCGGCCCCCTGCCTTCTCTAAGGTAAATTGGGGGCAGGGGGAGAGATAGGGAAAGGGGGTAGGGAGGGAGAGGGGAGAGACACAGGGAAAGGGGGGAGGGAGGGAGAGGGGAGAGATACAGGGAAAGGAGGGAGGGAGAGAGATGGGGAGAGGGGAGAGACACAGGGAAAGGAGGGAGGGAGATGGGAGAGACACAGGGAACGGTGGAAGGGAGAGAGATGGGGAGGAGGGAGAGACACAGGAAAAGGGGGTAGGGAGGGAGAGGGAGAGACACATGGAAATGGGGTACCTGAGGAGATGGGAGAGACACAGGGTGCTGGGAGGGAGGGAGAGGGAGAGACACGGTGGAAATGGGGAGGGAGAGAGATGGGAGGAGAGACACAGGAAAGGGGGAGGAAGAGGATGAGGAGAGACTCCAGGAAAGGGAGGGAGAGAGATGGGGGAGAGAGAGACAGGAAAAGGGGAGGGAGAGGGATGGGAGAGACACAGGAAAGGGAGGGAGAGAGATGGGGAGAAACACAGGAAAGGGGAGGAGAGAAACAAGTGAGCTTAGGAGGAAAGGGGAGGGAGAGAGATGGGGAGAGGGGAGAGACACAGGGAAAGGGGGGGAGATGGGTTGGAGGGAGAGAGATGGGGAGAGGGGAGAGACACAGGGAAAGGGGGGAGGGAGAGAGTTGGGGAGGAGGGAGAGACACAGGGAAAGGGGGTGAAAGAGGCAGAGGGGGAAGAGAGAGACAAAGAGGGAGAAATGAGAGAGACACACAAGGGGAGGGGAAGAAAGAGGCAGAGGGGGAAGAGAGAGACTGGGAAGGAGATGGGAGACATTGACACAGAGGAGCAGTGAGGGGGAGAAAGAGAGGACCCAGGGCAATGCTCCGGCTCTCACGAGAGTGAACTCTAGCCCTGGAGCTACGAGCTAGAGTTCACTCTCACCACTTCCTGGTGGTCGCAGTAGTAGGAGTGAACTCTAGCCCCATACACACACTTCCCACACACACACCATACACATTCACACACTGCCCCCACACACACACACCATACACATTCACACACTGCCCCACACACTGAACCTTTCACACACATTGCACCCCTCACACATTGCACCACTGCTCCTATACCCTATTACAGCCCCATATCCCAGCAGACTCCAGGTAAGTTGTCAAACTGTTCTTAAACAGTTTGACTACTTACACTGGGAGGGGGTGCCGACACTCCTGGCACCATAACCACTACACAGAGGAGTAGTGGTTATTGTGCATGGAATATTTCTTTAAATAATCTACAAGTGCCCCTCCCGGGCTCAGGCTCTGGATCCGTCACTGGTATATGACATGTATATTAATGTGTATATTAGATATATATATATATATATATATATATATATATATATATATATATAAATATCTATCTATTATATTTACACATATTAATGTACATTTATAAATGCATAATACACAGAGAAATTTCATTAATATGTACTATATGTAATGAGCAGATATTGGCCCAGTCTTGTTGCTAGGTGCATACTCCAGCACAATAACATATTTAAAGTGAAGAGCACACCCACAGGACTTCAAAATAAAAAAAAAATTCAGTTGTTCCCTACATACATTCACCATTTCAGTCCCATTAACAAGCTTTCCTTAATATGTCAAGGTTGTTGGACTGAAACATTGATTACATGCAAAGGCACGTCTGCTTAAAATAAATCTGCACTTTTGTTTATTTTGAGTGCGCTTTTTACGTTGAAGTACTTTTTAATTTTAAGTTATCTGTTCTAACGCTGCATCTGCACACTATGCTGGCGCAACGCATTATGGGGCTGGTAAATATTTTTTTTCCAGGGTTGCTTTTAATTCCCAGTCCGGCCCTGCTCACACCTCCCAGTGCCACCACAACCACTTACACATCTATAGGACTTCCGCCTCCCAGTGCCAAGACAGCCACCACAACCATTTACACATATGTAGGGCTCCCAGTGCCAGCACTGCCACAACAAGCATTTACACATATGTAGGGCTCCCGGTGCCAGCACTGCCACCACAACCATTTACACATATGTAGGGCTCCCAGTGCCAGCACTGCCACCACAACCACTTACTAGACATGTGCAATTCGGACACTCTGATGCTTACGAAGTTCCGAATTGCTGAAGTTCGGAAGTGCCGAACCGAATGCCATTGGTCCAAATTGCCGAAGCAGACACATTTTTTGGCCATGCACATCCCTACTATATACTATGGAGTACTATTCACTATATAATATGGAGCACTATATACAGTGGAGTGCTATGCACTATGCACTATGGAGCACTATACATTATATACTATGGAGCACTACACAATATATACTATGGAGTACTATACACTATATACTATGGAGCGCTATACACTATATTATATAGAGCATTATATAGTATGTAATATGGAGTGCTTTACACTATGGAGCACTTTACACTATATAATATGGGACACTATACACTAAGGAGCACTTTACACTGTATAATATGGAGCACTATACACTAATGAGCACTACACGCTATATAATATGGAGCACTATACACTATATAATATGGAGCACTACACACTAATGAGCACTACACGCTATATAATATGGAGCACTATACACTATGGAGCACTACATACTATATAATATGGAGCACTATACACTATGGAGCACTATACACTAATGAGCACTACACGCTATATAATATGGAGCACTATACACTATATAATATGGAGCACTACACACTATGTAATATGGAGCACTATACACTATGGAGCACTATACACTATATAATATGGAGCACTATACACTATGGAGCACTACACACTATGTAATATGGAGCACTATACACTATATAATATGGAGCACTATTCACTATGGAGCACTACACACTATATAATATGGAGCACTACACACTATGGAGCACTATACATTATGGAGCACTATTCACTATGGATCACTACACACTATATAATATGGAGCACTATACACTATGGAGCACTATACACTATATAATATGGAGCACTATACACTATGAAGCACTATACACTATGGAGCACTACACACTATATAATATGGAGCACTATTCACTATGGAGCACTACACACTATATAATATGGAGCATTATACACTATACACTATGGAGCACTACACACTATATAATATGGAGCACTATTCACTATGGAGCACTATACACTAATGAGCACTACACGCTATATAATATGGAGCACTATACACTATGGAGCACTACATACTATATAATATGGAGTACTATACACTATGGAGCACTACACACTATATAATATGGAGCACTATACACTATGGAGCACTACACACTATGGAGCACTACATACTATATAATATGGAGCACTATTCACTATGGAGCACTATACACTATATAATATGGAGCACTATTCACTATGGAGCACTATACACTAATGAGCACTACACACTATATAATATGGAGCACTATACACTATGGAGCACTACACACTATATAATATGGAGCACTATACACTATGGAGCACTATACACTCTATAATATGGAGCACTATACACTATGGAGCACTATACACTATGGAGCACTACATACTATATAATATGGAGCACTATTCACTATGGAGCACTATACACTATATAATATGGAGCACTATTCACTATGGAGCACTATACACTATATAATATGGGACACTATACACTATGGAGCACTATACACTATGGAGCACTACATACTATATAATATGGAGCACTATTCACTATGGAGCACTACACACTATGAAGCACTATACACTAATGAGCACTACACGCTATATAATATGGAGCACTATACACTATGGAGCACTATACACTATATAATATGGAGCACTATACACTATGAAGCACTATACACTATGGAGCACTACACACTATATAATATGGAGCACTATTCACTATGGAGCACTACACACTATATAATATGGAGCATTATACACTATACACTATGGAGCACTACACACTCTGTAATATGGAGCACTATACACTATGGAGCACTATACACTATATAATATGGAGCACTATTCACTATGGAGCACTACACACTATATAATATGGAGCACTATACACTATGGAGCACTACACACTATATAATATGGAGCACTATACACTATGGAGCACTATTCACTATGGAGCACTATACACTATATAATATGGAACACTATACACTATGGAGCACTACATACTATATAATATGGAGCACTATTCACATGTGGAGCACTATACACTATATAATATGGAGCACTATTCACTATGGAGCACTATACACTATATAATATGGGACACTATACACTATGGAGCACTACATACTATATAATATGGAGCACTATACACTATGGAGCACTATACACTAATGAGCACTACACGCTATATAATATGGAGCACTATACACTATATAATATGGAGCACTATACACTATGGAGCACTACACACTATATAATATGGAGCACTACACACTATGGAGCACTATACACTATATAATATGGAGCACTATTCACTATGGAGCACTACACACTATATAATATGGAGCACTACACACTATGGAGCACTATACACTATGGAGCACTACACACTATATAATATGGAGCACTATACACTATGGAGCACTATACACTATGGAGCACTACACACTATATAATATGGAGCACTATTCACTATGGAGCACTACACACTATATAATATGGAGCATTATACACTATACACTATGGAGCACTACACACTCTGTAATATGGAGCACTATACACTATGGAGCACTATACACTATATAATATGGAGCACTATTCACTATGGAGCACTACACACTATATAATATGGAGCACTATTCACTATGGAGCACTATACACTATATAATATGGAGCACTATACACTATGAAGCACTATACACTATGGAGCACTACACACTATATAATATGGAGCACTATTCACTATGGAGCACTATACACTATATAATATGGAGCACTATACACTATGGAGCACTACACACTATATAATATGGAGCACTATACACTATGGAGCACTATACACTATGGAGCACTACACACTATATAATATGGAGCACTATACACTATGGAGCACTATACACTATATAATATGGAGCACTATTCACTATGGAGCACTATACACTATATAATATGGAGCACTATACACTATGAAGCACTATACACTATGGAGCACTACACACTATATAATATGGAGCACTATTCACTATGGAGCACTACACACTATATAATATGGAGCATTATACACTATACACTATCGAGCACTACACACTATATAATATGGATCACTATTCACTATGGCGCACTATACACTAATGAGCACTACACGCTATATAATATGGAGCACTATACACTATGGAGCACTATACACTATATAATATGGAGCACTATACACTATGGAGCACTATACACTATGGAGCACTACATACTATATAATATGGAGCACTATTCACTATGGAGCACTACATACTATATAATATGGAGCACTATTCACTATGGAGCACTATACACTATATAATATGGAGCACTATTCACTATGGAGCACTATACACTATATAATATGGGACACTATACACTATGGAGCACTACATACTATATAATATGGAGCACTATTCACTATGGAGCACTATACACTAATGAGCACTACACGCTATATAATATGGAGCACTATACACTATGGAGCACTATACACTATATAATATGGAGCACTATACACTATGGAGCACTACATACTATATAATATGGAGCATTATACACTATACACTATGGAGCACTACACACTATATAATATGGAGCACTATTCACTATGGCGCACTATACACTAATGAGCACTACACGCTATATAATATGGAGCACTATACACTATGGAGCACTATTCACTATGGAGCACTACACACTATATAATATGGAGCACTATACACTATGGAGCACTATACACTATATAATATGGAGCACTATTCACTATGGAGCACTATACACTATATAATATGGAGCACTATACACTATGAAGCACTATACACTATGGAACACTACACACTATATAATATGGAGCACTATTCACTATGGAGCACTACACACTATATAATATGGAGCATTATACACTATACACTATGGAGCACTACATACTATATAATATGGAGCACTATTCACTATGGAGCACTACATACTATATAATATGGAGCACTATTCACTATGGAGCACTATACACTATATAATATGGAGCACTATTCACTATGGAGCACTATACACTATATAATATGGGACACTATACACTATGGAGCACTACATACTATATAATATGGAGCACTATTCACTATGGAGCACTATACACTAATGAGCACTACACGCTGTGACGAAGTGCCCTTCGCCACTTGGTCCTGGAGAGGCCTGCTTGCCAGCCTCCTCCCCTGTGACTATGACTCTTTGATGTATTTGCCTTTAAAGCCCCTATTCTACCTTCAGACAGACTATTTATGTAGGCTGCTTTATTTATCTTATGTTTTAGTCACCCTGTACCCATTATAGGTGCAGGGTGTGTGTAATGTAATTGTTTATAGTGTGTGTGTGTACTGTGTAATGTATTGCCTGCTCTCTTGTATTGCTGAGGTTTGCTACCAACTAGGTGGGTTTGGCTATGGAGCTGGTCTAGTGCCTCTGTTGGTAGCAACAGCAATATGCACTACCTGAATTGCAAGACTGGTTCATTTGCATATTCGGGTAGATTTGCATATTGCTAATTCTGCAGGCAGGTGAGATATTTAATGTTAAATATTGTCTCCCCCCACCCCTTTAAAAATGTACCATTGTGTTGTGATAAGTCACTGTGTGTTGCTTGATGTGTTTTGACTGTTTGTGATTTTATTGAGGTTTCACAACAATGTTATTGTGGTGACTGTATTGGCTGGTCCCAAGGGAATAAAGGTTTTGACAGTTCTTCTTGATCTCTCTAAATGTAGCCTTGTTTCGTTATTGGAGAGAGCTGTTATAATCACACTGGGGATTGCTATGCTCTGCATGCTCCTCTGAGCTTGAGTCACTTAGCTCTTTTAAGAGCTGTTCCTGTTATGCTCTCCTTGGAGGAGGGGTCTTCACCACACAGTCCTGTGTGCTGGAAGTTCGTACAGGGTGGAAGGAAGAGTTCTTTCCCACACAGTCCTGGAGGACAGAAGCTGATCCAGGGTGGAAGGAAGACGGCGAGACTCCAGTCAAGATACGGCGGTTGCGGAGTCTGTGGTGGTTGTGGTGTCTGCTGCACTGCTTGGAGTCCTCAGGAAGCGCTAGGAGCATCCGTCAACGGAGGGTACTCGGTCGGAGTACAGGGAGCTCTGTTACACACGCTATATAATATGGAGCACTATACACTATGGAGCACTATACACTATATAATATGGAGCACTATACACTATGGAGCACTACATACTATATAATATGGAGCACTATTCACTATGGAGCACTATACACTATATAATATGGAGCACTATTCACTATGGAGCACTATACACTATATAATATGGAGCACTATACACTATGAAGCACTATACACTATGGAGCACTACACACTATATAATATGGAGCACTATTCACTATGGAGCACTACACACTATATAATATGGAGCATTATACACTATACACTATGGAGCACTTTACACTGTATAATATGGAGCACTATACACTGAGCACTACACGCTATATAATATGGAGCATTATACACTATGGAGCACTATACACTAATGAGCACTACACGCTATATAATATGGAGCACTACACACTATATAATATAAAACACTATATACCCCTCCATTCTACTGCTTCTCGGGTTCCAAACATCATCTCAGGAAACCTTATGTCACGTCTCCTTTCCTTAAAACTGAAAATGCGACAGCAAGCTGTTTTAATGTTAAAATGCCATTATGTTGATGTTTATTTTATTTAAATGCATTTTAGTTCTAAAATACTTTGAAAAACTCATTGCTGAAGTATTACATTTTTTAGCTAAACAAGGAGTAAGAATGCAGAAATAATTATTTCAATGAATACTGTGCTTTTTCTTGTAAACTTATCCTGATGGTGATTTTGAGTCAAACCAGCCATAAATGGTAGAAGTGACTGTGAAATAGCATAGATAATGCTGGCTTTCCATCCAATTTCAGAATTTGATAATAGTGAAGTGAATCTAGTGTGTAGCGTATACCATGTTTCTGAAATGTGAATATCTTGTTTTTTTGGCAGGGATATTATATCGAAAATCATGTGCATCTTCAGGAGCTTGTCTGATGGCCTCTTCTGGTTACCAGTCCTTCTGTACACCCGGCAAAGTGAACTCTGTGTGCATCACTTGTTGTAACACCCCTCTCTGCAACGGACCTAGAACCAAGAAAAAGAGGAATTCTGCACCACGCTTCCATGGCGGGACCTTCTCTGCGCCTCTGTCACTAATGCTGACTCTTATGACAATGCAAATGTAGATTAGACTGTAGAAGCACTTGATACTTCCTTGTCAGGGACAAGAATTCTTGGTGATTTGTTTCCAAAGCAAAGATGGCAAGTCACAAGAAATATATTTTTGTTATGTTTGGCCAGAATTAATCTGGTGTGCTGTTCCAGTAAAGGGCCACGCATTCATGCACATGATGAACGTGTAATAAAGAAGCACATAAAGCCGAGTGTTTTACTCTATCTTTTTCTAATATCATACTCCTCAGATTTCACTTTCACACAAACCGTTCTCCTGGGTTGCTGTTTTGACCACTTGTAGCTCCATGTCTGGAGCGGCTGAGGTTCCGCTTGATGAGGTCTGATTAGACTCAGGCTGTTTTTGAAAAGTGCTCAGTGGCTTCTCCATTGCCAAGTTTGAAGAAAAGCTTTGTCGGAAGGATCTGAGAATTAAAGGGCGTTTATGATTTGTGCTGCTTTTAGCTGAGTTTTGTATGTGCAGGAATTTGGCCTTGTTGGCATGTTCAATGGTCAGGCGACAGCGTAGGACCTGTACGAAGACCTCCCGGAATTGTTTTGAAGAGATGTTGTATAAGATGGGGTTTATCACTGAGCTCAGGTAGAAGAAGGTGTCGGCTATGGGAAGCAGCGTCACGTAGGTGCGGAAGTAGTGAACTGACCATTCCTGTTTTGGGGTAGTGGCTGCCATAATGCGTAGAATCTGATTGGGCATCCAGCAAACTGCTAGAGTGGCAACAATGAGTCCTGCAGGGAAAGAGAGAGAATACGTTAGTGTGTGGCCGAGTAAGGAAGGTTCTGTTCCACAGGGAAAAGTCTTACAATCTTATTACAGATTTACCACACTTTACTGAGCAATTTTACCACTAATCTCTCTCATAATATCTGTTCTGAATTGTGTGCTTCCTTACACTGCATTGTTTCTGTAAACGTTTTACAGCCTGGTCAAGCTGATTAGAGGTCAGCTGACCAGCAAGCACATGATGTACAAGTACTTGGTCAGATAGAGGAAGCAAGCACTTCCTCGTGTGACAGCTCTCACCTGAGGGTTGGACTTATTGCTATGGGATGTTTTGCAAATGCCTGCAGAGAATCGGTTGCACACAGGACACAACCCTCTATTCACATCCACTCACTGACTATCCACACAAATACACCCTTCTATTCACATGCACTCACTGACTATCCACACAAACACACCCCTCTATTCACACCCACTCACCGACTATCCACACAAACACACCCCTCTATTCACATCCACTCACTGACTATCCACACACACACATCCCTCTAGTCACATCCACTCACTGACTATCCACACAAACACATCCCTCTATTCACATCCACTCACTGACCATCATTATTCATCAGCGTCAAATTCATCAGCGTTTTACAATGGGTGGACGAACAGACATGTAGTTGTAACCAGACAAGTTGGACACACAGGAACAGAGGGGTTGAGGGCCCTGCTCAATGAGCTTACATGCTAGAGGGAGTGGGGTAAAATGACACAAAAAAGGTAAGGATAGTATTAGACTAGTGACAGTTGCAGAAGAGGAATCAGTCAGGAGCTATTAACAGTTTAATTGATACGCTTTTTTGAAGAAGTGGGTTTTTAACGATTTTTTGAAGGAGTGGAGACTGGGTGAGCATCTAACGGAGGAGGGAAGCGAGTTCCACAGGAATGGTGCAGCCCTCGAGAAATCTTGAAGGCGAGCATCAGAGGTGGGAGTACAGACAGAAGATAGACGTAAGTCTTCAGCAGATTGTAAGGGCCTAGACGGGACATACTTGTGTATCATCACACAAACACACCCCTCTATTCACATCCACTCACTGACTATCCGCACAAACACATAAAAAAATTATAAACAGTGCTTAAAGATTTGATGACAAAATGAGAGGAACATCAGAGATTAGGAAGAAGCACAATTAAGAGGAACTAAGAGGCAATCCAGTGTTTGATACTAAGATTCTCCAAAACCTTTACATGTCTGTTAACATGGAGCATAGGATGTTCCTTTTAAACACCTGAAGACATTCTAATTCACTTCCTTTTAAGACCTACTATGTACCTGTTATGGCTCAGCATGATATCTGTCAGATTATATTTTCTGTGTTACACTGAGGATCCATTTCTGAATAGCACATCTTCACCTAGAGTGAGACTCCAGACCTTGAATCACATAGACAAGTATGTTACAAGTATGATATCACACGTACAAAGTAAAACATAGACAACCTGAAAAAGTCAGGTTGTTCAAACCTGACTGATGTCCAAATATTAGGGTGCCCATGAATCTTATGATTGACTCCTGTCCTTGGTTATTTGAAGTTGATCTGGGTTGACCCCAACGATTTGAAGAATGTCTGTCCAGCAGACAGAACAAAATGGTGGACCTTGCTAAGTCCGCATAGATAGACAGTTAGTATTCTTTCTCTATGCAGACTGTCTTACTACAGGCTCCCACTCTCATGATACTGGATGAAAAACTTCCAGCCAAGATTGGCACTTGTACAGGTTCTGTCCTGTCAGTGTGCGAGAGCTCCTGTCCTGTCAGTGTGCGAGAGCTCCTGTTAGGGTACGAGAGCTCCTGTCCTGTCAGTGTGCGAGAGTTCCTGTCCTGTCAGTGTGCGAGAGCTCCTGTTAGGGTACGAGAGCTCCAGTCCTGTCAGTGTGCGAAAGCTCCTGTCCTGTTAGTGTGCGAGAGCTGCTGTCATGACAGTGTGTGAGAGTTCCTGTCCTGTCATTGTGTGAGAGCTCCTGTCCTTACCTGTCAGTGTGCGAGAGCTCCTGTCCTGTTAGTGTGCGAGAGCTCCTGTCATGACAGTGTGTGAGAGTTCCTGTCCTGTCAGTGTGCGAGAGCTCCTGTCCTCTCAGTGTGCGAGAACTCCTGTCCTGTCAGTGTGCGAGAGCTCCTGTCCTGTTAGTGTGCGAGAGCTCCTGTCATGACAGTGTGTGAGAGTTCCTGTCCTGTCATTGTGTGAGAGCTCCTGTCCTTACCCGTCAGTGTGCGAAAGCTCCTGTTAGTGTGCGAGAACTCCTGTACTGACAGTGTGCGAGAGCTCCTGTCCTGTCATTGTGTGAGAGCTCCACGCATGGACTCAGCAGTCAGTGTTATGATGCTTTGTGTAGGCCCATTAATATCCCCACTGGTAGAAGGAGTGATATGGAACATTAGAATATTACAAACTATGTTGTGTTACGTGTTTCCATTTTATATAAAATGTATTTAGTTTATCTTGTGACTGTAGCTGAGCCCTAGTCCTGACCAGGACTTTCCTTCGCTGGATCACCAATAATAGAAATCAGGAACAAGATACTGCCAAGTAAATAGCCCACCTCCTCCCCAGGAGTATTCTGCCAAACACAGCTCCAGTGATTCACTGGCCCCTAGCATGGGGTT
>OW240918.1:559157-575349 GCA_933207985.1 Pelobates cultripes
AACCCCAAGGGGTGAAACAAAGGCCGAAGGCGAGGTAGGTGAACTGCCAAATGTCTTGTAGCCAATGGAATTGGAGAAAAGGATGATGTTTTTGAGCGACCAGCAGTGAGGCATGCATCCTTGAGATCAAATCGGGAGAACCAGTCTCCCACGCAGAAGAGGTCGCATAGAACATGGATACCTTCCATCCTGAAGTGCCGATACATGATGTGTTGGTTCAGGTCCCTCAGATGACTGGACGGAAAACTCCTGTCTTCTTGCAGATCAGAAACATATTGCTGATGAATGTGCATGGGGAGGATGATCGTTCGACAGATCTTTTTTTACAAGTTTGTTTATTTCTACATGCAAAGCAGTTTAGTTTGTCATGGACATCCACAGTGGGATTGTTGGATTGGATAGGTTGTGAAATCTATTTTGAGACCTCTTACTGTGTTTAATATCCATGGGTCCCGAGAGAGCATTGTCCACAGTTGATAAAAATGGGTTAAGCGACCTACAAATGATACATTTGAATAATGTAGGTTCATTACCTGAAGCAGTGCGACCGCGCAGGGAAGCAGATCCATGTTCTCAGAAGGACCCTCTATTTGGGAACAGCTGTTGGCAGCTAATGCCCATGTTCCAGTTGTCGTTTGGTCAAGGCCAAACCTGTAAAGCCTGTAAAGGCAGCTCTGCTGGTGGCACGGCCTCGAAAGCGACCAGCTCTCCCAAAAAAACAATTATATGAGCGGAATACCCTGCGTAGGGATGATTGTGCTCTATTCAGGGAGGTGAAAACTTGTTCAGGTCTCTCATGAAACTATCCCAAAGAGCAGACCATTTGCGTCTGTACCTAATTATTGCTAAGGTCGACCAATTTGGCGTCTGTAACAGAACCCCTATTATTGCCTGGACCACAGACTGTAACATTGTAAACCCTGTGGATCCGAGGAAAGGGATTTAGGGGTGATTATTTCTGACCACGTAATAGAGCAGCAGGAAATGCTAGCAGAATGCTTGGTTGTATAGGGAGAGGTATTAGCAGTAGGCTCATGCCATTGTACAGAACACTGGTGAGACCTCACTTGGAGTATTGTACACAGTACTGGAGACCGTATCTTCAGAAGGATATTGATACCTTAGAGAGGGTTCAGAGAAGGGCTACTAAACTGGTTCATGGATTGCGGGATAAAACTTACCAGGAAAGGTTAAAGGATCTTAACATGTATAGCTTGGAGGAAAGACGAGACAGGGGGGATATGATAGAAACATTTAAATATATAAAGGGAATCAACACAGTAAAGGAGGAGACTATATTTAAAAGAAGAAAAACTACCACAACAAGAGGACATAGTCTTAAATTAGAGGGACAAAGGTTTAAAAATAATATCAGGAAGTATTACTTTACTGAGAGGGTAGTGGATGCATGGAATAGCCTTCCAGCTGAAGTGGTAGAGGTTAACACAGTAAAGGAGTTTAAGCATGCGTGGGATAGGCATAAGGCTATCCTAACTATAAGATAAGGCTAGGGACTAATGAAAGTATTTAGAAAATTGGGCAGACTAGATGGGCCGAATGGTTCTTATCTGCCGTCACATTCTATGTTTCTATGTTTCTATAGGGTCAGAAATACATGTTTGTGTTCCAGATCCTATAGTGATCCTTTAATGTAAAAAGTGTAACGAGTAGCAAATGCTTACGTAACCAATAAATGTTCTAACTCATTTTGTGTTAATTTATAGAATATGTTGCACCTTCAAATTGTTAATGGAAATTCTCCAACATTCTATGCTAATTCCATGTTGTAATAGAATGTTGAAACATACAAAACACTTGAACCTGTTACTTTGTTAATAGGAGCAGGATCACTGGTCTGACATGCAATTCAACATGGAAGTAGCATTAATGAAAATGTACCATAATTTTCTAAATAAACTAAAAAATAATGTAACGGATCACCCATACTCCGACCGAGTACCTTCCATTGATGGACGCTTCCCAGATTGCGCCGAGGACCACAAGCACCGCACCGGACACCACAACCAATGCAGACTCCACAAGCGCCATAACTTAACTGGTAGTCTCGCCATCTTCCTTCCACACTGGATCAGCTTCTGTCTTCCAGGACCGTGTGGGAAAGACCTCTCCTCCAGGAGAGCGTATCAGGAACAGCTCTTAGAAGAGCTAGGTGATTTAAAGTTCAAGGGAGTATGCAGAGCATAGCAATCCCCAGTGTGATATAGCATTTCCCTTCAATCACAAGACAAGACTACGTGTTGAGGGTCAAGAAGATCTCTTTTAATCATCACTAAAAGGCTTTCTTTTATGCAGGTTTTACACACATAGGGTTTTGTAGAACAACCAATAAAACACATAATATACAGTAAAACACTCCCATTCATTCCCACAAAATCCTCCCCTCTGCCTGTGAAATAATTACTGTACACAATGGGTTAATGTAATTATCACAGGCAGGAAAAATATACTTTTTACACATTTACTACAACTTTAAAACTATACATCCAATCTCCACATATTACTACTCAGCATACTTCAGATACCAACATACTCAAAATTCAGGCAATTCCCTCCAGGGGTTAAAAAGTTAGCTGGAAGTTCTTTATGACCGACTGCAAGCACATTTTCATGCCCCAAACAGTTCCAAAGATTTGGGCTGTACGGTCGGTCAATTTCACTTAGAAATATAACTAAGTCCCATTCGAATGCACGAACGAGTTCTGTTCGTGCAAATGGCTCAGTATAACATAGCGTTCAAATCGTCGAACGGGACTTAGGTTCCAGCTGAAGCATCGAAGTGGAGGAGAAGGTAAGGGTGTTCATGCAAATGTGTAGCCGATTTCAGTTCCATGGATCCATGGATCACACCAATGAAACGTTCGACTGAATAAATATGGCCGTTGCCACGTGTTCGACTGCACTAACTGAGGCCACCCAGCGGTCGGCAATTAACCTACAGCAACCCCTCAACCTGGGAGGTTAATTAGCTGCACACTTCCACTTCTGTGTGGTCCGCCTGTGTAATACTTGGTTCAGTAAGCCCCATTTACCAAACCAAGTGGGAAAAAGTCACGAACAACTTATTTTACAGGTCTGGGGACACAGTCTTAAAGGGGCACTGTTCACAAAAGTCACAATGTGCCCACAGACTGTTCTTAAAGGGCCAGCACCAGTCCAATGAAAGTCCATAAGCCCAAATACTAGTTTTAAAGGGCCATACACCCCAGGGCCATAATCATAGGGTAGGAGGCTGGCAAGCAGGCCTCTCCAGGACCAAGTGGCGAAGGGCACTTCATCACAAATAAAAATTTAAATACTTTTATAAATACATTGTTGGTGTCCATTAAAATAGTGCATTTATAATTTCAAAATCGTTTCCTATGTTAAAAGCCATGCTGCAGTAAAATACTCTTAAAAAGAGAATCCGTGCTATTTGCTATTTACTATTACAGTCTGTCAGCTCACTTCCGAACATCACTGAGCTCTGCCAGTAGTTATATCTCCCTAGAGTTAGTGCTATGAAAGCAAAGTGGGAAGACAATAGTAGGTGGTAAGCCTATGAATTCTTGCTTTAATCAGTGATATTTCACAGCTATAAACAATGAACTATTAACTGAGAAAACTGATAATTGAAAAGGAACAGCCTATATAGGTCCAGAAGATATTTAGAGAAGGCTTCATGATTGCTTTGAACAGATGAAAATGGAAATGACACATCTTCCTACAGAACATGAAGTTGCCTTACCAGATCCTGATTTCACCCTGTTTGTGGATGGCTCCAGATTTGCGGACGAGCAGGGAAAATATTGTACTGGATTCGCTGTCACAACAGAAGATCAAGTACTCCATGCATCTTCACTTCCCTCATCCAAGTCTGCTCATCTTCACTTCCCTCATCCAAGTCTGTGATAGCCCTCACAGTAGCATGCAGGATGTCTGAAGGAAAACGTGCAAATATTTATACTGACTCAAGATATGCTCTGGGTGTGGCACACGATTTTGGGCTAATCTGGAAAACAAGAGGGTTCCTCGCAGCAGCTGGTAAACCAGTCAAACATGGCGCCACCATTAAAGAACTGATGGATGCCCTACTACTCCCTGAAGAAGTGGCCATCCTGAAGGTGAAGGCCCATGGGAGACTGAATTCAGAAGAAGCACATGGCAACTACCGGGCTGACCAGGCCGCCAAGTATGCTGCACGTCAGTGAAGGGAAGTGGACAGAAGAGTGTTCGCTGAAGAATCTCCTATTTACACTATGCAAACTCTACCTACAGACCTCAAATTCATGAAGGAACAACAGGCAGCTGCCACCCCACAAGAAAGACAAATCTGGAAAGAAAAAGGACGACCCTTCAGGATGGGGTGTACACTATCAACCTCAAATTCTGCCTACCCAAAACTATGTATCCAGCAGTAGTTCAATGGGCCCATGGGGCGGCACACCTTTCTAAGAACCTCATGAACTCTTTGATTGACAAGTATTTTGAATCACCTGGCATTACTACTCTGACCAAGAATTACTGTAGATCTTGCACCATTTGTGCCAAATGCAATCCAAGGAAGATAATCAAGGCCCCTCCAAAACACCTGGCCAAGCCACAGTATCACTTCCAAAGAATCCAGATTGATCATATCCAGATGCCAAAAAGTGGCCGGTATGAATATGCACTAGTGATAGTGGACATGTTCTCATGGTGGCCAGAAGCCTTCCCCGTTGCCAACCTCACAGTCAAAACCACAGCAAAGCATTTACTCAGAGAAATTGTCTGCAGATACGGAGTCCCTGAAGTAATAGAAAGTGACCAGGGCACATAATTTACCGCATTACTGACCAAAGAAATCTGGCCAGCACTGGGGGTGACCCTTGCATTCCACACACCCTATCATCCACAGAGCAGTGGTAAGGTAGAACGCATCAATGGCACCCTGAAAGCCAGGATGCTTAAGATGGCCCAAGAGACTAACCTAGGGAGCGGTATTAGCAGTAGAAAGAGGGAAGTGCTCATGCCATTGTACAGAACACTGGTGAGACCTCACTTGGAGTATAGACCTCTCAGTAAGGACCACTGAGAGAGGAGGGGGGAGGTCTACTAAGGGGTTTGGGAGAGGGAGGACCACTAAGGGGGGAAAGGACCACTAATGGGGGGGAGAAAGAGGATAATGACCACTGGGGGGGAGATTACAACTAAGGGGGTGGGGGGAGGAGGGGAATGTCTACTAAGGGGTTTGGGAGAGTGAGAAGACCACCAAGGGGGGACTACATGGGGCCAAGGGAGAGCACTAAGGGACAGAAGGGGAGAACACGGAGGGACAGGAGGGAAGGGGAAATCAATCATTGACAGGGGGGGAGAGCACTATGAATAAATAAAATAAAAATAAAGAGCTGCTCCCCTCTCAGTCTCTATCCTACCCCACAAACCCTCTCTTTTACACTACACACATACACAATGCATCCCCCCCCACACACACACACAGAGAAACATACAATGCATTCCTACTTACACACAGACACACCCGAAACACACAATGCATCCCTTACGTTCACACAAAAACTAATTCTCTTACACACAGAAACAAAATGCATCTCTTACACAATCAATGCACCCCTTACAGACACACACTGCATTCAATTAAATACACAGAAACACACCTTGCACCCCTTACACACACACACACAGAAACATACAATGCATTCCTTACACGCAAACACACACTGCATCCCCTATAAACACACTACATCCCTTACAGAAATTGGTATCCCTATACACTACATTCTATAAGAACACACACACATTGCATCCTCTACAATAACACATAAAACATCCCCTACACACATACACTCCACTTCCTGTGAGAGAACTCATGGGTGGGCCATGTAGCTGGATTTATGGGTGGGCATTGTAGGCATACTCACGGTCAAGCCCTGGGGGCCCAGACCTTGAGCTGTGTAAGGGGCCCTAAAAAATGGAGCTGCTTCCTGTTCGTTAATTGTTGTGAGCACTGTTAAAAACAGTCTCCTGAGAGCCTATTCTACACCAGACCTGTGGACCCAGACAGAGCCCATCATCAGCCTCTTGTCCTCATCTGGTGGTAAGTAGGCAATCCAATATAATATTAGTGGCACTAATCTCTAATTTACCTCACATTAAATGGATACTATAGTCACCAGATGCACTACAGCATAATGTAGTGGTTCTGGTGTCTATAGCCTGTGCACCGGCCCTGACTGGAGACCGTATTTTCAGAAGGATATTGATACCTTAGAGAGGGTTCAGAGAAGGGCTACAAAACTGGTTCATGGATTGCAGGATAAAAACTTACCAGGAAAGGTTAAAGGATCTTAACATGTATAGCTTGGAGGAAAGACGAGACGGGGGGGATATGATAGAAACATCTAAATACATAAAGGGAATCAATACAGTAAAGGAGGAGACTATATTTAAAAGAAGAAAAACTACCACAACAAGAGGACATAGTCTTAAATTAGAGGGACAAAGATTTAAAAATAATATCAGGAAGCATTACTTTACTGAGAGGGTAGTGGATGCATGGAATAGCCTTCCAGCTGAAGTGGTAGAGGTTAACACAGTAAAGGAGTTTAAGCATGCGTGGGATAGGCATAAGGCTATTCTAACTATAAGATAAGGCCAGGGACTAATGAAAGTATTTAGAAAATTGGGCAGACTAGATGGGCCGAATGGTTCTTATCTGCTGTCACATTCTATGTTTCTAGGTTTCTATACCCTGGCCAGAAAGTCTTCCCATAGCACTGTTTAGTGTGAGGTACACTCCAAGGGGGAAATTTTGCTTGTCTCCCTATGAGATTCTGGTTGGATCAGCTCCCAGGCTAAGTTGTTAATTTCCCCAACAGCTTCAGATTCAGTCAGATGCAATGGTAGACTACATAACTGCTCTCTCTCATGCCTTGACCAAAATCCATGTGCAAGTGTTTTCTTCTATTCCAGATGCAGAGTCTGATACGAGCATCCATAAGTTGCTCCCTGGTGATTGGGTTCTGGTTAAGAAATTCCTGAGGAAACACACTCTTGAGCCAAGGTTCGATGGTCCATTCCAAGTCCTTCTAACTACATCTACCTCAGTAAAGCTGGCTGGGAAGAATTCCTGGATACACGCTTCACATTGCAAGAAAGTTCCAGCTCCAGAGGAAGTGATTCCTGTTACACCATGAGCTTCCTGTACCTTTTCCTGTTGATAGGCCTGTAAGCGGCACAACAAGTTGCAATTACCAAAGATAATCATGTTTATACATTCTGGTATAATTCCTCCAACACACATGTTGCTACCTTCACATTTGATTACTGTGATATTGTTTCTTGCATTTTCCCACAATCACAATACTCGACTATATACAAAGACATACCCAATAAAAAGGACCCATACATTTGTGTGACAGGTGACCAGTGGCGACATCACTGCAGTACATGGAAGGCAGCAGGGTGGAACACGGGCCGACCATGGGGCTATAGACCACAAAGTGCCTTAGACAGAGTGGACAGAAATGGGGAATCCTTACTGTACAGAATCACCTTATGTAAACCAACAAGGTCAACCCCTATGAAACTCACTCTAACTTTAGAACACCCAAGCCCAGGAGACGCTGGAGAGTATGTAATGGGAATGTACTGGAGAGGGGGAGGTTCGTATAATAAATTGGATACCTTCTACTTACAAGACATGTACGCATCACCCGAGTGGGTAGACGAAAAGCATATGACCATTAACCCACTAAAGCTTCATGTCAAAACTCTTAAAGACATGGTGGCTGTGGTGGAACCAACCTCGCCACTGTCCACTGGAGAGGCCTGGTTACTCGCCTGCTCCCTTTAGACTATGGTACTGCATTTTAAACTTTTATTTTACCGGCAGAAAGGTTTATTCGTGCCTTTCTGCGGACTGTTAAAGCCATGCTACCCCAGATAGCTATGCCATGGAGCCCAGCCGTATACTGAAAGACTGTATGAAAGACTTTGGCTCCATGGAGATTGAACTGTATGTATGTGATCTGAGCGCCATTCGGTAGTAATGTGCGCTCAGATCTAAGCTATCTGGGGATATGTAGAATGTATATGTTTTAGATAATAAATGTGGCTGTATGTAATTTTATGTCTTTTACTGTATTGTTACTGCCATGTGGTTAATGGAGTTTTGCCTCTGTCCTGGGAGAAAGGGGATTACTTCCCAATTAACTTCCCAATTATCTCCAGGACAGAGAGGAGGGATTGTGATGTAATTGTGATGTAGTGT
Organism: Pelobates cultripes; assembly: GCA_933207985.1. Taxonomy (NCBI): domain Eukaryota; kingdom Metazoa; phylum Chordata; class Amphibia; order Anura; family Pelobatidae; genus Pelobates; species Pelobates cultripes. The sequence goes on from OW240918.1 coordinate 567,424, forward strand.
TTAAAGGTGTATGTCTGTGATTGGCCAATATGTTTCCCAGTTTCCCATTTGGTCTCTTAGGGGAGTGTCCACCAGGTGGGAGACCTGCATAAATGCCGGGCAGTTAGCCCCAGTAAACCAGTTCCTGCTTAACCCTCAAAGTGAAGTGTTGTCTCATTATTGGGGGAGGATTTATTGTATTCTGTTCCAGTTTGACTGCTAGGAGTGTAAACCTATTCGCATGTTTTTTTCCTATTCGGCTGTATACAACATTTATATGCTTGAGAGCATTCATATGCTCCTACGGTTCGGTGGTTGTGGTGTCTGCTCCAGTGCTTGGAGTCCTCAGGAAGCGCTAGGAGCATCCTTCAACGGAGGTACCCAGTCGGGGTGCCAGGTGATCCGTTACAGTGGCTATAGCCAACCCTACTTTTGAAGACTCCATGGAAGTAGAGACTGGGTTTTCAGACACTAACTTGTGGCTTGAATGGATGAGATACAATGCTAACTCTCATAATAAAACCAACTGTTATGTTTGTGGAGGGGCCAGACCTCAATTAGGTACAGTGCCCCTAAATCTAATATGTTTCCTAAGTCTCTATGTGCAGTCAGTTACAAACTCATCAGCATGTGAATCATGGAAGAAGATATACCCCCTCACCCAAAGGGATATCAGACCACCTGATGGAGTCACGGTTTACCCAGGTAATTACACTTGCAACACTGTACACGGTACTACAGGGAGGTTTATGGGAAAATTCCCTCCTGGGTATTGTGCTACGTCTATTACTACCCTGCTAATGAATCACGTTAAATCTTTGGGAGATATTTATTGGTTATGCGGGAACATGCAACTCAGATCCAAATTAACGGGCCTATGGTGGGGGGAATGTGCTCTGACCAAAGTTATCATGCCCATACACATAATATCAGATAATCACCAAGGCCCTCTTGACTCACCCCACACATACTTTAGAACTAAGAGAGAGACTCCCGTACAGGGCAGTTTTGACCCTCACATATACATAGATGCCAAACGAATTTAAAGCCAGAGATGAGGTTGCAGCTGGCTTTGAATCCTTGATTCCACTCATCACAGCAAATAAGAATGTAAATTGGATTAACTATATCTATTATAATCAACAACGGTTTGTAAACTACACCAGAGATGCCCTCCAGGGCCTGGCTGAACAATTACAGGCCATCTCCCAAATGACTTTTCAGAATAGGATGGCCCTCGATGTGATTTTAGCAGAAAAGTTGCGTGTGTAAAGTACTCCCAGACACTATGACATGTTGCACTTTCATCCCAGATAACACAAGCCCCAATGGGAAGGTAACTATGGCCATAGAGAAGCTTGATAGTCTCTCAGAAGAGTTAAAAATAAATTCAGGGGTCACCAATTCATGGGATAGATGGTTTGGATGGATGAATGGATGGCAGAAAGTACTCTTCCAAGTGGGAATGGCCATCCTGACTGTAATGATTCTGTTTCTCTTCTTTGTCTGTTGTGTAATGCCTTGTGTGCAGAAGTATTTACAGAAGACTGTAGATCAAACCATTGTCCGTACCACTTCAACCTTCCTACATCAAGACATGGATGACGGAACTTGTGACACACCACATAAACCTCTTCAGTCCCACCACACTAAGTATACAATTACCCCTATTTAGGGACACTACATTTAGGGACATCTTGTCTTACGGGTAAAAAGTCTGTTGTGGACTAGCCACTTCAGGTTCTAGCGCAGTGAAGAGTTCGAGAAAACCTGTTTGACAAGATGAGCAGCAGCCTATTAGGGATAGTTCTAGGGATAGAACGTAGTTGTGTACATCGTAAATAGTCATTTTAAGCGGGGACTGTTGTGGACAGAATATTAACTCTACTAAATTCTTGTAAAATGCCTATTTACTCTGCATAGCTATAACCAATATTAATCATAAGCTACTTAAGATGGCTGCTGGGGAGTTTCCCCTGTCATCGACTAACACCTTCAATTAACAAGATGGCGCTGGAATCTGGAGGAGAGCTCCATGACGTCAGTGATGTCACACCCGGTAGGATGAGCAATTGATGAATCACTTAACACCTAAACAATTATTGATGTATTTTCTTCTGTTATCTATAATTATGCATATCATGTAATAAGGGGCCTACCAGCCCCTCCAGAATAAGCATTCCTGACTTTTTCATTAACCTAGAAACTTGTGTCTGGTGTGAATTACTCAGGAAGCGTGCACGCACTATATAACTGATTTGGAAAGGGGCAGATACACAAATGTATCATTTTTATGCCGGAAAACGGGACGGGAGTGAACCCCCCAACAAAACGGGACCGGAGATTGATCACCTCCTAAGATATACGGTAATTACCTATATTTTCCTGTATTGTGTTGGTCTACCTCCGGGTCCATTCCGGCCTCCAGGATCAACAGAGACAGGTAAAAATTCTTGCTCGGTGCCTCTTTATAAGAACCTGTTGATTGTCTATCTGCCTCCTGAGTGTGAGTCCTGAGTGTGGAAGAGTTTGTTTATCAAACCTTTGTTTTGATCCACGACAACACTAAGTCCCATTTCTGCCCGGCCGCACACGAGGCTCCTGCTCAAAATAGTACCACGCATTCAGCTGGTGCGACCGGTCCCTTTTCGTATGTTTAAAAATACCGAACAACCATCTCCATCAGTGTTCGTAAGTTTGATGGTCGTGTGCCACCTCGCTCGTACAATACTTTTACCGAACGCCGCCTCTTTCATATGAATAGGCATGAATCTAAGTGGTCATGGAAGTCTCATCTGTTACAGGCACTAATAACTATGTCCACCCATTTTTTCAACTACAAACCTTGTAAATAAAATAAAAACTTACCTTAAAACCAGCGCCAATTGAAGAAATACGGTTTCAACTACAAACCTTGTAAATAAAATAAAAACTTACCTTAAAACCAGCGCCAATTGAAGCTCTCTCGAGTGTTTCCATGCCCCATCTGACATCATGCCACATCATTCCTTTCTGCCCAGAATGTGCAATGCTCGGGTTCAGCCGAGCTTCCGACTGGTGCATGCTTGTTTGTATGGCAGTCCACCTGTATGTGTAGGTTGTATGACTGTGTGGCAAGGGGGGTTGTGGTAAGAGACAACAAAGGGGTAAAAGTGGACGAGACATTCAAAGGAGGGGAAAAGAAACACTAAAGGGGGTAAGAAATTCAAAAAGGAAGTGTGACGGAACGCTGGCACTCCGACTGAGTACCTCTGCCAATCGATGCTCCTAGCGCTTGCCGAGGACTCCAAGCACTCCAACCGACACCATCAGCACTGCAGACCCCACTTCCAGCAATGCAACTGCGCTGGGGTCTCTGCTGTCTCCACCCACCCTGGACCCAAGGCCAGGATCCAGCTTCCAGTGGGTGAACCTCTCTTTCCCCAGAGAGCAGGAACATGCTCTTAGCAGAACTTAGTGATCAGACCCTGGGGAGTATAGTGATTATAGCAATCCCCAGAGTGTATTTCTCCAATCCCCCAAACATGAGCCAAGGCTTAATGCTGGAACAAGACTGATTTACTGGCACACAGAACTCACAATTTATGCAACACAAAACTCCTCCTCTGGACCAGGCTAGATAATTGAGTTTCTACAATACACAAAGCTCAATTATCTGCTGGCCAGAAACATTACAATTTTTACAGCATTCATAACTTCTAAAATATACATCACAGGGACCCCAAAACATGCAATAACCCCATAAAAAGTATATCCTTGGAACCGGGGGATCTGGGTGAACCACATATCCAAAATTCACCCAGATCCGTTCAGTACTTTGGAAAATACAGTTTAATGCAGATTCTGCAGAACATATACAGGCTAAATGAAAAACAATCACTTTATAATGTGTCCCCTGCTGTATAGTCCAAAACCACTGCACGATGTCTCTGTGCACCAAATACTGGCGAGATGGCACCGTGTTGAAAAGTCCAAACAGTGTCTGTGAGTTAAAATGGCCGCCATCCATTGTTCTCACCATGTGCTTCTGATACAGGAAATGGTGGCCACCCAGTAACTCCACAGTATGTCCCCAGATGGTTCTTAAAAGGGCCAGCAGCAGCACAACACAAATCCATTATGCCCAAATCATGTCTTTAAAGGGCAATACATCCCAGGGGCCATAGTCACAGGGCAAGAGGCGGGCAAGCAGTCCTCTCCAGGCACAAGTGGCGAAGGGCACTTCGTCACAGGAAGTAACAAGAAACACAGGTGAAGACGCATTTTTTTGGTGGGGGGAGCAAAATGCATTTTCGTCTGTATAGCAATAAATCCTTGCACCGGCTCTGTTTTTGACACTAACCTTAAAGAAATTGATCTGCTGTCTGAGGACAGTTATGTTCAGAAGCAATCTGTGAGTATTTATAGCAAATATAATGGATCTACTTCCAAACATAACAAAATTCAGTGCAGCTATTAACACCAACTAGTAAATTAAGGGAAACGGGAACTTTACAGTGATTAGAGTTACAGTCCTCAGAATCTCCAGGTGTAAATTATTCTGCAATACCTATAAAACAAGTGATTGATGTGAGGTAGGTGGGAAGCAGGATCCTGCTGGGAGTACGGAGCACCTGTCTTTCCCTGTTAACCAGGACGGAGAAATAAAACTAGTGACTTGTGTGGCAAATGTGCCTATGCCACGAGCTCCTGGAGGAGCCTGCTGGCTAGCCTCTTGCCCACGGACTATGGGCCATATCCAAAGACCCTGTTTGGGAGTTAAACTTCACCAGCCGCCATTAGCAGATTTTCCTGGGTCCCCCTGGTTTGGTACTTTCACTTCCTTCGAATGGAACCGAACACTAGCTCCCTGGCGGCCATTCACATGAAGAAACCCATAAATTGTCCTCAGCAGTACATAGCCGCAATTGTTATGGAACTAAATTTGGCATTTGGACTTCGTGAGTTCCTGGTCATCTCAGCGTGACTTAGCCGCTAATGTTATGGAACTGTTTTTGGCATGAGGTGACTGTGCGGCTCCCGGACATCTAGGTCTGGGATTTTAAATGACTTTGCAACCTGCCAGGAGAGTTTTTTATGGAGGAAAGGTGCTTGAGACTAAGAGGAAGAAACGCTACCTAAGAGCCAGCCGGAGCATCCTATATTTCGGACGCAGAAGCTCCTGAAAGTTGACCGGCCAAAGCACCAAACACCCTGGAACTGTTTTGGGCATAGGACCAGGTGGCCAGTCAGAACTTTAACACGGTGGTGTTTCCCCTACGCTGCATGGATCTGAGCACTATTTGGAGAACCTGGGCACTCAGATCAGGGCTATTTAAAGATGTATTATTTGTGGGGTTATTATATATTTTTATGATGTTTTGGGGTATTTTTATGTTTTATATTCTTATGTTTGCCTCTGTTCCTGTGAAATAATTAGTCAACTCATCTAGAGTCTCTTGTATTGGTCTCCCTCCGAAGGGGGGGAAATGTGCTGGAAACTATCCTGGGCTGGAGACACAAGGTTCCAGATTTGCCATTGGAGTGTGTGGGTGTCATGGTGGCCAACTGAGAGTGAAGTCATTTAGGGATAGGTTTGAGTTTGGGAAGAGGGGCATGGCAGATTTTCTGGGAACTCCGTTTCTCCACTTCCAAGTTCCCTCTTATGTCTAAGTCACCTTGTGCTTATTAGAGGCACAGGGTGACCGGGAAGCCCAGTTTGGCGTGCCCAAACCAGACTACCACAGACTGATCGGCTATGAGGGCTGCCAGGATGGATTGATATTTTGGGACTTGTTACCCGACTACCTCAGGCACAGACTGATTGGAGGTCTGGTACCTGGTTAGTCTAACTTTAAGGGAAAGATAACATGTGACGGAGCTCCAGTAAACTGACAATGTACCTCCGCTGAGTCTGCTTCCTCGTAGCTATCAGGAACCCTGGAGCACTTCAGACCCAGATGCCGAGGCTTGACTGGGATCACTGAGGGCCTCTTCCACCCTGGACCAAACACCAGGTGACACATGGTGAAGGTTAAAACAGCAACTAACTTTAATAGACACACACATTTAAGCCACCAACAGCCTCATTTACATACAGTGGTGTATAAAACACTATAGTACAAGAAAGGGTGGAGTCAGACAATAGCTGATGGGAGATTGAGGAGGGACAAAACAGCTAGTTTAAACTGGTCTGGAAGTGTCTCTGAGAGGAAGTGGCACAGACACGCAATACATTCAACATAACCTGCACCAATACTGGACACAGGGTGACCAAAATACAAAAGGAATCTGGGGACCCACGCATGTGTATGTCTTCCATCGCCAGTGACGGTGACTACCATCACAGTATACCTGTCATGTATAATAGTCATGGATAGTGTGAGTGTGTGTGTCAGTGTGTTTGTCATTGTTTGTATACCAGTCAGGCATAATAGTGGTGGATACTGTGAGTGTGTGTCAGTGCATGTCATTGTGTGTGTATCATTGTTTATATACCTGTCATGTATAACAGTAGTGGTTATTGTGAGTGTGTGTATCAGTGTGTGTCATTGTGTGTGTATCATTGTTTGTATAACTGTCATGTATAATAGTGGTGGATATTGTGAGTGTGTGTCAGTGCATGTCACTGTGTGTGTATCATTGTTTGTATATCTGTCATGTATAATAGTGTTGGATAGTGTTTGTGTGTGTCAGTGCATGTCACAGTGTGTGTATCATTTTTGTATACCTGTCATGTATAATAGTGGTGGATATTGTGAGTGTGTGTCCGTGCATGTCACTGTGTGTTTATATCATTGTTTGTATACCTGTCATGTTTAATAGTGTTGGATAGTGTTTGTGTGTGTCAGTGCGTTTCACTGTGTGTGTATCATTTATGTATACGTGTCATGTATAATAGTGGTGGATCTTGTGAGTGTGTATGTCAGTGCGTGTCACTGTGTGTGTATCATTGTTTGCATACCTGTCATGTATAACAGTAGTGGTTATTGTGAGTGTTTGTATCAGTGCGTGTCATTGTGTGTGTATCATTGTTTGTATAACTGTCATGTATAATAGTGGTGGATATTGTGAGTGTGTGTCAGTGCATGTCACTGTGTGTATATCATTGTTTGTATACCTGTCATGTATAATAGTGGTGGATATTGTGAGTGTGTGTCAGTGCATGTCACTGTGTGTATATCATTGTTTGTATACCTGTCATGTATAATAGTGGTGGATAGTGTTTGTGTGTGTCAGTGCGTGTCACTGCATGTGTATCATTTTTGTATACCTGTCATGTATAATAGTGGTGGATCTTGTGAGTGTGTATGTCAGCGCGTGTCACTGTGTGTGTATCATTGTTTGTATACCGGTCATGTATAATAGTGGTGGATCTTGTGAGTGTGTATGTCAGTGCGTGTCACTGTGTGTGTATCATTGTTTGTATACCTGTCATGTATAATAGTGTTGGATAGTGTTTGTGTGTGTCAGTGCATGTCACAGTGTGTGTATCATTTTTGTATACCTGTCATGTATAATAGTGGTGGATATTGTGAGTGTGTGTCAGTGCATGTCACTGTGTGTATATCATTGTTTGTATACCTGTCATGTTTAATAGTGTTGGATAGTGTTTGTGTGTGTCAGTGCGTTTCACTGTGTGTGTATCATTTTTGTATACGTGTCATGTATAATAGTGGTGGATCTTGTGAGTGTGTATGTCAGTGCGTGTCACTGTGTGTGTATCATTGTTTGCATACCTGTCATGTATAACAGTAGTGGTTATTGTGAGTGTTTGTATCAGTGCGTGTCATTGTGTGTGTATCATTGTTTGTATAACTGTCATGTATAATAGTGGTGGATATTGTGAGTGTGTGTCAGTGCATGTCACTGTGTGTATATCATTGTTTGTATACCTGTCATGTATAATAGTGGTGGATAGTGTTTGTGTGTGTCAGTGCGTGTCACTGCATGTGTATCATTTTTGTA
>OW240918.1:590426-634210 GCA_933207985.1 Pelobates cultripes
TGTGAGAAAGCATTGGATTGGCTTAAATCGGCACGAGTACGGGGCCAAATGCAATGGATCTCTATGAGGAAAATTTAGCATCTCCATGCAGAGCGTGGGGACGCTGAACAGCATGGCTGCTTACTGTGCAGCACTGACCCAGGAAGCACCTCCAGGGGCCACCTGAGGAGTGGCCACTTGGAGGTGTCCCTAGGGGCAATGTAATCACTAACTTTTCTCTGAAAATACAGTGTTTACATGAAAATGCCTGAAGGGAGCTATTATACTCACCAGAACAACTACATTAAGCTGTCCTTGTTCTGGTGACTATAGTGTCCTTTTAATTATTAGAAAGTAGACAAATGTAATTATCAGGTTCACAAATCATGTCGACAGATGACGTGAGCATTATTTAAAGTGTCTGCTTGATAGCTTTCTCTACTCATTGGCAACCAAAGTCTTTATGTTGATTTAATTGGTTTGCAATTTGTGGTTTATTGGCCACTTGTCGTTTGCAATGTTTATCGGAAGCTCAGATTCAGTAGATGCTTTTCTCGTGGAGATGCTGAGTATTTGCTGTGATTAAGGCAAGTGCAAAATAAGGGGTTAGTGTATTTGCTTTGAAAGCTTTCTCTCACAGATTTGTTTCAGTTTAACTGTCGTTTCCCATCCTTTGGATTTACAGAAGAGTATCTTGTCAAGGGATTCATGTTTTTGCCATTTCTTGCAACTTCAAGGCTGAAAGCATTAACTGTGAATCCAGGTTTAACATATTGTTCCCAATATCTGACGATATTCTCTGTTTCTGCAGCAAGCATTGCTCATGAATTGTACAAATCCTTAAATCCTGTCATTTGCATTAGGAAGAAAGTAGCCCATCTAAATAAGAGGCTATAGAGATTTGTCATAAATTACAGCAGCTCCTGACTACCAAATTATTTTTTGCAGAATTTATCCATCAGGAGGTTGTGTTTGTCTCCTAACTATAGCTCATTACAGAATAACCCAGCAACTCCGAGACATCTCACACAGAAAGCTCTTTATGTAATGCTGGCAATCTGGGCTGCATTACAAACTTTCATCTTGACAAGAAAAAAAAAACAGCTATTTCACCTCTCAACAGTTTCATCATGCCTCTCTCCTCCATATGGCACCACTAGAGAACTGCTTCCTGATTTGCTCTCTTACTAAATTCCCCTTAGTAAAGGAGCGAGGGGACCCAATCACCTACTACTAAGACTAAGGGACCGAAGCTCCACTAAAGACACCAGGGGATGACCCAGATTTTTCTTTTAATATAACCATGCAGAGCAAAAAAGAAACAAGAGACTCAATCAACTCACTAAACAGTCATGTGAACCAATCCCCACCTAAACATATCAAGGAACCCAGTCCATTTAGGTGACAAAAATACCAATCTGAAAACATGAAACTGAATTCCCCTGGCCAAGGAGCTGGGTGACCAAAATCTCCTAAAAATTGACCCAATTTTGACCTCAATGTCATATGATGTGATCTCCAATTTCATATGGTGTGACCTCCAAAGTCATATCGTGTGACCTCCAATATAACATGGTGAAACCTTTAATGCAAAACCTCCAATGGCACATAGCCATATGGTGAAACCTCCATTGTCATATGATGGTGTATGAAGTGCACAGTGTGGTGCAGCAACTTTGGTCCCTACCTGGCACTCAGCTATCACATGTAGTTCCTTGTATCTGTAGCATGAGCAGCTACAAAACCATTGGCAATGGCACGACTGGCCAGCTAAACCAGGTCAAGGGTAGCCAATGGGTCTGAAACCTTTGGAGAGTTCAGGGTTTGCCTACTTTGCATGTGAAGAGACAACCAGCTATGCTCAATGGGCAGGAAGGCTTCTCCCAACAAAGCATTGTGGAACACTTAAGGCATTATGAGACACATAGGACGTCATAGCCATTAACTGCACCCATTTCTCCAGCCATCTTTACCTCATCTTGCTGCTGGAGTTAGATGGTCTCGATCGAGGTAGTGAGGCTGACGCATTGCGTAACTTTTCCTCACTTTAATCCAAAATACCTGTGCAAGTCACTTTTTGTCATCTACTATTTATCTCACTCACTTCAAGTCATGTGGCAACAGACAAACGACGAAGCAGCAGGTGTGACAGCCATAGCTGCAAACCTGCACACAGGCGGCTCAAGCCATTGGGTCATTCCTCACTGACACAGATCAGCAGTGAAGTATGGCAGCCCCAGAATGTACTGCTCACCTCCATGGTATAAGGAAGGGGCTAGAAATGCTCTAACATTGCCTGCTCTATCTTGATGTCACGAGGTCATACCCCACCTTACAGGAATGGCAAATACCACAAACAGATTGTTCGGCGTGTGCAGCCTGATGAGGGGAGCAGCTCAGACTCCTGGTGCAGGTAAGTTCATTACACTACCGCTGCGGTCGATGCTCAAACAAGAACTCGTTCCTCTTATATAAGGTGCATGAAAGATGATGCAAATAGACCTCAGAGGAGAACAACCCTAATTGAAAAGCAACTCGCGAAGTATAATATCAATATTGCAGCCCAAAGTGGGACCCGGCTAGCTGGGGAAGGCAAACAATGTGAAAGAGGCTCTGGTTACACTTTCTTTTGGAGTAGCATTGCAAGCTCATGACCTTAAAATCTCCTCTCCTGTCTAGAAAGAAGCACCTTAATATCATCAGTGCCTATGCTCCAACCATGACCCAGAAGTAAAGGTTAGGTTCTATGAAGAACTTCACTCAGTCATCGACAATTCTCCAAAGGCAGACAAGCTTATCACCCATGGAGACTTCAACGCAAGAGACGGCACTGACCACACTGCCTGGGATTGAGTCCTTGGAAAGCATGGTGTAGGCTACTGCAACAGCAATGGTCTCCTTTCGCCCAGACCTGTGCAGAGCATGACCTATTCATCACAAGCACAATCTTCTGCCTTCCTAGCCATAACCGGAAATTATGGATTTACCCTCACTCATAAGATTGGCATCTAATCGACTATGCCATTGTCAGAAAGAGAGACAGGCAGGATGTCCGGATGACTAAAGCCATGTGCAGAACTGACTGCTGGACAGACCACTGCCTCAATATTACTAAGCTCAACATCTGTATTCAACTCAAAAGATGCCAGAAGGAAAAAAGGCTCCTAAGCAGCTGAACACTGTCAAGCTGAAGAATGGAAGCATCAAACAGTCATTTGTGGATGCTCTGGAATACACCCTTCTTCAAAGTCAATATTGGAAGTCACCTGTGAAACTGGTCTACAGCACAGCCACAGAGATCATGAGACCCTTAACTAGAAAGCATAAAGACTTGTTTGATGAGAACTACAATGAGATCAAGCAGCTATTGGAAGAGAAGCATTGCCTCCATTGAGCCTACCTTAGCAACTCAAAGTCCATATCAAAGAAAGATGCATTCAGGAACATTTGGAGGTCAATACAGCAGAAACTCTGTCAGACTTGGTTCAGCTGAGATTCATGATTATGCTGACAAGCATGACATGAAGAAGAATTTCTATGACACCCTGAAAGAAATGTGTGGACCCATATCATCTTGATCATCTCCCCCCCTCCCCCTCAGTATTGATGGGTACACTTTGATCACTGTCAAGGTTAAGATTCTTAAAAGGTGGGTTGTTCAGTTCAATAGCGTTCTGAATCGCTCTTTGTCCATCAATGATGAAAAGAAAGAAAAGATTCTTAAAAGGTGGGTTGTTCAGTTCAATAGCGTTCTGAATCGCTCTTCGTCCATCAATGATGAAGCCACTGATAGTCTTCAATCCCAGTTGAGGCCTACAAGGAAGGCAGCACTGCCATTACTGAAAGGCTCAGCTGTCCTTACTCTCAATTGCAGGCAATATGTTTGCCAGGATCCTGCTGAATTGCCTAACATCTCCCAGTGTGGGAAAGCTCTGTTGTGAGTAACGGGAACACATACCGTTTCACTCACCATCCTGTCTAGTAAGCAGTGACTTGCTCTATGATTGTGTATTTATTAATTTGTTTTTATGCTTTATATTGTTATACATTGGTAATAAATTGTTTTTAATACCCAGCTGATCAAGAGAATGTATGTGATAATCAGCACTATTTAAAGAGTGCAAGCAATCCATACAGATCTGTACTATTATTTATTTTCTTTTTTATTTTATTTTGCATGCCATATATGAATTGGAGTATCATCCAGTGAGGAATATAAGTATATTTTTCCCTTTCGTAAGCTTTGATGCATGTGGGAGAGGGGCTCATTATTGTTCTATATCGTTCCACTTCTTAATATTATACTTTGGATTCTCTTTATGTATTTAAATGTTTCTATCATATCCCCCCTGTCTCGTCTTTCCTCCAAGCTATACATGTTAAGATCCTTTAACCTTTCCTGGTAAGTTTTATCCCGCAATCCATGAACCAGTTTAGTAGCCCTTCTCTGAACTCTCTCTAAGGTATCAATATGAAGATACGGTTTCCGGTACTGCGTACAATACTCCAAGTGAGGTCTCACCAGTGTTCTATACAATGGCATGAGCACTTCCCTCTTTCTACTGCTCATACCTCTCCCTATACAACCAAGCATTCTGCTAGCATTTCCTGCTGCTCTATTACATTGTCTGCCTACCTTTAAGTCATCAGAAATAATCACCCCTAAATCCCTTATCACCCCTAAATTCCTTTATTACTCCTAAATCCCTTGTCATTTTGTGTTACCGTTATTGTCATATTGTGTGCCCTACAATGTCATATTGTGTGCCCTACAATGTCATATTGTGTGACCGTCAATGTCATATGGTGTTACCTCCAATGTCATATTGTGTACCCTCTAATGTCATATGGTTTGACCTCCAATGTCATATGGTGTGACCTCCAATATCATATTGCGTAACCTACAATGTCATATGGTTTGCCCTCCAATGTCATATGGTGTGACCTAATGACACGGTAATTTTAGGTAACACCCCATACAATTTGCACAAATGACGTATGATTTTAATTATTTTTTTAATGTTCCACATGGTACTGCATCTCTAATCATTATGTTCTCACATGAAACAAGCTTTCCAGGCTATTAATGGATTGAGAAAATTGCACTTGTTAATGGCATTGCACTATTGCAATTTTCCTGTAAATGGAGCTTTTACGGTCCTGACAGTTTCTATCTGGTAATAGAACAATATTTTTAACATATGCAGCTATTTAGATAATGGATAGAGCTCCTGGCTTCAGACTCCGCACCATCTCACGCCTGCATCTCCGACATTACACATTTTTCTTCAAAAACACCAGAGACTATTCTAGGTGCTGCGGGAAATTATCGTTTAATGAATAAATGTACAGCTCGACTCTTACCAAACACAAAAAGACTCAGACTATCTGTACAGGAACAATGCGAGGGTTGAGAAAGAAATCATTCTCCAGACACAGCTTGATATAAAACAGAGAAAGTGCAGGGCGCGGACAGACAGACAGGCGTTATATGTGTTCATTTCATATTGTTAATAAAGAAACACAAGAAAAGTGTCTGGGCACTTCTAAAAGTATCTAGTGTGTGATACAGGTACAAAGAGTCACAACACTCAGAAATATAATAATAAAAACAAAGCACTAATAAGACACCAGTATCTCACTACAAAGAAGTACTTAAACAGCTGAACAGTAAGATTCCATGGAATACATGATTCAGAGCCGTACCATGCTCTGTATATAAAGCCCAAGGGTGCCTGCACAGACTAAACAAGATAATAATAATAATAGCTTTCCCAGAGATGATCCAGTGTATAAAAGATGAAATTATTAAGAATATACAGCACAAAAGACTTACATTTTATATATACAGGTGATACTTGAAAAATTAGAATATCGTGAAAAAGTTCATTTATTTCAGTAATGCAACGTAAACAGGGGAACTAATATATGAGTTAGCCACATTACATGCAAAGCAAGATAGTTCAAGCCATGATTTGTCATGAGTGTAATGATTGTAGCCTACAGCTCATGAAAACCCCAAATCCACAATCTCAGTAAATTAGAATATTGTGAAAAGGTGCAATATTCTAGGCTCACAGTGTCCCACTCTAATCAGCTAAGTAAGCCACAACACCTGCAAAGGGTTTCTGAGCTTTTAAATGGTCTCTCAGTCTGGTTCAGTAGGAATCACAATCATGGGGAAGACTGCTGACCTGACAGTTGTGCAGAAAACCATCATTGACACCCTCCATAAGGAAGGAAAGACTCAAAAGGTAATTGCGAAGGAAGTTGGATGTTCCCAAAGTGCTGTATCAAAGCACGTTAAAATAAAGCTACGTGGAAAGGAAAAGTGTGGAAGAAAAAGGTGCACAAGCAGCAGGGATTACCGCAGCCTGGAGAGGATTGTCAGGAAAAGGCCATTCAAAAGTGTTGGGTACTTTCACAAGGAGGGGACTGGAAAATATGCAGTGTAGCAATAGATTAAAATAAGGGCTATATCCTAAAGTGCATAAAAAGGCAATAACAAACCGTGCAACAAATAGTGTCTTAGCAGACGCGTTTCCGTTTAAAAAAAGCACATGAATGTATTCATCTGTATTCTATGGAATCTTGCTGTTCAGCTGTTTCAATATATCTTTGTAGTGAGACACTGTGGTGTTTTATTGGGGTAGTAACTAAAGTGAAAATTCCTACTGGAAGCATAGTTGACTATTTTGCCCTTTGAATTCTCTTTGAATTTTCAGTTTAGTAAATAGCCCTGATTGTTTTGTAAGTCATGGCAGACGTACACGTTGTTCTACCAGCGATAGATACAGTTCGTTTCTCCGTTGTCTGGCTCTATGGCATCCCACCGTTATCTGAACATTAAGCCCAACATGGCCTATCATGGTATCATTGTATTAACTTAGCCCCTGATTTGTTTACGTTTCTAAAACTGGACTAATTACGCAGTAATTTCATGTTATTAACGTGTATCCATAACTAGGTGCTCTTCCTGCAGCCTCTTCTGCAAAATACTATATGGACACTATTAGTACTGTTATTACATGAGCACATGGGATGAAGAAAGATATGGAATTTTCCTCCCCCATCATGTCTGTCTTATCAGCCACCCTGACACAGACTGAACCCCAGTAGTTATAAAATGCCACCTTCCTTAAACGTGATCTCAGTTCCTGCAAAGTCCAGCCTAATGTAATACCTCCTGTATGTAATAATATAATAATAATCCATTGATGTCATAACTCCTGTATGTAATAATATGATAATACAATAATGTCATAACTCCTATATGTAATAAAATAATAATACAATAATGTCATAATCCCTGTATGTAATATAATAATAATAATACAATGCCACAACTCCTATATGTAATTGTGGTGAATAGAACCTCACCACTGGTTCTTGGAGGGGCCTGCTCGCCAGCCTCTTGCCCCAGGACTATGGCCCCTGCAATAGACCTGGCTAAAATATGTTAAAAAGACTCTGTTCGTGCAATAGGGATTATATGGTTTAGTTACCGAACAATTGCACAAACCAGAGACCACCTTGGAGCTTGTTGACACCTATTAACAACTTGGAACATTTCTCACCACAGTGTTCTAATTGTTCATCTGGGTGGGCACAATTCCTATTGACAACCACTAGGTGGAGGCCATCTTGTTCGCATGAATTCTGGCAGCGGTTTTTGGGTATGAATCTCATGGAACTAAAATTGGACACAGAAACTCCCAAACACTGCTGGACTTCCATCATCAAAATACAGAAATATACAGATACACCAAATCGTGGATAGAACATACACTTAGTGGGTAGCAGATAAGAAAAATCCTAAATACAATTACCCTTGTACTATAAGTACTGTAGATAAGGACTCCTCAAGGTCCTCAAAATAGTGCAAAGAACAAAAAAAATCTACAATAAAATAGTAACAGAGAGAAACATAGTGTAATACTGTTATAAAAATTGAGAAAAAAGAGAATTGGTGGTAATTGCACTCACAAACCAAAATTGATTGTAGGCATATCATCAAATTTGTTGAAGACTCAAAATTCACAGGACATCATGGTCAGTATGGAAAAGGAAAAATAAAAATAATAGTGCAGAGTATCACAATAAAAATGAATATTTTAATATATGAATGCACTTACAAAATTGAAGTGAAAAATAGGCACATCATACACTGTCAGTTCAATTACAGGATCCCGGTAGAATGGAACACCAGAAGGAACAGCAATAATGATGAATAAAATAAAATTACAAAAAATTAAAATAACAATAATAAAAATAATAATACAGCTCTGCACTAATAGAAAACTCCTTACGCGTTTCGTTCAACTAATTGAACTTCCTCAGGGGCAATAAAAATTATCTTAGTGCCGGCTAAAAGGAGAACTTTTATTGCCCCTGAGGAAGTTCAATTAGTTGAACGAAACGCGTAAGGCGTTTTCTATTAGTGCAGAGCTGTATTATTATTTTTATTATTGTTATTTTAATTTTTTGTAATTTTATTTTATTCATCATTATTGCTGTTCCTTCTGGTGTTCCATTCTACCGGGATCCTGTAATTGAACTGACAGTGTATGATGTGCCTATTTTTCACTTCAATTTTGTAAGTGCATTCATATATTAAAATATTCATTTTTATTGTGATACTCTGCACTATTATTTTTATTTTTCCTTTTCCATACTGACCATGATGTCCTGTGAATTTTGAGTCTTCAACAAATTTGATGATATGCCTACAATCAATTTTGGTTTGTGAGTGCAATTACCACCAATTCTCTTTTTTCTCAATTGTTATAACAGTATTACACTATGTTTCTCTCTGTTACTATTGTATTGTAGATTTTTTTCGTTCTTTAGACTTCCATCATCGCCTTCGTTCGGTTCTATACAACTTAGAAGGGCACTGTTTGGTAAGATCATTCATCTGGATGAGGGGAACAAGCTCCAGGGTAAGACTTTTGACTCTGTTCATTTTCATACTACCGAACTAGACTGACCGCAAGCCCTGATTCTCTGGAACTGTTTTGGGCATGGGACCACGCCTATGGTCGGTCAAATAAATGACTTCCAGGAAATTCCTGAACCCCTTAAGTGATCTGGGTGATTTTTGGAATGTTTGGGGAAAAGTATGTTTTTCTTTTCTTGAATTAGATTACAACAGTTCCTGATCCAATTATCTTCCAGGCCCAGAGGAGGGATTATCTGTTAATGTATGGGAGTGTCATGTATTGTAACACTGTTGGTTGTCATTGGTCTGTGACTTTGTAATTCACTCTTCCATCAGGTCCAGGTGGGAGTACTCCTTGCATGGGGATTGTCATAAAAGGCCAAGTGTGGTCCCATTAAAATCAGTCCACTTCACCCTCAACACGCAGCCTCATGTCGTGATTGTAGGGACAAGCTATACCAGCTATACCTGCTTCGGATTATTATACTGACTATAATCACTAGCTCTTGTAAGAGCTAAACAGCCAGACCTGCTATACTCTCTGGAGGAGGAGAGGTCCACCAACTGGAAGCTGGATCCTTGTCTTAGGTCCAGGGTGAGTGGAAGACGGTAAGACCCCAGCCAAGATGCAGAGGCTTAGGGGCTACGGTGCTTATGGTGTCCGGTGCGGTGCTTATAGTACTCAAGGCGACTAGGAAGCAGCGATTGGCGGAGGAACCCAGTCGGGGTGCCAGGCGGTCCGTCACAGTAATAATATAATAATAATACAATTATGTCATAACTCTTGTATGTAATAATATAATAGTAATACAATGATGTCATAACTCCTATATGTAATAATATAATAATAATACAATAATGTCATAACTCTTGTATGTAATAATATAATAATAATAATACAATGATGTCATAACTCCTATATGTAATAATATAATAATAATACAATGATGTCATAACTCCTGTCTTACAAAAACCTCCTAAGTCCCTCAAGGCCTCAAAACAGTCCCAATTTCTGTCAAACTGTTCTGATTTAGTTCCCATAATTTCCCACACCTGGAGTTACCATCATGACTGCTGCCCAAAATGGGGAATAGGGGTGTCCCATCAATGAGATACAATGTTTGAAGTCTGTGGGTATATTATTATTATTTTTTTATTTATATAGCGCCATCAGATTCCGTAGCGCTGTAAAATGTAGATATAGAAAGTGTGGGGATCAGCAGTCAGACAGGACGAGTCAGCCTGACTGTTTTGCTCACTCTCCCATAAAAAAACCCTGAAAAAAACCCACATTGGCTATGTTTGTTGTTGTTAGTCTTCTTTTGTTTTGTTTTCACAGCCTGGGGTTCCCCTGGCCAGCTGTGAATATTGCTTAGTTCTCACCCGAATCCCCTGGCATTGACTGAACGCTCGCACGCCGAGGGGTTTTCTGGGATGGGTACAAATGGCATATTCGGCATACCTAATGCTGTAGCCTCAGGCACATATGCTTTATGTATGTACGGGCTGACTAGGTATGCCTCTACCCGTGGCATGGTAACTGGAGGCAAAGCATACCTTTAGTAATATTGGAGTTAAATTGACCCCATAGAAACCAGGAGAGGCATCGGAGTGTGCGTAAAGTGACACAGTAAGTTGTCAGAATACTTTAAAACAGGTTGATTATTTATCTGGAAAAGTAAGCACTACAGCAGATATTGACGCTCTCGTAGGGATAGATTTAGGATATTGGCACTCTCTTAGGGATATATTCATTATATTGGCGCTCTATGGGGATAGATTCAGAATATTGGCACTCTCTTGGGGATAGAGTCAGGATGATTGGTGCTTTCTTGGCGATAGATTCAGGATGATTGACACTCTCTTGGGTATAGATTTGGGATATTGGAGCTCTCTTGAGGACAGATTCAGGATATTGGCGCTTTCTTGTGGATAGATTCAAAATATTGGTGCTCTTTTGGGGATAAATTTAGGATATTGGTGCTCTCTTCGGGACAGATTCAGGCTATTGGAACTCTCTTGGGGACAGATTCCAGATATTGGCGCTCTCTTGAGGATATTGGTGCTCTCTTGGAGACAGATTCAGGATATTGGTGCTCTCTTGGGTACAGATTCAGTATGATTGACACAATCTTGGGGACAGATTCAGGATATTGGCGCTCTCTTGGGGACAGATTCCAGATATTGGCGCTCTCTTGAGGATAGATTCAGGATATTGGTGCTCTCTTGGTGACAGATTCAGGATATTGGTGCTCTCTTGGTGACAGATTCAGGATATTGGTGCTCTCTTGGGTACAGATTCAGTATGATTGACACTCTCTTGGGGACAGATTCAGGATATTGGTGCTCTCTTGTGGATAGATTCAGGATATTGGTGCTTTCTTGGGTACAGATTCAGTATGATTGACACTCTCTTGGGGACAGATTCAGGATATTGGTGCTCTCTTGGGTACAGATTCAGTATGATTGACACTCTCTTGGGGACAGATTCAGGATATTGGCGCTCTCTTGGGGACAGATTCCAGATATTGGCGCTCTCTTGAGGATAGATTCAGGATATTGGTGCTCTCTTGGTGACAGATTCAGGATATTGGTGCTCTCTTGGTGACAGATTCAGGATATTGGTGCTCTCTTGGGTACAGATTCAGTATGATTGACACTCTCTTGTGGATAGATTCAGGATATTGGCGCTCTCTTGGGAATTTATTCAGGATATTGGCGCTTTCTTTAGGGCAGATTCAGGATATTGGTGCTCTCTTGGGGACAGATTCAGGATATTGACACCCTCTTCGGGACAGATTCAGGCTATTGGTGCTCTCTTGGGGACAGATACAGGATATTGGCAGTCTCTAGGGGACAGATTCAGGATATTGGCACTCTCTTGGGGATAGATACAGGATATTGGCACTCTCTTGGGGATAGATACAGGAATTTGGTGCTCTCTAGGGGACAGATTCAGGATATTGGCACTCTCTTGGGGACAGTTTCAGGATGGTTGACACTCTCTTGGGGACAGCTTCAGGATGATTGACACTCTCTTTGGGACAGATTCCGGATATTGGTGCTGTCTTGTGGATAGATTCAGGATATTGGAACTCTCTTGGGGACAGATTCAGGATATTGACACCCTCTTCGGGACAGATTCAGGTTATTGGTGCTCTCTTGGGTACAGATTCAAGTTATTAAGAGAGCACCAATCATCCTGAATCTATCCACAAGAGAGCGCCAATATCCTTGGGGACAGATTCAGGATATTGACACCCTCTTCGGGACAGATTCAGGCTATTGGTGCTCTCTTGGGTACAGATTCAAGTTATTAACAGCCTCTTGGGGACAGATTCAGGATATTGGTGCTCTCTTGGGGACAGATACAGGATATTGGCAGTCTCTAGGGGACAGATTCAGGATATTGGCACTCTCTTGGGGATAGATACAGGATATTGGCACTCTCTTGGGGATAGATACAGGAATTTGGTGCTCTCTAGGGGACAGATTCAGGATATTGGCACTCTCTTGGGGACAGTTTCAGGATATTGGTGCTCTCTTGTGGATAGATTCAGGATATTGGCACTCTCTTGGGGACAGATTCAGGATATTGGCGCTTTCTTGGGGACAGATTCAGGCTATTGGTGCTCTCTTGTGTAACGATTCAGGATATTAACGCTCTCTTGGGGACAGATTCAGGATGGTTGACACTCTCTTGGGGACAGATTCAGGATATTGGTGCTCTCTTGGGGACATATTCAGGATGATTGACACTCTCTTGGGGACAGATTCAGGATATTGGTGCTCTCTTGTGGATAGATTCAGGATATTGACACTCTCTTGTGGATAGATTCAGGATGATTGGTGCTCTCTTGGGGACAGATTCAGAATATTGACACTCTTGGGGACAGATTCAGGATGATTGACACTCTTGGGGACAGATTCAGGATATTGGTGCCCTGTTGGGGACAGATTCAGGATATTGGTGCTCTCTTGTGGATAGATTCAGGATATTGGCGCTCTCTTGTGGATAGATTCAGGATATTGGTGCTCTCTTGGGAATTTATTCAGGATATTGGCGCTTTCTTTAGGGCAGATTCAGGATATTGGTGCTCTCTTGGGGACAGATTCAGGATGATTGACACTCTCTTGGGGACAGATTCAGGATATTGGCGCTCTCTTTGGGACAGAATCAGGATGATTGACACTCTCTTGGGGACAGATTCAGGATATTGGTGCTCTGTTGGGGACAGATTCAGGATGATTGACACTCTCTTGGGGACAGATTCAGGATATTGGTGCGCTGTTGGGGACAGATTCAGGATATTGGCGCTCTATTGGGGACAGATTCAGGATATTGGTGCTCTATTGGGGACAGATTCAGAATATTGACACTCTTGGGGACAGATTCAGGATGATTGACACTCTTGGGGACAGATTCAGGATATTGGTGCTCTGTTGGGACAGATTCAGGATATTGGTGCTCTCTTGTGGATAGATTCAGGATATTGGCACTCTCTTGTGAATAGATTCAGGATATTGGTGCTCTCTTGGGGACAGATTCAGGATGATTGACACTCTCTTGGGGACAGATTCAGGATATTGGTGCTCTCTTGGGGACAGAATCAGGATGATTGACACTCTCTAGGGGACAGATTCAGGATATTGGTGCTCTGTTGGGGACAGATTCAGGATGATTGACACTCTCTTGGGGACAGATTCAGGATATTGGTGCTCTGTTGGGGACAGATTCAGGATATTGGCGCTCTATTGGGAACAGATTCAGGATATTGGTGCTCTCTTGGTGACAGATTCAGGATATTGGAACTCTCTTGGAGACAGATTCAGGATATTGGTGCTCTCTTGGGTACAGATTCAGTATGATTGACACTCTCTTGGGGACAGATTCAGGATATTGGTGCTCTCTTGGGTACAGATTCAGTATGATTGACACTCTCTTGGGGACAGATTCAGGATATTGGTGCTCTCTTGAGGGCAGATTCAGGATATTGGTGCTCTCTTGGGAATTTATTCAGGATATTGGCGCTTTCTTTAGGGCAGATTCAGGATATTGGTGCTCTCTTGGGGACAGATTCAGGATGGTTGACACTCTCTTGGGGACAGCTTCAGGATGATTGACACTCTCTTTGGGACAGATTCCGGATATTGGTGCTGTCTTGTGGATAGATTCAGGATATTGGCACTCTCTTGGGGATAGATTCAGGATGATTGGTGCTCTCTTCGGGACAGATTCAGGCTATTGGTGCTCTCTTGGGTACAGATTCAAGTTATTAAGAGAGCACCAATCATCCTGAATCTATCCACAATAGAGCGCCAATATCCTTGGGGACAGATTCAGGATATTGACACCCTCTTCGGGACAGATTCAGGCTATTGGTGCTCTCTTGGGTACAGATTCAAGTTATTAACAGCCTCTTGGGGACAGATTCAGGATATTGGTGCTCTCTTAGGGACAGATTCAGGATATTGGCACTCTCTTGGGGATAGATACAGGAATTTGGTGCTCTCTAGGGGACAGATTCAGGATATTGGCGCTCTCTTGGGGACAGTTTCAGGATATTGGTGCTCTCTTGGGTACAGATTCAAGTTATTAAGAGAGCACCAATCATCCTGAATCTATCCACAAGAGAGCGCCAATATCCTTGGGGACAGATTCAGGATATTGACACCCTCTTCGGGACAGATTCAGGCTATTGGTGCTCTCTTGGGGACAGATACAGGATATTGGCAGTCTCTAGGGGACAGATTCAGGATATTGGCACTCTCTTGGGGATAGATACAGGATATTGGCACTCTCTTGGGGATAGATACAGGAATTTGGTGCTCTCTAGGGGACAGATTCAGGATATTGGCACTCTCTTGGGGACAGTTTCAGGATATTGGTGCTCTCTTGTGGATAGATTCAGGATATTGGCACTCTCTTGGGGACAGATTCAGGATATTGGCGCTCTCTTGGGGACAGATACAGGATATTGGCAGTCTCTAGGGGACAGATTCAGGATATTGGCACTCTCTTGGGGATAGATACAGGATATTGGCACTCTCTTGGGGATAGATACAGGAATTTGGTGCTCTCTAGGGGACAGATTCAGGATATTGGTGCTCTCTTGTGGATAGATTCAGGATATTGGCACTCTCTTGGGGACAGATTCAGGCAATTGGCGCTTTCTTGGGGACAGATTCAGGCTATTGGTGCTCTCTTGTGTAAAGATTCAGGATATTAACGCTCTCTTGGGGACAGATTCAGGATGGTTGACACTCTCTTGGGGACAGATTCAGGATATTGGTGCTCTCTTGTGGACAGATTCAGGATATTGGTGCTCTCTTGTGGATAGATTCAGGATATTGGCGCTCTCTTGTGGATAGATTCAGGATGATTGGTGCTCTCTTGGGGACAGATTCAGAATATTGACACTCTTGGGGACAGATTCAGGATGATTGACACTCTTGGGGACAGATTCAGGATATTGGTGCCCTGTTGGGGACAGATTCAGGATATTGGTGCTCTCTTGTGGATAGATTCAGGATATTGGCGCTCTCTTGTGGATAGATTCAGGATATTGGTGCTCTCTTGGGAATTTATTCAGGATATTGGCGCTTTCTTTAGGGCAGATTCAGGATATTGGTGCTCTCTTGGGGACAGATTCAGGATGATTGACACTCTCTTGGGGACAGATTCAGGATATTGGCGCTCTCTTTGGGACAGAATCAGGATGATTGACACTCTCTTGGGGACAGATTCAGGATATTGGTGCTCTGTTGGGGACAGATTCAGGATGATTGACACTCTCTTGGGGACAGATTCAGGATATTGGTGCGCTGTTGGGGACAGATTCAGGATATTGGCGCTCTATTGGGGACAGATTCAGGATATTGGCACTCTCTTGGGGACAGATTCAGGATATTGGTGCTCTATTGGGGACAGATTCAGAATATTGACACTCTTGGGGACAGATTCAGGATGATTGACACTCTTGGGGACAGATTCAGGATATTGGTGCTCTGTTGGGACACATTCAGGATATTGGTGCTCTCTTGTGGATAGATTCAGGATATTGGCACTCTCTTGTGAATAGATTCAGGATATTGGTGCTCTCTTGGGGACAGATTCAGGATGATTGACACTCTCTTGGGGACAGATTCAGGATATTGGTGCTCTCTTGGGGACAGAATCAGGATGATTGACACTCTCTAGGGGACAGATTCAGGATATTGGTGCTCTGTTGGGGACAGATTCAGGATGATTGACACTCTCTTGGGGACAGATTCAGGATATTGGTGCTCTGTTGGGGACAGATTCAGGATATTGGCGCTCTATTGGGAACAGATTCAGGATATTGGTGCTCTCTTGGTGACAGATTCAGGATATTGGAACTCTCTTGGAGACAGATTCAGGATATTGGTGCTCTCTTGGGTACAGATTCAGTATGATTGACACTCTCTTGGGGACAGATTCAGGATATTGGTGCTCTCTTGGGTACAGATTCAGTATGATTGACACTCTCTTGGGGACAGATTCAGGATATTGGTGCTCTCTTGAGGGCAGATTCAGGATATTGGTGCTCTCTTGGGAATTTATTCAGGATATTGGCGCTTTCTTTAGGGCAGATTCAGGATATTGGTGCTCTCTTGGGGACAGATTCAGGATGGTTGACACTCTCTTGGGGACAGCTTCAGGATGATTGACACTCTCTTTGGGACAGATTCCGGATATTGGTGCTGTCTTGTGGATAGATTCAGGATATTGGCACTCTCTTGGGGATAGATTCAGGATGATTGGTGCTCTCTTCGGGACAGATTCAGGCTATTGGTGCTCTCTTGGGTACAGATTCAAGTTATTAAGAGAGCACCAATCATCCTGAATCTATCCACAATAGAGCGCCAATATCCTTGGGGACAGATTCAGGATATTGACACCCTCTTCGGGACAGATTCAGGCTATTGGTGCTCTCTTGGGTACAGATTCAAGTTATTAACAGCCTCTTGGGGACAGATTCAGGATATTGGTGCTCTCTTAGGGACAGATTCAGGATATTGGCACTCTCTTGGGGATAGATACAGGAATTTGGTGCTCTCTAGGGGACAGATTCAGGATATTGGCGCTCTCTTGGGGACAGTTTCAGGATATTGGTGCTCTCTTGGGTACAGATTCAAGTTATTAAGAGAGCACCAATCATCCTGAATCTATCCACAAGAGAGCGCCAATATCCTTGGGGACAGATTCAGGATATTGACACCCTCTTCGGGACAGATTCAGGCTATTGGTGCTCTCTTGGGGACAGATACAGGATATTGGCAGTCTCTAGGGGACAGATTCAGGATATTGGCACTCTCTTGGGGATAGATACAGGATATTGGCACTCTCTTGGGGATAGATACAGGAATTTGGTGCTCTCTAGGGGACAGATTCAGGATATTGGCACTCTCTTGGGGACAGTTTCAGGATATTGGTGCTCTCTTGTGGATAGATTCAGGATATTGGCACTCTCTTGGGGACAGATTCAGGATATTGGCGCTCTCTTGGGGACAGATACAGGATATTGGCAGTCTCTAGGGGACAGATTCAGGATATTGGCACTCTCTTGGGGATAGATACAGGATATTGGCACTCTCTTGGGGATAGATACAGGAATTTGGTGCTCTCTAGGGGACAGATTCAGGATATTGGTGCTCTCTTGTGGATAGATTCAGGATATTGGCACTCTCTTGGGGACAGATTCAGGCAATTGGCGCTTTCTTGGGGACAGATTCAGGCTATTGGTGCTCTCTTGTGTAAAGATTCAGGATATTAACGCTCTCTTGGGGACAGATTCAGGATGGTTGACACTCTCTTGGGGACAGATTCAGGATATTGGTGCTCTCTTGTGGACAGATTCAGGATATTGGTGCTCTCTTGTGGATAGATTCAGGATATTGACGCTCTCTTGTGGATAGATTCAGGATGATTGGTGCTCTCTTGGGGACAGATTCAGAATATTGACACTCTTGGGGACAGATTCAGGATGATTGACACTCTTGGGGACAGATTCAGGATATTGGTGCCCTGTTGGGGACAGATTCAGGATATTGGTGCTCTCTTGTGGATAGATTCAGGATATTGGCGCTCTCTTGTGGATAGATTCAGGATATTGGTGCTCTCTTGGGAATTTATTCAGGATATTGGCGCTTTCTTTAGGGCAGATTCAGGATATTGGTGCTCTCTTGGGGACAGATTCAGGATGATTGACACTCTCTTGGGGACAGATTCAGGATATTGGCGCTCTCTTTGGGACAGAATCAGGATGATTGACACTCTCTTGGGGACAGATTCAGGATATTGGTGCTCTGTTGGGGACAGATTCAGGATATTGGCGCTCTATTGGGGACAGATTCAGGATATTGGCACTCTCTTGGGGACAGATTCAGGATATTGGCGCTCTATTGGGGACAGATTCAGGATATTGGCGCTCTATTGGGGACAGATTCAGAATATTGACACTCTTGGGGACAGATTCAGGATGATTGACACTCTTGGGGACAGATTCAGGATATTGGTGCTCTGTTGGGGACAGATTCAGGATATTGGTGCTCTCTTGTGGATAGATTCAGGATATTGGTGCTCTCTTGTGGATAGATTCAGGATATTGGTGCTTTCTTGGGAATTTATTCAGGATATTGGCGCTTTCTTTAGGGCAGATTCAGGATATTGGTGCTCTCTTGGGGACAGATTCAGGATGATTGACACTCTCTTGGGGACAGATTCAGGATATTGGTGCTCTGTTGGGGACAGATTCAGGATATTGGCGCTCTATTGGGAACAGATTCAGGATATTGGCGCTCTATTGGGGACAGATTCAGGATATTGGCGCTCTATTGGGGACAGATTCAGGATATTGGCGCTCTATTGGGGACAGATTCAGGATATTGGCGCTCTGTTGGGGACAGATTCAGGATATTGGCGCTCTATTGGGGACAGATTCAGGATATTGGTGCTCTGTTGAGGACAGATTCAGGATATTGGCGCTCTATTGGGAACAGATTCAGGATATTGGCGCTCTATTGGGGACAGATTCAGGATATTGGCGCTCTGTTGGGGACAGATTCAGGATATTGGCGCTCTATTGGGGACAGATTCAGGATATTGGCGCTCTGTTGGGGACAGATTCAGGATTGATTGACACAGATCTCTTGGGGACAGATTCAGGATATTGGTCTGCTCAGATGTTGGGGGACAGATTCAGGATATTGGCGCTCTATTGGGAACAGATTCAGGATATTGGCACTCTCTTGGGGACAGATTCAGGATATTGGCGCTCTGTTGGGGACAGATTCAGGATATTGGCGCTCTGTTGGGGACAGATTCAGGATATTGGCGCTCTATTGGGGACAGATTCAGGATATTGGCGCTCTATTGGGGACAGATTCAGGATATTGGCTCTCTTGTGGAGGTAGTTGCTGTAATATTAAGCTGTATTGGGGACAGATTCAGGATATTGGCTCTCTTGTGGAGGTAGTTGCTGTAATATTAAGCTGTAGACACAGAGTAACCTGTTGAGGCTAAGCAATGCTCGGCTAGAGGAACAGGAATTATTAAGTGATTCTTGTTCACAGTATGTGAGAGGTTTTAATGATCATTTCTTGGCTGCTTCATGAAGCTTAAGTAAAATAAGAAAACCGTGAAATTCTTTATAGATCTTGGTCTTTGCTATGGAAAGAAAAAAAACAGCTTATAGTGTAAAGTGCTGAGCTAGGAGGAAAGCAGGACTATTCCCAGAGAATCAATAGATTTACTCAGACATAACGCTGCTTAAATGAGTAATAAAAAAAGAAAAAAAATCAGCCATTCCTTGTGTAGCAAGAAAAAACAGTAACCGGGAGTCAGTGTGTTAGTGCCAGGGCTCACATTGTACTATCATACCCTTAATATGCCAGGCAGTGTTCAGACAATGCAGTTTGCCTGATGCCCAGAGCTCACAATGCTGTGTCACAGTGTGCCATACAGTGCCCCAGGGTCTCAGTGCAGTGTCACAGTGTGCCATACAGTGCCCAGAGCTCACAATGCTGTGTCACAGTGTGCCATACAGTGCCCAGGGCTCTCAGTGCAGTGTGCCTTACAGTGCCCCAGGGCTCTCAGTGCAGTGTCACAGTGTGCCATACAGTGCCCAGGGCTCTCAGTGCAGTGTGCCTTACAGTGCCCCAGGGTTTCAGTGCAGTGTCACAGTGTGCCATACAGTGCCCCAGGGTCTCAGTGCAGTGTCACAGTGTGCCATACAGTGCCCCAGGGTTTCAGTGCAGTGTCACAGTGTGCCATACAGTGCCCAGGGCTCTCAGTGCAGTGTGCCATACAGTGCCCAGGGCTCTCAGTGCAGTGTCACAGTGTGCCATACAGTGCCCAGGGCTCTCAGTGCAGTGTGCCATACAGTGCCCCATGGACTCAGTGCAGTGTCACAGTGTGCCATACAGTGCCCCAGGGTTTCAGTGCAGCGTCACAGTGTGCCATACAGTGCCCCAGG
Source organism: Pelobates cultripes (assembly GCA_933207985.1). Taxonomy (NCBI): domain Eukaryota; kingdom Metazoa; phylum Chordata; class Amphibia; order Anura; family Pelobatidae; genus Pelobates; species Pelobates cultripes. The sequence goes on from OW240918.1 coordinate 610,845, forward strand.
GTCTCAGTGCAGTGTCACAGTGTGCCATACAGTGCCCCGGGGTTTCAGTGCAGTGTCACAGTGTGCCATACAGTGCCCCAGGGTCTCAGTGCAGTATCACAGTGTGCCATACAGTGCCCCATGGACTCAGTGCAGTGTCACAGTGTGCCATACAGTGCCCCAGGGTCTCAGTGCAGTGTCACAGTGTGCCATACAGTGCCCCAGGGTCTCAGTGCAGTGTCACAGTGTGCCATACAGTGCCCCAGGGATCACAATGCAGTGTCACAGTGTGCAGGCAGTGTACCAGGCCGGGCTCGATTAGATGTACAGTGCCAAACACAGTCTGGTCTGTCACATTTTTTGCTGGAAGCCATGCGGAATGAGTTGTTGAATTGCTGTGTCTGTCACATATAAATGACAATAAAGCTGGTTATATCTCCCCGCAGGGTTTGGATTACTAACAGATGGAGATTTTGATATATTATTTTTCGTATTATAGGATATAATTATAATGTGCAGTTTTCAGATCCTGTATTGTCATAAGTGATGTGACACTGTGACTGGCCGAGTCTCACGGCTGTCATCATCAGTTAATTTGCTCTCCTGTGTCATATATAACAGTGAGACATGGTGAATATCAGTAAAGTGAAAAAAACAGAAATAATGATGGCAACTGCCACCCAACAAGAGCTGTGGAGCATGTGCGAAAGAGTGTGAGGGTTCATATATGATGTGTGTTTCATTTCACAGCAGCTGGAGTAGAGAACATGCTTAGTAGAAACATAGAAACATAGAATGTGACGGTAGATAAGAACCATTCGGCCCATCTAGTCTGCCCAATTTTCTAAATACTTTCATTAGTCCCTAGCCTTATCTTATAGTTAGGATAGCCTTATGCCTATCCCATGCATGCTTAAACTCCTTTACTGTGTTAACCTCTACCACTTCAGCTGGAAGGCTATTCCATGCATCCACTACCCTCTCAGTAAAGTAATACTTCCTGATATTATTTTTAAACCTTTGTCCCTCTAATTTAAGACTATGTCCTCTTGTTGTGGTAGTTTTTCTTCTTTTAAATATAGTCTCCTCCTTTACTGTGTTGATTCCCTTTATATATTTAAATGTTTCTATCATATCCCCCCTGTCTCGTCTTTCCTCCAAGCTATACATGTTAAGATCCTTTAACCTTTCCTGGTAAGTTTTATCCCGCAATCCATGAACCAGTTTAGTAGCCCTTCTCTGAACCCTCTCTAAGGTATCAATATCCTTCTGAAGATACGGTCTCCAGTACTGCGTACAATACTCCAAGTGAGGTCTCACCAGTGTTCTGTATAATGGCATGAGCACTTCCCTCTTTCTACTGCTCATACCTCTCCCTATACAACCAAGCATTCTGCTAGCATTTCCTGCTGTTCTATTACATTGTCTGCCTACTTAGTATGTGTTTAAGTGTGTTTATGTGTGTATTTATGTGTCAATCTTTATGTGTATCCTTGTGTGTGTGTTTATGTGTGTATGTTTGTGTGTCAGTATGTATGTGTGTCTCTGTGTGTTTTGGTGTATCTGTGGCAGCCTGTATGAGTGTCTGTGTTCACCTGTTCCTGTCTTTATGTGTGTGTTTATGTGTGCGTGTGTGTGTTTATGTGAATCAGTGTTTATTATATAATTAATCTACACGGTTAGACACTATTGTCTATATCTTTATGTCTTAAAGGTACATGATCCTTTTAAACTTAAAGATTTTTCCGATTGATGTAAAGACATATTTCTTAAGGTATTTGTTTGTTGTTTCACATGGTAAACGCTCTTTAACTGAAAATAAGTCCTACACTGTTTTTTGGTTTGCAATGTTTATTTGTGTCTGAATGTGTTTACGTGTCAGTCATCATGTGTGTCTGTGTGTGTGTTTATGTAGGTCTCTGTGTGTTTATATGTATGAATCTCTGTATCTGCCAGTGTATTGTTTTTTTGAATCTGTCTGTATCTGTGTCTGTGTCAGTCTTTATGTGTCTGCGGGTCAGTATGTATGTGTGTCTGTTTATGGGTGTCTGTGTGTGTTTTACAAATATAAAACACACACATATTGACACATAAAGATTGACACAGACTCGATATGTATCTGTGTGTTTATGTGTGTCAGTCTTTATGTGTGTCTGTGTGTGTCAAAGTATCTCAGTCTTTATGTGTGTGTCGGTCTTTATGTTTGTCTGTGTGTGTGTTTATGTGTGTCTGCATTCAGCATAGGCAGCTGCACTCAACGGTATATTCAATCTCAATAGTATCATAAATAATAGCATTAAGGTTGCAGTGGTCCAGACACTGGAGATGGCCCAAGCTCCTCACTAAAACTCTGTACAAAAGCAAAAATTAGGTTGAATCAGCTTTTTTTAACGGAGCATATCACATAGGCAATGTTTCAGTCACTACCCATGATCTTCATACCCAGCCATAACATACATGAACAAAGCTGTGTTTCAATATCATTGAATTAAGTGGTACATTTAATTACAAACACAAAAATAATGTGTATCTGTGTCAGTCTTTGTGTGTCTGCGTGTGTATTTATGTGTGTCTGTGTGTTCTATTTTCACAGAATTTAGAATAGCAGGGAATGGCCAAATGTTGGTTCTCCAGCTGATGTGGAAAAAAATTCAAATAAACTTCAAAAAATAAATAACTTAATTCAGGTAACATAAACAATAGATAACTGTGACCAGTGATGTATTTTGGATTTGTGCTGCCCGCGGCACAACTAAATTCCTCACCTCCCTTATCTAAATTTGCCCCATCAATTCTTGTCAAGGCCACTTTTTTGACTGACAGACACACAAACACACTCACAATGACAGACACATACACTCACTGACAAACACAAACACACACTGACTGACATAAACACACTCACTAACAGACACACACATTTTCTCATACACTCACAAATTATTCATATCTATTTTTTTTTAATTTAAAAGGACATAGCTCCCTCGCTGTTCATCTAGAATATTAGTAGTTTAACACCTAGGGGGCCGCCAGCTCTTGGGCCCTTCAGGGGGGCTGCTTTTTTTTGCCACCCACCTGAAAGTGCCGTCCTAGGCAAATGCATTGTTTGCCTTGTGGTAAATACAGCCCTCACTGTGACGTGTGTTTTGTGAAAATGTAATGTCATTTTCCTATATAAAAACACATTGTGAATCAGTGTTTACTGGAGAATTTTGAGTACTTTGGATGAGTTATACATTATTTCCTGAATTGTTTAAACATTTTTCCTGGTGGAATGGGCTTACTGTGAAAGGAAATAAAGTAAGAAAACAATAAAATATGATTAAAGGATTCTTACTGTGACGAGAGCAACCTCGCCACATTGCATTGGAGAAGCCTGGTTGCTCGCCTGTTACCTTTGGATTATGGCCCCATGTTAAAAGACTTTGTTTCCCCTGCAGAAAAGACGTATTCGTGCTTTTCTGCCCGGTGTTCGGTAGATTCAATCTACCGAACAACCACACGAATGACTAGACCACCTGAGAGCTGGAGTGTGCCGGCAATTAGCCTCCCAGAAGCTGCGGTTAACCGCAGCTTAATTGACTAATACTGGGTGGCCCCATTCGTATAACGAACACGAGGTCACGTCCATTTTAAACACGCGAACACACAGCGGTGTTCGACGCCTAACTCATGGAACTAAAAACAGACACAGTTTGGCACGATCACCGCTGAAGCCGCCGACCTCCCTTCTTGTTCAGTGGAAGTACATGAACGGCCCGGTATTCGGTAGTTGTACCTGACTGCACTATACCCCAGATATCCCATGGAGCTCATTCGTATGAGAACTGACTTTGTGAAGACTTTGGCTCCATGGCGATTAAACTGTATACGTGTGGTCTGAGCGCCATTCGCTTAATAATGTGCGCTCAGACCTGAGCTAGCTGGGGATATGTTAAATGTCTTGTGTCACATAGTGTATTTTAACAGTAATTCTTATTTTAGTATCCCCACGTGCATAATGGCGATTTGCCTTTGTCGTGGGAGATAATTGAATTACTTCTCAATTATCTCCAGGGCAGAGGGGAGGAAGCCAGGATGCATTGTGGGAATATAATGTGACTGTGTGCCCTAGATTGCTGATTGTCTGTCCTTTGTTACAGTCTCCCATTTGGTCCCCTAGGGGAGTGTCCACCAGGTGGGAGACCTGCATAAATACTGGGCAGGTAGCCCTCATTAAACAGACCACTGTTTGACCCTCAACACGGAGTTTTGTCTCGTCTTTGGGGGGATTTACTGTATGCTGATAGAGACTGATTGCCAGGAGTGTAAGCCGCTTGGGTGCTTTTCCTATTCGTCTGCTAGCAGCCATTCGTATGGTTCCAGTTCGTGTGTTTGGAGTGCTATATTGTATGCGGTTCGGGAGTTTGGAGCATTCCCTTACATGCGGTTCGGGAGTTTGGTGTGCTACAGTAGCTGTGCCTGCATCTCGGAAAGGGGACAATTGCCTAAACGGTTTTAACCCCTTGTGTGCTGAAACGGTCCATAACACTTACTCTGATTGTAAGGAGGAGAGTGATAGGGGGGTAGTAAAATTCTTGAGCTATCTGTTCTTCCGCCATGACATTGACTCATTGACTAGAAGCGGTTGATCTAATGCTGCAGTAAATTGATGGGACTATCACGGTTCAGTAGCATGATTCAGTAGAAGCTTCTGTGAATCAGAGCAGTAAATCAATGAGGCCAGATGGGCCACCTCTAACCTAGGGGGAACAGCTGGCATCTTCCGTTCCCACCTTGCTAAAACCCAACAACTGTACACAGCTCCAAATAAGCGTTGGGGTTCAGTATCTGGGCTTTGTCGCGAGTGGCAGGATTTAACGCATTTAAAGTTGCTTCCAGCGGCTGCATTTTAAGACTCTCTTGTTTACATTTCCTTCTCACCTGTACACAAACTGAGTCCCAGGCACACACATCATACAGATCACTTCTTACACGGAACAGGAAATTTGCGGAAATGAGAGCGCTCCCTGGATTAATGACTGCAGCGTAAGTAAGATAAGTGTTTTCATTCAGTGCAGCTGGAATCCCTGCTCTGAAGATCGCCTTTTGTAGGAGAAAGCAATATAATTATATTTCAACGGCTCAGAGAGAGATTGAAAGTCTGGGGAAGTGACTGGAAAAATCTGATATATTATCAAGTAAAGGCGCGTATAACGTGACAATTTGTCGTCTCGTTAACCCCAGATTTCCCCTACTTATTAGTCAATACAAAGCTCATCTTATAGTGGTTATATTAGTGCGTTTTGGATTTATATTTCCAAATGTGGAGAGATATAAGCAGGACGTTCTCAATCTGTGTTATCGCACATCGTTACGCAGGAATGAGTTATTGTTTCAGCGGTGTACGGGGAGAGTAAAATACAAAAACACTTTAAGGGGAAAGGGGAAAAAAACAAGTCCATGGTGACAGGAAGCCGAAACATTCACATTTAACGCACTATACATCCACGCAGACCCATTCCAGGAGGCTGGTGAGGGTTAATTTCTTTGGTAATTATAGTCTGTAAATAAGAAACAAGTTGATCTTTTAATTTAACAGCTCATCTGTGTGGTTTTAATAGCCTGATCTTGCTGTTCACACAGAGTCCGCAGTTATTAATGTCCAAGATTATAATGAGGATTCTAGATTATCCGCCAATGACGATTCAGGGATTTATTTTCACATTAATATATGGCTGATTTTCTTTCTTTTACCAGTTTGTGTGTTGAATAATTCATACTTTTCGGATCTTTATGAGACTTCGCATTGAACAGGGGACTTGGACACATCTCCTAGTCTATAAATTCTCAGCTGCCACGGTATGTTTACATCCATGAGCCATGGCTCTTTTTCTTTGTAAGAGTATTTAGCGACAACTCCAATAAGTCAGCATCCTGCGTTGGGAGCACAAAATGTCACCGTATTAATGTTATTAACATATGCCTTAACTCAAGCTGCAATCCCGAACACTCTGTCGCAGTAATGGTTCGCATGTTAATGAGCACAAACCACCATGTGTAATATTAGCATTAGGAGCAAGCCCTGCAACCCAATAACACAGCAGCACCCTTAACCTGGCCAGCCGTAGCGGAGATCAGCCCTCCCAGCACAATAAAGCATCATATAGTCTCTGCAGACTTTACTAGAATTAGAGAACCACTTATTTGAGTGTTTGTGTGTAATAATTACCCTACCAGTACTTTATCTCAATAAATGGTTTCTATCACGCAGCCATAGAATGTTGTGCCGCCCTGTTCAGCAGCCCTGGGTTTTTTACTATTTAATTAGGCTTTATTTAAGAAAACGAATGTTTCCTTTATTATTACTGACCTGTGGGGGGAACGAGAGTTAATTCTTCTGCATTGCGCACCTTGGCAGCTTACACCACCGATTCCAACGTCTCAGTTTTACTGCTATTAACTATTTGTACACATTGATCCAACCTGTGACACATGCTGGGCTGAGGGCACTGCGAGTCCAATTATAAATAATATTTAGTATAAACAGGGCCCACTGTTACCTCAAGGAGAATTCATTCTGCAGGATACGTTGGTTAGAACAAATCTTGTTTCCGTCATTAGCTGTTACTAAAACAAAAGATAGGAGATGGCAATATGGTTGGTGAATCTCTATTTAGTGTCCCTGCATTTCTTATATTTTCACTGCTTTTACTAAGTGCCATTGCATCCTTCTGGCACAGGTAGCCTGGGGATATTATTTAGACTGGGCACCCCCTGGTCCTCCATTCACTATGTGAGAGCCAGGGATCTTGGAGACCCTTTGGGTGATGAAAATATAGTGTAGCAGAGCTCCCTGTACCATGGCTAGGTAACTCCGCCAAAGATCGCTTCCTAGCTGGAACCGGGGAAAACCTCAGCGCTTCTGCTCAAGTCGCCGTGGCTCGACTGGTGTCCTCCTTAGGCCTCCCCATCCTGGAACTGGGTAGGGGACTAGCTCTTTCTCCTCCCAGGGACTGGACAACACACAGTCATGAGAGCTGTAATCCTTACAAAGACGTTCCTCACTGAATCTTCCACGAGCTGGAACAAGATGCTGAGCAGTGATTAGCCCTTTCCCCTCCCAGTAACTAGTTCTGGGAGTACAAGTGATTTTAACGAGCCAAACTTGGCCTTTAATGCACAGACCCCAGCAGCAACACAAGCCCCTCCCAGGAATCTCTGGGCCTGGGAGCTAATTAAGTTAAAGACTGGTAAGCCAATTATCTCAGAGGAACAGAGAGCCCAACACAAAACATAAAAACTTAAAAGTACCCCCAAAATATCAGAAAAAACATAAAATAACCCCAGATGTCATACATCCTCAAACAGCTCTGTTGTCCAAATAGCGCTTAGATCTATGCACTGTAGGGAAACACCACCAGGGCAAAGTTCTGACTGGTCTTTGCGTAAAATAGTTCAAGGGCATTGGGTGCTTTTGCCGGTCAACTTTCAGGAGCTTCTGCGGCCGCAATACGGGTTGCTCCGCCTGCCACTCAGGTAGCGTTTGTTCCCCTTAGTCTTAGGCACCTTTGTGGCAGGACCGTTGCCTGTTCATGAATTGCTATGTGTTATTCCCCGTGTTTCCCCTGTGTTGTGTAATATTCCTTTTTTTTTCACCTGCTCCCCATTCGGGTGAGCCAATACGAAGGAGTTACGTTCGCCTCCCGAACAGGGACCACCACGAAACCTCATTTATAATGCTGTCTTAGAACATTCACACCATAACGAGGTGTCAAAACCACAAACCGCAGGGGGATCCTCGGCGCCTGCCGACCCTGTGTAACTGATAGACATAGCCATCCCAGTAACACCTACCTGGGTAACTGATAGACATGCCCATCCCAGTAACACCTACCTGGGTAACTGATAGACATGCCCATCCCAGTAATACCAACCTGGGTAACGGATAGACACGTCTCTCTCAGCACTCTATGAATATAGCTAAGCTAAACTGAGCCCTAAGGGTGGTTTCTGGAACCTCGAATGGTTGCTGCACAGAACAAGCATTTGTCATCCTGATGTACTTTCTGTTCTAGGAGCCGAGACTGAGTCAGAAAGAGAAAAATAAACAGGGTTTTAAATATCCAGAGCCCTGAGCAAAATGTAGTTTTCTTTGCACACAAAGAATAACTAGTTGTCAATCACATTGTAGGAGCATCAACAAAGGCTCCTGGAGTCCTGCGGCACTGTAAAGTCAGGGCTCACCGCTTTATTTTAATACATCAAGCCGTCACAATCAAAGCTGCTTTAACTGATGCTGCCCAAGGGTAAAACAATTTATAGTAAAATAATGATTCTCTCATTCTTGGTTGACTCCATTGGATTTCAATCTGTAACGAGAGCTGATCATGTCTGTGCTATTGAATAGGGGCAATGTTTGTCCTGTCCTAATCAATTAGGGTGGCACATTGTCAGTATTACTGGAAGATCAGCAGAGCGATGCTTTCTCACTTTATTGCGTTTTACTGCAGCAGTATGGAGTTTGTACGCACAGTATCCCAAACTGGTCCTCCCCACTCAAAACAGATAGTGAAAGCGAAAATTTTTACAAGCAGCTGGGAAGTGAATTACAGACATTATTATTATATTAAAATAGAATTGTCATGTTCCCTGCCTCCGTGCCGCTCACGGCGTCCTTGCTTACCCCGTCATGGCGAGCGGCGCCATCTAGTCCCTGTCCGTGGCGTGCAGCTGTCCCCGCCACCGTGCTGCAGACTGACAGTGTTTCTGACGATGCATGCTCCAGAGCAGCATCCTTATATGTTGATGACCTCAGAGACCACAATGGAGGGAAGAAACACCTCCCACGTGTTGTGGTTAACACTAATTGGACGATAGCCAATCAGACACACCCTGTGTGCGTTATACTCTGTCTTATTATTTGGTTACCAAACTTTGACTTGTCTTACGTTTACTCTGTTTTCTCCGACCTCGGTTTGTCTCTTCGTATTCCGTCTCTCTATTTCCCTTTGACCTTGGCTTGCTTTGACTATTCTTTTGCATAGCCCGGCCATTCTAAGGACCGGTATTGCAATTCTGTCTGTTGTGTCCTGTCTGTGTGTTAGGTTCCCTACCAATCGTGTTAGGAATGCTGGAAAATAGTCATTTGGATGCAAAATATTATTGAAAAGGTCTGATTCCAATGGGAGTTACAGCCATATATATACAGAGGGAGTTACACGCGCATTGCCAGAACATAGATATTTCTAGAATCAATCTCCACGCTAACGTGTCTTTATCAAACATTAAGTGCGCCCCCATATTATTAACTTGCATTAACATGTCTGCGGCTCGTGAACATTTCTAGAATGTATATGCTGTGTGTGATGTATGTATGCTGTAGTGGTGTTATAATACCTGTGGGCTTCCATGGATTCAAGCGCTAGCTCTTGGGCTCTTTCTCCCCAGAGCCAGATTATACAAAAGACTGTGTGTGTCTACAACTCGGGTTCTGGAATTGAGTGGGTCGTGCCTGAGTCAGCAGGGAGAATAAAGATCTGCTTGGCCATGTGCCTCCTCACCTGTTCGAGGGAGCATTGGGGTTCAGGCCATTATGGGGTTCAGGTCATTTTAAGAACTCTCTTGCAGTCCCCCAGCACTCACAGCACTGCAGCCAGGGCAGTCTTTAACACAGGGCAAACTGTCACTACTGGGGGGCCCAAGGCCCTGTTTGCCCTCTGCCCGCAACAATGTCTTTTGGGGTCGCCGATCCCAAAATAAATTGTTGTGGGCAGCGGGCCCGCACACTATGGGGGCCCATCGGGTGGCCCATGCACTTAGGGCCACCCGGTGGGCCTGTGTCAGCAGGGGCCCGGTCGGGCGCTCTGGCGCTTCAACAGCGCGACCGGGCCTCTTGCTTTTCGGCAGCCGTCTGGGAGGAAGTAGGATCAGCTGTTCCGGAGGGGGCCAGGCCGGGAGAGAGCGAGCGCTTAACTCCCAGCCACCCCAGCCAGCCCACTGAACACCATGGAAGTCACCCTCCAGGAAAAGGTAAGAAACTGGAGGGTGGTTATCAAATTTTGCATGAGTGTCTGAGTGTGTGTGTGTTTCAGTATGTGTGCCAGTATGTCTGTCTATATGTGTGCCAGTATGTCTGTCTGTATGTGTGCCAGTATGTCTGTGTGTGTGTCAGTGTCTGAGTGTATGTGCGTTTCAGTATGTCTTTCTGTCTGTGTCAATATGTATGTGTGTGTATGTCTGTCAGTGTCTGTGTGTATTTGTCTTTCAGTATGTCTGCCTGTGTGTGTGCCAGTATGTCTGTCAGTGTATCAGTATCTGTGTGGAATGTATGTGTGTGCCAGTATGGCTGTCTGTGTGTGTCAAAATGTCTGTATGTGTGTATGTCAGTGTATGTGTGTTTCAGTATATCTGTCTGTATGCCAGTATGTCTGTCTGTCAGTGTGTGTGTGAGTCTGTCAGTGTCTGTGTGGTTCATTATGTGTGTGTTAATATGTCTGTATGTGTGTTTCAGTATGTCTGTCTGTGTGTTTCAGTATGGCTGTCTGTGTGTGTCTCTGTGTCAGTACGTCTGTCAGTATGTGTCTGTGTGTTTATATGTGTGTGTGTATCTGTATATAGTCAGTGTGTGTATCTGTATATCTGCATGTGTATCGCAGTGTATGTGTATATGTGCATATATCTCAGTATTCAAACACACTCCTGCAATGAAACATTAACACTACATACAAACATACCTCTGTGTTAAAAACACCAAAATTATATATAAACACACCCCTGCATACACATAAATACATGCTTGCATTCAAATGCCAGCACCACATGCGAACACACCCCTACATTCACAAAAACATACTCCATACAAAACATGCTTACATTCAAACACACAAACACTTCTCATTGCTAAATACAACCCTGCAAGCATGGGGCAATGGTAGAGCCCCAGCTGTCAAAGCGTTGTTGAAATTGTATAACAGATGGGGATCTACCGTATGGCCACCCTTGCGATGGGGGGGACCCAAAAGAAGCAATGCACCAGTACACTTTCTAGTTTAGTCCTGCTACTACATTGCGGTGGAGGGCGTGACTGCTTGCCAGGGAGTGGGGTGGGGGGGCCTAGGGTCCAATCAATATTAAAGATTGCCCTGACTGCAGCAAGAATTCGGAGAACTTACTGAGTGCTAGAATTACATATTGCAACACCGCCTGCTAGGCCGCATGGGATCCTGCTCGCCAACCCATCTTCCCAGACAACCAGGGACTCGGTCTAGTATTCCCTCCACCAAATGTAATAGCAAAACACCAGACACACACTACAACCATAGCACTATATGCTCTATGTATGAGTTACTATGGAGACACAGCCTCAGTATATGTATCCACTATATGCTCTATGTATGAGTTACTATGAGGACACAGCCTCAGTATATGTATCCATGACTGCTGACCCATTACCATCCCACCGTTGCCCCAAATAAAACACTGGACACCTTTTAAGTGGATAAGGGCAACGGCCACAGCTTTATTAAACAGTAAAAAACTTAATTCTTAATTCCTGCCAGCTGTTGGGTGAGGACCCAACAGGCAGTTCTCCTTCTTTGTTCGCCAAGAGCCCAATCCAGCCGTCGCTAGCCATCAGCCTTGCGACGACTGTCGTCTCCCCAAGGTGACCTTGCGTCATACTCCTTTCCTTTTCGCTTCCGCTGTCCAGGGAAAACCGCCTGCTGTGACAATGAGAGAAAACAAAACACGAAACCACCAACACACCACAACACCAAACAGGGAGGGAGGGTGGGAAATTAAACCAGGGTGACTGACTATCTCCTTCTGACTGGTAAGTCTCCTCCCTTGCTTCCCCTTTATGAATCCTTCCATCTTTGCAACATTGTTGCTACCATTGTACCATCCCACTATCCTGGGCAGCAGTCATGCTCCCCCTTCCCTATTTGTCCAGGGGGACACTTGACTGCTGACCCATTACCATCCCACCGTTGCCCCAAATAAAACACTGGACACCTTTTAAGTGGATAAGGGCAACGGCCACAGCTTTATTAAACAGTAAAAAACTTAATTCTTAATTCCTGCCAGCTGTTGGGTGAGGACCCAACAGGCAGTTCTCCTTCTTTGTTCGCCAAGAGCCCAATCCAGCCGTCGCTAGCCATCAGCCTTGCGACGACTGTCGTCTCCCCAAGGTGACCTTGCGTCATACTCCTTTCCTTTTCGCTTCCGCTGTCCAGGGAAAACCGCCACCGCGAAGCCGACCTGCCGCAGCCTGATCTGCGCCGGCTTCGCGCCCCCCCGCAGACAGCGCCAATTCAATGCCTGACTGCAGCCCCACATTAAAGATGTCAAGCCCAATGGGGGTTAAATGAACTCCATCCTGACGCATCACATCCGAATTATTCCCTTCCAATTCAAAGTGTCGAACCACTATTCCACCCAAGCTACGTACAAAACGCGAAATAGCTACATTAATCTTACGCCTACAGCGTTCCAACGCCTTCCCATAACCTCCCACCTTCCACACCGGGCGGGGCACTATCTCTGACCAGATTAATGTCAAGTCACGAAAAAGCGCAAAACAGCGCGCTAGATCATGACGCATGTCGTGAATGAGATCCACCGACCTCCGTCGGCCAACGTCATTCCCGCCCGCATGCACTATCAACGTCACTGGTCCCGTGACGCAGCGACTCAGCTGCTCGCACTCCCCGTACACCTGATCCCAACGTAACCCCCTCAATCCCCGCCAACGTACCCGAACTTCCTGAGACGGGAACCCCAAATTACGACCATGCGATCTGTCCTCCGCCCTCCTAGCCGCCCAGTAAATATACGAATGCCCCAGGATCCACACATAACGAGGAACTTGGCCTACAAAACAAAGAATAACGGTTAACTCACATGTCTACAGAGGCATACCATCACAGCAAATGAGGGCGCACGCAAAGCTGGAACCGTCCTGACTCCCAGCGCCCCAGGTGCATTAGTGCCTCCTTCGGGAAACCCAGTTCGCTCGCCTGCGTCGCCGCTCCTATTCTAAAGGAATGTGAGGAATACCACCTGGGGTCCCCACCCAACCTGACAATGCAACTCCGCAAGAGGCTCGCAAATTGGAAACGGCTCAGTGAAGATCCATTAAGATGGACCAGCAATGAGCCCTCCGCGCCACCCCTGGCGCCCAGATAGGCTTGCAACAAGTACCCCGGACAAAATACACCCCCAGTAAGCCCGATACGTACCCTCGCTCCCAGGCCTGCCTGGTCCGTCTTAGACCGCCGAATCACCAGAGTCACGCACTCCGGCGTCACTGAGACGTCGGAAAGCTTCAACGCTGACACCGAGTTCGCCCTGGGGGCTACCAGCTCACCGATCCGCAGCGCCCCAAAGAAGCACAAAGCAAATGCCACCCTAAATAACAGTACCTCGTATGTAGAGCTACACACTTCCGGAAGAACTTCCAACAGCTGCAGCAGCATGGCCCCCGAGATCGGCCGCCTTTTGTCGGGAACGCGCCGCTTTTTCCACCCTTTAGAATGCGCGACACACAGAAAGCCTTGGTGACATCTGACCAACCTAAAAAACGAAATAAAAAGGAGAGAGCAGCCAACGATTGTTCCGCCGCTGCAGCCGACCTACCTGCGGCACACAACGACTCCAAGAACGACAGCGTAATGGTCAATCTTCCGGAGTCAGACGCAGCCTCACCGCTCCTACCCCTGGCCCACCAGCGCTCCCAGATGGCGGAGTAAGCCCTCCAAGACGACTCAGATAAGGACCCCCGAATCAAACGTCTCAAATGTCCGAAACCAGGTCCCACAAGTAAGGCGGACACGGGGTTCCCGTCAGCGCCGCCTCCGGAGCCGCCTCCCGAAAACGGTCCCACTGAAACCGAGAAAGAGAGTCAGCAATGACATTGTCTACCCCCGGCACATGCCTGGCTACCAACCACAAATTACATTGAAGACAGAGTAGCACTAGCCGTCTAAGCAATGCCAAGACCGGAGGGGACCCAGACGTGGAACGATTGATTACCTGAACCACACTCATGTTGTCCGTGTAAACAACCACCTTCCTGTGCGCTAAGCCCGCACCCCACAAGTCGACCGCAACCACAATTGGGAACAACTCTAGAAACGCCAAATTACCCATGAACTCTGAACCCCGCCATTTGGCCGGCCACTCCGCCGCACACCACTGCCCCCGAAAATAAGCCCCAAAACCTATGGACCCTGATGCATCAGTAAACAAGTCCAACTCCTCGTTAGACACCTCCGAACGCAACCAACAAGAATGACCATTATACGTACCCAAAAAAGCGCTCCACACCTGCAAGTCCGACCGCAGCCTACTTGTAATCCGAATAAAATGAAACGGCTGTACAACCCCCACCGTAGCTAAGGACAAGCGTCGACAGAACGCACGGCCCATGGACAGAACACGACAAGCAAAGTTCAGATGACCCAACAGCGATTGCATCAGCTGCAACTGTACTTTTTTGGAGCCCTTAACCCGGTCAACAAGGCAGAGTAACTGCCCCAGCTTCTCCTCTGGTAATCGAAAGACCATCTCACAAGAGTCAATCTCGATCCCCAAGTAAGCCAACTTATTCACCGGCCCGAACGTCTTGCTTACCGCCACCGGTACACCAAACTCTGACGTAATCTGCCGAAAAGCCCTTAACAACACCGCACAGTCGTCGGAAGCTCCCGACCCGACAAACAAAAAATCATCCAGGTAGTGGGTCAACGTGGACAAACCCGACACCTGTGACACCACCCATTCCAAGAATGTCGCAAACATCTCGAAGTAGGCGCAGGAAATAGCACACCCCATGGGCAAGCACATGTCATAAAAGAACAAACCATTAAATTGACAACCCAGGAGATGGAAACAGTCAGGGTGAACCGGCAGCAGACGAAAAGCCGACTCAATGTCCGATTTGGCGAGCAACGCCCCGGACCCTGCATCTCTCACTAACTCCAAAGCCCTGTCAAATGAAGCATAGCGCACCCTGGACACCTCTTTGTCAATATCGTCATTCACTGATCCACCAGCTGGATAAGACAGGTGATGAATGAGACGAAAGACGCCAGGCTCCTTCTTAGGGACCAAGCCCAGGGGCGACACTCGCAAGTTAACAAACGGGGGCTCAGGAAAAGGTCCTGCCATGCGGCCCAAGGACACTTCTTTTTCCAACTTCTGACCCAGAATATCCTCTTTTCCCGAAACCGAACGTAAATTGCCCGCAAACGACGGTGCCTCAGACAAAACAAACGGAATCCAAAACCCAAATAAAAACCCGTCCAATAAAATACCCGCTTCCCGCCGTTTAGGATACCGGTCGAGCCACGGGCGCATCTTTTCGACGCTCACCGGCGTCCTCCTGTCTAGGAACGTCTTCCTTGGGGCGCACCCCTGACTTCCCTTTTTTAAAACAGCGCACGGCGGGGTGTGCTCCGCCACAGTGCGAACACTCATGCCGGAACCTGCATGAATTGTACCACTTACAGTGGCTCTCATTAAAGAGCCAACAGACTCCCCTACGCTGTCCTGCCGGCGCACTAGCCTGTGCGCCGGCAGTCCCTGGAAAGGGGGATGGCCGGCAGGGCGTCATCAACAGCAGCCATAAGCTGCCATCCTGCACCCCAAAATCCATGCCCTCGCTGACCGCCATCTTCTGCCGAAATTGCTGGTCATACCGGTACCAGCATTGCCCCCCATAAACCTTGTACGCCCCCCAAATGAGATCCAAGTAACCGAACAAGGAGGGAGCCTTGTCCGGAAAACTAGCAGTGAAAATACTGGCGAAAACTGAAAAACCTTGTAGCCAATTCCCAAAAGTGCGGGGAAGTTGCTTACCTCTCTCACTGTCACCGAGGTCACCTCGCCGCGGTCTATCCACCGATTCTCTATCCGGAGGAACCAACGACAGGAAGTCGACATATTCACCCCGAACTATTTTCTCCCTGACGTCTGCTGCCACATGCAGACCCAGTGGGGACAGCTCACAGCCCGGCAACCGTGGGCGCATAATACCCAGCCCCTTGTTCCTGCCTGGCAGCTGCGACGCAGCCCCCCGCAGACTTAGCGGAGTAGAAGAGGGGACAGCCACAGGCAACCTCTCCAATACCGACCTCAACAAGTGAACTAAATCCCCTTGACTCTCCCCATCTAGCTGCCTCCCTAAATCCTGTCTGTCCAGCTCCCTCCTGTCTTGGGAACCCAACCCCCTATCACCCTCAGCCAGCGCATCCCAGGCGCAAGCGCAATACTCACGCGCTGATGCTGCAGGAGGCAGACCGGACCCACTGGGGAACACGGCATCCTCTTCTTCAGATCCGGAGTGCAAACCGGATTGGCATCCATCTTCCTCCCGTTCCTGGGACCCGCAGGCACCGGCAGCGTACCTCTGCGGTCCTTGTCGCGAATCTTCGGGGTGCTCACGCACCGCAGGTGATCTTCCGGCTCCTGCCCGTGACGTCCGCGCGCATGCGCGCCGCGGCATTCTTCGCGTCATGACGTCCGGCGTTGCACGCACGCAGGATTGCGTGCGTGATGACGACTCCCTTACCCGCGCCGGAAGAGAAGGGCGCGGGCTGCGCGACCTTCCGGCCGGGTTCCCGCCATCAGGATCTCCGCCATCTTGGGGCCCGGCCACAGCAAGTACCTGACCGGCCCTCCTCCGCCTCCGGCTGGGCACACTGCGTGCCGGCAATCGCCCGGCATCGCCGCTCCCCTCCTCGGACCGCTGGGCACTCCTCCCGCCGCTCCTCCGTACCGGGCTTGGAGACAAACGCGACGGAGGCCTCGACCTCCTGGCCCTCCGCCCGCTTAACGACTCCTCAGCTCCCTCAGGCCGATCCAGACGTCCTCCTGCAGCCTGCCGCACTTGAGACAGCACCTGTTCTAAGGAGCCATGGGACTCCTGGTAAGCTGCCATCATTTTTACTAATTCCTCCAGCGATGGGGTGGCCATGTTGAAGCTTGATCCTCACTTAGGCAAGATCTATTGATTGGTTTGTTTCTTGCAGGCCCAGGTATTCCCCCACAGACACAAGAAAGGCAACTCCAAAAGAACAGTACAGTCAGCGAGAAAAATTAAACCAGGGTGACTGACTATCTCCTTCTGACTGGTAAGTCTCCTCCCTTGCTTCACCTTTATGAATCCTTCCATCTTTGCAACATTGTTGCTACCATTGTACCATCCCACTATCCTGGGCAGCAGTCATGCTCCCCCTTCCCTATTTGTCCAGGGGGACACTCTATATGCTCTATGTATGAGTTACTGTGAGGACACAGCCTCAGTATATGTACCCACTATATGCTCTATGTATGAGTTACTGTGAGGACACCGCCTCAGTATATGTACCCACTATATGCTCTATGTATGAGTTACTGTGAGGACACCGTATATGTACCCACTATATGCTCTATGTATGATGTACCCACTATATGCTCTATGTATGAGTTACTATGAGGACACAGCCTCAGTATATGTACCACTATATGCTCTATGTATGAGTTACTATGAGGACACAGCCTCAGTATATGTACCCACTATATGCTCTATGTATGAGTTACTGTGAGGACACAGCCTCAGTATATGTACCCACTATATGCTCTATGTATGAGTTACTATGAGACACAGCCTCAGTATATGTACCCACTATATGCTCTATGTATGAGTTACTGTGAGGACACAGCCTCAGTATATGTACCCACTATATGCTCTATGTATGAGTTACTGTGAGGACACAGCCTCAGTATATGTACCCACTATATGCTCTATGTATGAGTTACTGTGAGGACACAGCCTCAGTATATGTACCCACTATATGCTCTATGTATGAGTTACTATGACACAGCCTCAGTATATGTACCCACTATATGCTCTATGTATGAGTTACTGTGAGGACACCGCCTCAGTATATGTACCCACTATATGCTCTATGTATGAGTTACTGTGAGGACACGCCTCAGTATATGTACCCACTATATGCTCTATGTATGAGTTACTATGAGGACACAGCCTCAGTATATGTACCCACTATATGCTCTATGTATGAGTTACTGTGAGGACACTGCCTCAGTATATGTACCCACTATATGCTCTATGTATGAGTTACTGTGAGGACACCGCCTCAGTATATGTATCCACTATATGCTCTATGTATGAGTTACTGTGAGGACACGGCCTCAGTATATGTACCCACTATATGCTCTATGTATGAGTTACTATGAGGACACAGCCTCAGTATATGTATCCACTATATGCTCTATGTATGAGTTACTATGAGGACACAGCCTCGGTATATGTGATATGAAAAGTGATATAAAAGACACAGCCTCAATAAATGAGTCCAATATAATCTTTGTGTATGAGCTGTGGTGCAGACGTCTAATACAAGCTCTGTGTTTGGCTTGCTATTAGTCGCAGATTCAGTATATGTGAGTGGTATAATCTGTGCATGAAGTGTAGTGATAAATAGTCTCAATTTACCTCACTCTTATATTCTTAGTATATGTGCTGGTGTGGAGACATATGTCACTGTATATAGTAGATGTAGTCTCTGTATGATTTACTGTTAAAAAAGCCTCGGTATATGTGACTGATATGACCTCTGTGTATAAGGTACTGTTAGTCACGCCCTCGATATATTGACTGATATGACCTCTGTGTATAAGGTACTGTTAGTCACGCCCTCGGTATATGTGACTGATATGACCTCTGTGTATAAGGTACTGTTAGTCACGCCCTCGGTATATGTGACTGATATGACCTCTGTGTATAAGGTACTGTTAGTCACGCCCTCGGTATATGTGACCGATATGACCTCTGTGTATAAGGTACTGTTAGTCACGCCCTCGGTATATGTGACCGATATGACCTCTGTGTATAAGGTACTGTTAGTCATGCCCTCGGTATATGTGACCGATATGACCTCTGTGTATAAGGTACTGTTAGTCACGCCCTCGGTATATGTGACCGATATGACCTCTGTGTATAAGGTACTGTTAGTCACGCCCTCGGTATATGTGACCGATATGACCTCTGTGTATAAGGTACTGTTAGTCACGCCCTCGGTATATGTGACCGATATGACCTCTGTGTATAAGGTACTGTTAGTCACGCCCTCGGTATATGTGACCGATATGACCTCTGTGTATAAGGTACTGTTAGTCACGCCCTCGGTATATGTGACCGATATGACCTCTGTGTATAAGGTACTGTTAGTCACGCCCTCGGTATATGTGACCGATATGACCTCTGTGTATAAGGTACTGTTAGTCACGCCCTCGGTATATGTGACTGATATGACCTCTGTGTATAAGGTACTGTTAGTCATGCCCTCGGTATATGTGACCGATATGACCTCTGTGTATAAGGTACTGTTAGTCACGCCCTCGGTATATGTGACCGATATGACCTCTGTGTATAAGGTACTGTTAGTCACGCCCTCGGTATATGTGACCGATATGACCTCTGTGTATAAGGTACTGTTAGTCACGCCCTCGGTATATGTGACCGATATGACCTCTGTGTATAAGGTACTGTTAGTCACGCCCTCGGTATATGTGACCGATATGACCTCTGTGTATAAGGTACTGTTAGTCACGCCCTCGGTATATGTGACCGATATGACCACTGTGTATAAGGTACTGTTAGTCACGCCCTCGGTATATGTGACCGATATGACCACTGTGTATAAGGTACTGTTAGTCACGCCCTCGGTATATGTGACCGATATGACCTCTGTGTATAAGGTACTGTTAGTCACGCCCTCGGTATATGTGACCGATATGACCTCTGTGTATAAGGTACTGTTAGTCACGCCCTCGGTATATGTGACCGATATGACCTCTGTGTATAAGGTACTGTTAGTCATGCCCTCGGTATATGTGACCGATATGACCTCTGTGTATAAGGTACTGTTAGTCACGCCCTCGGTATATGTGACCGATATGACCTCTGTGTATAAGGTACTGTTAGTCACGCCCTCGGTATATGTGACCGATATGACCTCTGTGTATAAGGTACTGTTAGTCACGCCCTCGGTATATGTGACCGATATGACCACTGTGTATAAGGTACTGTTAGTCACGCCCTCGGTATATGTGACCGATATGACCTCTGTGTATAAGGTACTGTTAGTCATGCCCTCGGTATATGTGACCGATATGACCTCTGTGTATAAGGTACTGTTAGTCACGCCCTCGGTATATGTGACCGATATGACCTCTGTGTATAAGGTACTGTTAGTCACGCCCTCGGTATATGTGACTGATATGACCTCTGTGTATAAGGTACTGTTAGTCACGCCCTCGGTATATGTGACCGATATGACCTCTGTGTATAAGGTACTGTTAGTCACGCCCTCGGTATATGTGACCGATATGACCTCTGTGTATAAGGTACTGTTAGTCACGCCCTCGGTATATGTGACTGATATGACCTCTGTGTATAAGGTACTGTTAGTCACGCCCTCGGTATATGTGACCGATATGACCTCTGTGTATAAGGTACTGTTAGTCACGCCCTCGGTATATGTGACCGATATGACCTCTGTGTATAAGGTACTGTTAGTCATGCCCTCGGTATATGTGACCGATATGACCTCTGTGTATAAGGTACTGTTAGTCACGCCCTCGGTATATGTGACCGATATGACCTCTGTGTATAAGGTACTGTTAGTCACGCCCTCGGTATATGTGACCGATATGACCTCTGTGTATAAGGTACTGTTAGTCACGCCCTCGGTATATGTGACCGATATGACCACTGTGTATAAGGTACTGTTAGTCACGCCCTCGGTATATGTGACTGATATGACCTCTTGCTATTAGTCGCAGATTCAGTATATGTGAGTGGTATAATCTGTGCATGAAGTGTACCAGGTTTACTATTTCATGTAAGTTCGCCTGCATTTGGCACTTATCTCTAAACGAGAAACAGCCCCTGAGAGGCATTAAATGCGTAGGACTTGATTTTAGCCTTATTGTTTGATGCCAGTTGTTCTTTACTTCTGTGTAAGTAAATACACCCTGTTCCAAATTATTATGCAAATGATATTTTTCTCATTTACCTAAATAATTGATGTAAATAACAGTCAGCATAATTCTCATGTTATCAATTATTAAGAGTACAATTCAAATTTTATTGAACAAACCTCCTAATGATAACAGTATTATTTTTAAACATAAAAAACTTACAATGCACTGTTCCAAATTATTACGCACAGTAAGTTTCAAAACACTTGATAGGTTGTAAAGAACTGAAAATTGTCATTTGTTGTTGTCACAGCTCCCGGCTCGCCACAATGCGCGTCTGTGCCCAGGAAACGCTCCTCCGCGCCGCTCTGGAAAAACCAAGATGGCGCTGACCATGCGGTCACGTCCATCAATAGCTCCGCCCCTCAAAATTAAACGAACGTGCGCGTGACGTCACAACATCAACGCACGCGCACGTTCTGGGGTCAGAGGTTACCCTCTGACCAATCAGAGCCTAGAGAGGGATATTTAAATCTCTGATTCACCCCAGTACCTTGCTCTGTCGTGGTTTCCTGTTCCTGGTTTCCTGAGAGTGCTTCTCCCTGTGATATTGATATTCTGGTATTCTGATCTTAGCTGTTCCTGGTTATTCCAATTTCTGGTTCCCCTGACTTGGCTTGTTTAAACGGTATTGTGTATTTCTGGCTTCCTTGACCTCGGCTGTCCCTTTGACCATTCTCTGTCTCTAACGTATTAGTCCGGCCATTCTAAGGTCCGGTTTACGTTCTGTCCTTTTATTTCCTTTCTTATTTCTATGTATAGGTTTACATAGTTTCTGCGTGTAGGACCACACTAGCAGTCGTGACAGTTGTGTTTGCAGCATATTTACTGAAATCAAAAGCTATTTCAATCAAACTTATAACAACATTTTAACTTTTAAACATTTTAACAGGTCAAGTTACTTTATTTTAACATAGGACCCCTTATTTGATAGCAGCTTCACAAGTCTTGCATCCAGTGAACTTGTGAGTTTTTGGACAGTTTCTGCTTGAATTTGCTTGCAAGATGTCAGAATAGCCTGCTGTTTGGATGTAAACTGCCTCCCACCCTCATAGATCTTTTGCTTGAGGATGCTCCAAAGGTTCTCAATAGGATTGAGGTCAGGGGAGGATGGAGGCCACACCATGACTTTCTCTCCTTTTATCCCCATAGCAGCCATTGATGCAGAGGTATTCTTTGCAGCATGAGATGGTGCATTGTCATGCATGAAGATGATTTTATTACGGAAAGCATAGTTCTTCCTTCTGTACCAGGGAAGAAAGTGGTCAGTCAGAAACTCCACATACTTTGCAGATGTCATCTTTATACCTTCGGTGACCCTAAAAGGGCCGACCAGCTCTCTTCCCATGATTAAGGCCCAAAACATGACTCCACCACTGCCTTGTTGGAACAGGGTGGCCGTCCACCAACCATCCACTACTCTATCCATCTGGACCATTCAGGGTTGCACGGCACTCATCAGTGAACAGGACTGTTTGAAAATTAGTCTTCATGTATTTTTCTGCCCAATGCAGCCGTTTCTGCTTGTGAGCATTGGTTAGTGGTGGCCGAATAGAAGGTTTATGCACAGTTGCAAGACTCTGGAGGACTCTACACCTTGATGTCCGTGGGACTCCAGAGGCACCAGCAGCTTCAAATATCTGTTTGCTGCTATGTAATGGTATTTTAGCAGCTGCTCTCTTGATCCGATGCATGGATCTGGCAGAAATCTTCCTCAATGTGCCTTTATCTGCACAAACCCGTCTGTGCTCTGAATCAGCCACAAATCTCTTAATAGTGCGATGATCACGCTTAAGTTTTCGTGAAATATCTAATGTTTTCATACCTCGTCCAAGGCATTGAACTATTTCACTCTTTTCGGCAGCAGAGAGATCCTTTTTCTTCCCCATATTGCATGAAAATGGTGCTCTGCTTAATAATGTGGAACACCCTCCTTTAGTAGTTTTTCCTTAAATTGGGCTCACCTGGCAATCTAATTATCACAGGTGTCTGAGATTGTTTTCAGTGATCAAAAGAGCCCTGAGACACAATGCCATCCATGAGTTAAACTGAAAAACTAAATATTTAATCTTTGTGACACTTAAATAGAATTTGCATAATAATTTGGAACAGGGTGTACTTGGCACTTAAATATTTACCCTACTGGGTCTCACAGTGTTGCTACCATTTTTGCCTCCCCTAGCTGGACTCACCTTATGTATTCTATTTAAATTCACCTGGGATTCTTCTAAGTGTCCTACTAACTGGACTTTGCAGCCAGTGTGTGGCCTTAAGCTGTGGAGTCATCCTGTAGAAAAATGATACTGTAGCTGGTTTGTGATAAACATTTGGCTGATTTGTTTCACATGGTCTCTGTG